>JAVIAB010000092.1:14353005-14763005 GCA_032433765.1 Megaustenia siamemsis | reverse complement strand
AATCATTGGACAGTTATCACCACTATTGTCGGAAATAACTCTAGAGGCAAGACGAGCACTCTACAATACAATCTTCATCCCAACGTTGCGCTAACCAATGCCAGTCCTGGACCCTAGATGCAAGAACAATAAGCAAAAAAATAACCTCTACTGATATGAAGTGTGTTGGACGAATGACAGGAAACTGCCTGAGAGATAAGATCAAAAATGAAGAACTGAAAAAAGCTATTAGTAACCCCCACCATAGAATATATAAGGTAACAGACAAAATACCTTGGCCACGTGACGAGGCAGAAAGATCAAAACAAAACACATCATCAATAAACGTTGCGAGAACACCAAACCCAAGGGCCGGCTACGAAAAAGATGGATTGACTGAATGTTAGAAACACTAGGAAATATAAAAGCAGCTGAGGCGAACAGAAGTGTAAAAGACTACAAATGACATCTCCCCTCGACGCTGAAAAGCAAATAAGGAAGAAAAGAAGAAAAAGAGGAAGAATATGTTGTTTCCGAAGAACTTAAGTTGTTGACAGAGCCTAAGGCTTTCGTAATGCACTCTAAATCTAAAAGAAAAAAGAAAAAAAGACGTTTAAAATAAAGAATTAGACACTTCAAATCTAAACTCTACAGCAAGATTGAGTTCATCAATACTTGAGAGCTGAATTTGGAACATCTCTTATCGTGTTTGACAACAGCTTTCAGAGTACAGCAACGAGCAAGGCGATGACGATCAAATATGAGGGTCAAACAATGACAGCCCATTTATGTGAGTGTTTATTTGATCTGTGTTTGAGTCTCTGTCAAAGAAAGAATTGTCATGGGTTAGTGCAAGGGTTATCTGGATCCCATTCACGCTGTCAATCAGTAAGTTTATGTAGTTACGCTCCATTTTCTCTGTCAATCAATAACTTTATATAGTTACGCTCCATTTTCTCTGTCAATCAATAACTTTATATAGTTACGCTCCATTTTCTCTGTCAATCAATAACTTTATATAGTTACGCTCCATTTTCTCTGTCAATCAATAACTTTATATAGTTACGCTCCATTTTCTCTGTCAATCAATAACTTTATATAGTTACGCTCCATTTTCTCTGTCAATCAATAACTTTATATAGTTACGCTCCATTTTCTCTGTCAATCAATAACTTTATATAGTTACGCTCCATTTTCTCTGTCAATCAATAACTTTATATAGTTACGCTCCATTTTCTCTGTCAATCAATAACTTTATATAGTTACGCTCCATTTTCTCTGTCAATCAATAACTTTATATAGTTACGCTCCATTTTCTCTGTCAATCAGCAAGTTTATGTAGTTACACACCATTATATCATTTTGTGAGCAAGTTTATGTAGTTCTATTCTATCTATTGACCTTTCGAGCCGTAGCCGGCCCATAGGGCGTAGACCAAGATACTCCTTCTCCTATCTCAATTTTTGTTCTAGCAGTTTTCTTTTAAAGATATTTTATCAAATCTCGCCATTTGTCTCTGTTCTGTGCAAGCTGCTTTATCTCATTGAGGAAGCCGAATCCTGCTGCTCTTGCCTCTCTCATCATTGTTCTTCTCAGTGTCTCCCTGGATCTTCCTCTTTTTCTCTTACCTGTTGTTTCCCACATGAGGGCTTGCTTTGCTATTCGGTTATTATCTCTTCTCATCACATGTCCAACATATGACCATCGTCTTTTCTTTATTACTGAAGATATTAGTGGTTGATTGGCAATTTCTCTAATTTCCTCGTTTGTTTTGAATTCGTTCCACGCTATACCAAGTATTTTCCTTAGACATTTATTTTCGAATGTGTTCAACTTTGTTTCTATATCTCTTGTTGTTTTCCAGCTTTCACACGTAAGGGTTGATAGTACTTTTGATTTGAATAGTCTAAGTTTTGTGTTTGTGCTGATGAGTTTATGTAGTTACACACCATTATATCATTTTGTGAATAAGTTTATGTAGTTACACACCATTATATCATTTTGTGAGTAAGTTTATGTAGTTACACACCATTATATCATTTTGTGAGTAAGTTCATGTAGTTTTACTCCATTATCTCATTTTGTGGGTAAGTTCATGTAGTTGTACTCCATTATCTCATTTTGTGGGTAAGTTTATGTAGTTACACTCCATTATCTCATTTTGTGGTTAAATTTATGTAGTTACACTCCAATGTCCCTTTCGGTCAGGAAGTTTAGCTTGTTACGCTCTATTCTCTCTGTTTGTCAGAAAGTTTAGATTCTTACGCTCCATTCCCTCTGTGTGTTAGTAAATTTAGATTTTTAGGCTGCGTTGTCTCTGTTTGCCAGTGAGTTTAGCTTCCTCTGGTTGAGCTGTAGCTTTTCGCTTTTTTCAAAGTTCACCAAATTTTAGTAGACATAATAACAACACGATGTCATGTTTATTTTATATATTTAACTGAGTTTATAAGTAAACACATTTTGTGCGCCTTGTCATTGTAATTAGCGTTCATATATACCTCATACATACCACGTACATATCTCATACATAACACATATATACCCCGTACATATCTCATACAAAATTCATACAAACCTCAAACATTTTTCATACATACCTGGTCCACACCTCATACATACCTCGTACGTACCTCATATATACCTCGCACATGTCACATACATATCTCATACATGCCTGATATATACCTTATATATAGCTCGTACATGCCTCATACATACTTCATACAAACCTTATACGTACCACATACATATTTCATGTATTCCTCATGCATACCCCATATACACCCCATGCACACCTCATACATAACCCATAAATACCTCATAAAATACCTCATACATGCCGCATATATACCTCCACATACCTCATACATACTCCATATATGCCCATACATACCTCATACAGACTCCATTTATAAATCATTCGTAACCCATCTATCTATCTATTGACCTTTCGAGCCGTAGCCGGCCCATAGGGCGTAGACCAAGATACTTCCTCTCTTATCATAATTTTTTTGTTCTAGCAGTTTTCAATTCTTTTAAAGGTATTTTAACAAATCTGAAAACATTTGTCTCTGTTCTGTGCAAGCAGCTCTATCTCATTGAGGGAGCCGATTCCTGCTGTTCTTGCCTCTCTCATCAATGTTCTTCTCAGTGTCTCTCTGGGTCTTCCTCTTTTCCTCTTACCTGTTGTTTCCCACATGAGGGCTTTCTTTGCTATTCGGTTATTATCTTTTCTCATCACATGTCCAACATATGACCATCATCGTTTCTTGATTACTGAAGATATTAGTGGTTGATTGGCGATTTCTCTAATTTCCTCGTTTGTTTTGAATTCGTTGTTGTTGTTTTAGGACCGAAAAAACTATCACTATTATCTACTGCTAATTTACACATTCTGTATCAGGTCTACGTTTCATTAACAAAATCGGTTTTACTATAGCGGCTTGTTAAACCTCTGATCAACGGTTCTATAACAGGAGATGGAGAAAAATAATCCCTCTATCTTGGATACAACTGGAAACATAACCCATACATACCTCAAAAATAACCCCTATATACCTCTTACATGTCCCACACTTACTTAACACATACCTCATACATACATCATACATACCTCAAAAATAACCCCTATATACCTCTTACATGTCCCACACTTACTTAACACATACCCCATACATACATCATACATACCTCAAAAATAACGCCTATATACCTCATACATGTCCCACACTTACTTAACACATACCTCATACATACCTCAAAAATAACCCCTATATACCTCTTACATGTCCCACACTTACTTAACACATACCTCATACATACCTCAAAAATAACCCCTATATACCTCTTACATGTCCCACACTTACTTAACACATACCTCATATATACCTCTTACATGTCCCACACTTACTTAACACATACCTCATACATACCTCATACATACCCACAAATGGGATTGCTTCCACACAGTCAACGCGGGGAGGGATAGAAGACCGGTAAATCAACACATAAATGGGATTATCGGACGCTACAAGTTTAGGTATATGCTGAGGTGAGGATCTGAGCACTAATGGGGTTATATAATTTGCAGTGAGGCTGATGTGTCGACTAACTAGGCGCTGTGACGAGGAATGCGGGTTCGATCATGACTCGGATTATCTATTGTTCTTTGTATTTTTTTCCGGGTGTTGTAAAGAAACCTACTCCTATAAAAAGATCCGTCAACTAGTATCTCCAGAAACACACCATCATACCACAGAAAATTGTCTACAACTAAACTCATAAGTGTAATAGTTGAACAAAGTTTAGAACTACAGTCCCCACTTTATATTGGATTCATAGATTACGAAAAGGCATTTGATAGTTTAGACAAAAGAATGCTTTGGAAGTTGTTAGGTCATTACAGAATCCCCTTAAAGTTTATTAACCTGATAAAAACAATGTATGAAGGAATGAAATGTAGTGTGGTGCATGAAGGGCAGCTTACAGAAGCATTTGAAATAATAATAGGAGTACAGCAGGGATGCCTTCTAACTCCATTTCTTTTTCTACTGGCCATAGATTTGATTATGAGAATAACTCAAAACAACAGAAATGGAATCCAGTGGTCACTGACCAAACAACTTGATGATTTAGACTTTGCTGATGACAAAGCTCTCCTATCACACAGCCATCAACAGATGCAGGATAAAATGAGCATACTTGATGAGAGATCACAATAGTTAGGACTGAAAATTAATAGAGATAAGACCAACATTATGAGAATTAATGCAGTTGGCAATAACCAAATAAAATTAGAAGAAATACCTTTACTAGACGAGCAATCTTAAATATATATCTGGGCAGTAATATAGATAAAGAGGGAGGAACAGAAAATGATACCAAAATGAGGATATCAAAAGCAGGAGGAGCTTTTGCTGCACTGGGAAACATATGGAAGTCCAAAGAAATTAGGTTAAATACAAAAATAATTTTTTTTTAACTCCAATGTTAAGTTGGTCCTATTATATGGCTGTGAATCATGGAGAACAACAAAAGTGACAATCATGAAGATACAGACTTTCATTAATTGATGATTGCACAAAATAAAAGGATGGAAATGGCAGGACAAAATCACTAACATAGAATTATGGAAATGCACCACACAAATACCAGTGGATAAAGAGATACAGCGAAGACGATGGCGCTGGATAGGACACACTCTCCGGAAGCCAACTGAGAGTATTACACAACAGGCCCTTTTTTGGAATCCCCAGGGGAAAAGACAAAGTGGAAGACCAAGGAATTATTGGAGAAGACAAACAGAAGCAGAAATTAAGATGATGGGGAAGACATGGAATGATCTTAACAGAATGGCAAGAAACAGAACGACTTAGAAAGTGTTTGTTGAAGACCTATGCTCCACAGGGAGCTGAAAGATAGAAGAGGAAACGCATAAGTGAGCCGCGATAGCTCAGTGGTTAGTGAACTGAACTACAAACGACAAGAGGTGTAATACTGACCACATTACCCCAAAAATCATGTGCCGAAGGTCTGTAAAAATTATGATCTCTAACACTATATTCCCTATACGCCACTTGGCGTGACTGGGGTTCTTTACATTTTTCTTACTAAACGCATAAGTGGTTGCCCCGTTACGTTAGTTATCCCTGAATCGTGTTAATAATTTGGCAACAAGTGTTTCGTTTATACATTTGTTAATGTGATATATTTTGTGTTGTAAATGCCCAGGTTTATCCCAAAAAAAAGAGGAAAGTCTCTTCCACGCCAAGTTAAGCGTTTGGGGAATAAGGTGTTAGTGGCCACATTTTTTCCATAACCACACCATATTTTTTCCATGACCATACCACATTTTTTCCATAACCACACCACATTTTTTCCATCACCACACCACATTTTTTCCATGACCACACCACATTTTTGGGTGAATGCGGTCGGTATCACACCATCACGCCATTCCGCCTCCCCCCCCTTTTTCGAAGAAGCTCAGGTACTAATCTTAGAGGCTGGATGAACCCCGGAGCCTTGTCGGTCCTAAAAATATACGCTGTTTCTGATAATCAAAAGAAACCTAATTACGAAGCGAGTACATTAACCACCGAGGCTCGTCGTGCTTGTCGCCCATGAGTTTTGATCTATTGATCTATGGAGGAACATTGCAGCATTGCAACATTGCAACATTGCAGCAGATATGTCCTCTTTGCGAGGAAACAAAGTAATTACAAAATCTTGCAAGTCATCATCTCACATTCACATGTTCACATACATACAAAGCAATCAACTTCACTTCTAAAATCTAAAGAAATATTTTTCAAATATAAACATGTCTTTTTTTTTGCAATTCTTGCAATTCTTGCTTACATTAAAGGGGGACTAGTTGGTTTCAAGACAAGTTGCCGGTCTCGAGACAGAGAGGTTGTGAGTTCAAATCCTGGCTACACCATTTTGGGATTTTTATTTATGATTTCTCTCTGACGAGGCCCGGCTTGAAACGTCAGTTACTCATCGACGGAAAAAAATATGAGTACCTCCGACGACGGAGTTATCTGCCTGTACTGCGAGTGACCCATGTGCATACGGGTGCCAGGGAAAAACGGATTAACACGTACATTTTAGTTCCTTGTCTCTAAGAACTTCACCAGAGGTGAAAGCTGGCGATCGCAATTTAAAAAAAAAAAAACATACATTAAAGTCTTTACTTCTTTTTCTTCTTTCCATCCTCATTTCTTTTTAAGTTCTAGAGAAGACAAATCGTGTAGTCTTTGCTCTTTTGTTAGCCTTTATTGCTGTTGCTTCCTAGTATTTCTAATATTCTAACAATCATCTTTTTTTTTTTTGCGGTCGACTCTTGGGTCTGGCTCTTGGATCAGCGTTTGTTCGTGGTTCGTCGGATCATATTTGTGTCAGTAATCTTAATCCGCGATAGCTCAGAGGTTATTGAACTGGACTACAAAAGGACAAGAGGTAGTGTTCGATCCCAACCGACGGCTTCCGGGTTCACCCATCCTTAAATGGGTACCTGATTTTTCCGGGGAAATTAAAGCGGAACGGGCGTAATACCGACCACATTACCCCAAAAATCATGTGCCGAAGATCTGTAAAATTTATGGTCACTAACACCATATTCCCTATACGCCACTTGGCGTGACGGGGGCCAAGTAACCCAAACCCTCCAATTCTGTATATTGCCCCTCTCTTTCTTTTTCTTCGTTTTATTCTTCATTTTCATTTCCTCCTTCTTCTTTCTTTTCTCTCAAACGTTTCCCTTCCAGCTTATGTTCACTTCTATTTCCATTATTAGATCACCATCTTTGATACCCGACCCACGATCATTACCTCCTCTCACACCTATTTTGACAAGCCAGGTATTATGGGTCTATTTTTTCAACTGATCATCCAGGTGTGCAAAGCCTATTTCTTTATATTCAATTTGCCAGATGTGAATACCATATTTCTTCATACTTCCTGCAGCTACTTGACATGACATTGGCCCTGAATATGAAGAACCACCGCCATCACTCCAGCTTCTTATCCTTTCAGACCTTCAACAACAAACCGCTTCATAATAGTCGCACGTGCATGGGGGATAACTCCTAATTGTGAGTGAGCCTGATTGACGACACTGCCTTTAAAGTTATGAATTTCTAGCGTCCCCTTAATAAAGTTATGCTGTGTGACCTCGGACAATGGGCCCGTGAAGCCCACTTCCGCTCCAGGTCTAGGCTTGGCCAGGGACGATGAGATTCATTTCCGAGGCGCGGAGGTGGTAGCGATAAAAATAGGGAGTCGTAATGAAGAGAGTAATGAAGAGTTTGGGCAAAAGTGTTTCTGTTTGACGGAGACGGCATGCGTAAGGATGGCAAGATTGGTGAAATAATAGAAAAGAGTGGAAGAAATGATAGTTTGAAAATAAATGACAGGTAGATATAAGTAAATAAATAAGTTTGTGATAAAGTTTGACTCAGAAAGAAGGTAAGAAAGACAGAGAAAAACACATGGTGGAGAAGAAAATAAGAAAGAAAGAAAGAAAGAACAAAAGAAAGAAAAAGTCATAATGGAGAAGAAGTTAAAAAAAAGATGGTCAGAAAGAATTAAAGAAAAAAAAGAGAAAAATAAAGAAAGAAAAGAAAGAAGGAGAAACAAAGAGAGAAAAAAGAAAACAGATATGGGGGGGGGGGAGAGAATCCAGAAATATGGTAAGATAGAAAGAAAGAATAAAAGAAAAAAAGATGTAAAAAGGGAAATGAAGAAAGAAAATGACAGTGAGAAGAAAGAAAGAAACATAATGGAGAAGAAATAAAATAGATGGCCAGGAAGGAAGGAAAAAAAGAGAAACAAAAAAAGAAAACATATATACTGGTGGGAAAAAATGAAAAAATATGGTAAGAAAGAAAAAAAGATGTGAAAAAGGAAATGAAGAAAAAAAAAGACATAGTGAGAAGAAAGAAAGAAAGAAGCATAATGGAGAAGAAATTAAAAAAAAGATGGTCAGGGAGAGAGAAAAAAACAAGAAACAAAGAAAGAAAAGAAAGAAAGAGAAACAAAGAAATAAAAAAAGAAAACAGATATACTGGGGAAGAAATAAAGAAATATGGTAAGAAAGAAAGAAAGAATAAAAGAAAAAGATATGAAAAAGGAAATGAAGAAAGAAAAAGACATAGTGAGAAGAAAGAAAGAAAGAAAGAAAGAAAGAAAGAAAGAAAGAAAGAAAGAAATGAAATGAAGAAAAAAAAAGACAGTGGAGAAGAAATAAAAAGATGGTAAGAAAGAAAGAAATAATGGAGAAAATATTTAAAAGACGGTAAGATAAAAAGAAAGAAAGAAAGAAATTGAAATGAATAAAAAAAGGAATGCGGGAAGGAATAAAAGAAAAAGACGGGAAAGGAATGGGCGTGTGTGCATGGTATCTTTCTTTCTTTTCTTTTCTTTCTTTCTGTCTTTCTTTCTGCCTTTCTTTCTTTATTTCTTACCAACTTTTTTATTTCTTTCCCAATATCTCTTTCTTTCTTTCTTTTTTGTCTGTTTCTGTATGTGTATTGCATGCAGATGTAGAATGTTTCAGGAAAGTTGATGTACAAGCCAGAAAACATAAAACGAAATGTAAGTCCACGAGATGAAGAACCAAAATAGAACTAATCTTCAGATATAAACGGAGACAACATCTAAAATAGCTTGCCCACCTGGAGAAAAACAAATATTCTGTCCCATACACAAAATATGTAAGATCTATCAAGATCAGCTGTCAAAGACTAAGATGGCTGGGGCACGTCCAGTGAATGGAAGAAAATCGTATCCCCAGGCAAATACTATATGGTGAACTAACACACGGAAAAAGACAAATCGGCAGACCTACACTACGATATAGAGATATCTGTAAATCATCTCTAAATGACTTCTCCATCTGTGAATATGACTGGGAACATCTAGCAAGTGATCGCACATCATGGAGAGCATGTATAAGGAACGGTATAACATCATTTGAGACTGTGCTAAGGCAAAACTTAGAAGAGAAAAGATTCATGAAAAAAGATGGAAAACCCTGTGGATCAGTGGGCCTGACTTATTCATTCTGTGGCCATGTGTGTTTGTCAAACATTGGTAGAATTAGCCACAAGAGAAGCTGTTCGACAAAAACAAAACCTCAAGAAAATACACAACAGCCTCTACTAGACCATCTGACAAGACGAAAAGCGCCATATTTATTAAGATATTTTAGATATACTCAGTATAGCAGTCGGTGGCGATCATATTTTTGTTTAAGTAACTGAATTATGTTGATGACACTTTCTTAATCGCGTTGAGTAAAAAAAAAAGAGTTACAGAAAATGACTGAAATTATTGTGATGAAATGTAAAAATAGCATCAACAGCATACATACAGAAGTAGCGGCTGTAACAATGAAATATAGAACATATAAATTCATAATTAAAGTAAATTGGACAGCATTAAAATAGCTCAATGAAATTAAATGCCCGAGAAATATGTCAAATTCAAATGGTAGATTTACAAGAAATATGAGTTTCAGAATTGCTCAGGAAAAGGCAGCATTCCTAAGAAGGAGATGTATGCAAAAGAGAAAATGTATGCAATCCATTTTTGTCAGTGAAAATGAAAAACAAAAACAGTTGTTCTAAGTTATCTAGACAAATAATTGAACAACAGACAAGAATATAATTTGCGGCCACAAAAATGTGCGGTTTTACAGAGATTTGTTGAAGAATACTATGTACAGCTACAAAGAGTAACGAGGTCTTTACAAAAGGGGTCTATGCAAAAAGACAGCTATTTCCATTATCAGGAGATATAATCTTCATTTATGGCTATGCAATGAGAAGGGAACCGCTGGAATATGTTGTGATATATGGAAAAGTAAAGGAGAGAATAGGGAGATGGAAATTGGAAAAAGTATACACGACAGTTTAAGAGAATAGTTTTTGACAGTTGTTCCTAATGTGTGGAGATTAATGTTGTCATGTTGCAGGTGTTCCTAATGTGTGGACACTAATGTTGCCATGCTGCAGGTGTTCCTAATGTGTGGACACTAATGTTGTCATGTTGCAGGTGTTCCTAATGTGTGGACACTAATGTTGCCATGCTGCAGGTGTTCCTAATGTGTGGACATTAATGTTGTCATGTTGCAGGTGTTCCTAATGTGTGGACATTAATGTTGTCATGTTGCAGGTGTTCATAATGTGTGGACATTAATGTTGTCATGTTGCAGGTGTTCCTGATGTGTGGACATTAATGTTGTCATGTTGCAGTTGTTCCTAATGTGTAGACATTAATTTTGTCATGTTGCAGGTGTTCCTGATTTGTAGACATTAATGTTGCCATGCTGCAGGTGTTCCTAATGTGTGGACATTAATGTTGTCATGTTGCAGGTGTTCCTAATGTGTGGACACTAATGTTGCCATGCTGCAGGTGTTCCTAATGTGTGGACACTAATGTTGCCATGTTGCAGGTGTTCCTAATGTGTGGACACTAATGTTGCCATGCTGCAGGTGTTCCTAATGTGTGGACACTAATGTTGCCATGCTGCAGGTGTTCCTAATGTGTGGACACTAATGTTGCCATGCTGCAGGTGTTCCTAATGTGTGGACACTAATGTTGCCATGTTGCAGGTGTTCCTAATGTGTGGACACTAATGTTGCCATGCTGCAGGTGTTCCTAATGTGTGGACACTAATGTTGCCATGCTGCAGGTGTTCCTAATGTGTGGACATTAATGTTGTCATGTTGTAGGTGTTCCTAATGTGTGGACATTAATGTTGCCATGTTGCAGGTGTTCCTAATGTGTGGACATTAATGCTGTCATGTTGCAGGTGTTTCTAATGTGTGGACATTAATGTTGCCATTTTGCAGTTGCTATTTTCAGTCCTGTTGCAAAAAACAAAAACAAAAATTCTTCCGGGCATATTCCTATCACTGGGGTCTGCCGGTGGGACTTGTAGAACTGAAGAATAAAGGCCGCTTGTTTAGTGCAATCGCCGCGAGATTTTCGGGTCAGAGTTTTTTTCCACCCCCCCCCCCCCCTCGATAGAAACAAGTTGTTATCTTACCGGGATCAGAACCTGTGTGCTCCCAAGTCGTCGCGACCTGGCAATATTATTTATATATTTTTGTGTCCGGTGTTTTCCAAATAGTAATACAGACTTTCAAAATCCCTTCATAAACTTCGAGCATTCTCATTACAAGTTTAGATGCTTATATTTTTTTTTCCTCTGCGAAGTAACATGTACTACTCCCAACTAGGACAAACCAGTTACATGACTTGCATGCTTCTAACATCGTTGTCTATCAACTTTGTTTCATCCGGACAGTATCACACTGTATATAGCATACCCGACAATGTCAACCAATTAGATCACATGTACTCGCGAAACTCACGGAATACATCTCTATTTTCACTATCACTTTATTGTAACTCGTTAGCGCCATTTTGATCTAAATTTGCTTGTCAATCAGAAAGCCAAAAACAAAACAAAACAAATATAAACAACTCCATGAATGATCGTGAATGCAAAAATGGATTCTCTTCTATATACAACACCGGAACTGGAGACAGAGAGGCGTGTCGTACAAATAATAGGAAGACATATCTCAGCTGTCACCGCCCCTGCTTGATATAAAAGATTTTTTTTCCTTTTGCCCGAGGGTCTGCAAGCAGTTTTTAACACGGCAACCGCTCCATGAATAGCCAGGACTATTGCACGTGCTAAACGAGTCTTATAGGGCACTTTGTTCGATGTCAGAGATCAAAATTGAAGTTTTATTTTCGTTTGTCAGCAGCCCTCATTCTTCTGTCGGAAAAGATGGACGGCAATAACCAGGATGCACGAGCTAGGGGAATTAATCCTGTTTTGTGCGAGTGTTTTTCCTCCCAGCCAAGACTTAATTGGCCTGGCTGAATTCATCCACGACTCCTACCATCATGCCAGGCTTTGACCCATTAGTCGCAAGCGCGGGGACGTCAGGAATTTAATTGGATAAAAGTATTTTAAATGCATCGACGGGCCGTAATCGGTGGGTCGAGGTTTATTCGAGGCCAGCTACTTCCGCTCCAACTCGGAGCTGTTCGATTGCAACGGGAATCCCGACCGCTTCCAGAAACCAATACGTCAAGCAGAACTGCGGAGATATCGCGGTCTAGATTTGTTTGTGCTGGGCTCGTCTGCAATATTGACTCACCATCGGTCTTAATGAGCGGAAAAGTTTGATTATTCTTGCGACCCGTAATGGTCGGTACTGCGGATATAGCGGGAGTGAGGGACGGAGGGAGAATGATTGTAGACCCGAAATTATTTCATAATGGACCTGCTTCGGGTGTCCACGATTGATTGGAGGAGTTGATGAAATAAATGTCACGAGGGGGTCATAGTGCATGCTTGTTCTCTGCTTTTATGGAACGCGAATTCTGGGAATGGCGGCGGGCGTCTGAAATATTGTCAACTGGTATGCCAGTCGCTGAGAGGTGCATCTCGGGAAGACTGCCTCTGGAAAGCTGCACCGTTGATGCATATTTAGAAATCATCATCATGTGGAATGTCTCGAGGGGCCAGTGAAAGGATTATTATATTTTAGACCTGTGTTTTAACTTGAAGACGCTTTTTTTAAAATACAAAATGGAAGATATTCACAGAAATTAACTGGTCAAGACCCCAGACCAAGGCTTACGACGTTTACGAAGTATTATTCTCAAACGATTCCCATTTAGCGGAGTCTCCATGTTGTGCAACATTTTCCCTTTAATTTGATTTCATCTTCCACAATTTTAAGTTTCAAACAAGATTCCTGTAGACGTCCATGGTGGAACATGATGTCAAGGATTAGGTTGTTTACAATTTCAAGTCGAAAGGTTGTGTCAATTTTTTTTTTTTAAATAATTTCGGAGTAACAGAGTTTGGATTGCGTGTTGTAGGTAGCCCGGTGGAAGGAAACATGGCAGGGTCATTGTACAATCCAACGTTTGAAAATAACTCTGTCTTCTTCTTCTACTTCTTCTTTCCTTCCTCATTTGCCTTTCAGCGTCGAGGGGAGATATAATTTGCGGTCTTTTGCTCTTCTGTTCGCCTCTGCTGCTGTTATTATGTTTCCTAGTGCTTCTAATATTCCATCGACCCATCTTTTTCGTGGTCGACCCTTGGGTCTGGTGTTCTCACAACGTGTGTTGTACAGTCAAGATGGTGGCCAAGATGGCGGGTGTTTTATGACTCTATAGGTACGTGAATTATTACTTAACAAGATAGCAATGCCGACTTCATACTTTATCATCTTCGACAAAAACTGCGTATCGATGAAATTAAGTGGAGAAAAACCGAAGTGAAAAGAGAAACCAAATAGTCCATATATTAAAGATATACAAGGAAACACAAATTAAACTGGAAAAAATTCAAATAAATTCATATATTAACTCAGATAATAATGCAGTTACGTCATATTAACAATTGAGAAACAGAGAGGAATAAACCACGATATAATTATCCATTAGTAGTATTAGCTACAGCGTAATGACCTCATCTAGAAGAGGCAAGCACTTATTTCGTTGAAGTCACTAACATTTTTGTGCAAATTTTGTGGGAGAGTGGAACGACATGGAAGAAACAAACATAAACATGAAAAAAATGACGTGTAAATGGGAAAGCGTAACGAACAGTAAGAACCAACCAAAAGCTTCATTCCAAAATAGGAAAATCAAGAAAAAAAATACATCGTCTTCAACAAAATACATGGATGAAGACAAGAATTTGATGACAAGAAGAACGGATTGTTTCCCATCTCGATACCTACTCATTGGGCAGGTTGGCTTGCTTGTTACCATGGCCACTGCGGAGAAGCGGAGCTGGTTCTTGAACCAGGCGAGGTTCCGCCAATCCTCACGCGGCAGTCAGGTATGAGTCGCTGACCACGTAGTCCAGTTTCTGGTCAACTTTTTGGCGGCACAACATAATATGTTGTCGGTACTGTTTAAACACATAAAGTAACATGTTAACGTTACTGTGTAAACATATTAAACGAACATGTTAACGGTATTGTGTAAACACATAAACGAACATGTTATCGGTACTGTGTAAACACATAAACTAACATGTTAACAGTACTGTATAAACACATAAACTAGTATGTCATCGGTACTATGTAAACACATAAACTAGCATGTTATCGGTGCTTTGTAACCACAACCTATTTATATAACACGAAGAAGAGGAGAAAAACTAATAAGTGCCATTGGTTTACACAGTACTGTTAACATGTTAGTTTATGTGTTTACACAGTACCGTTAACATGTTAGTTTATGTGTCTACACAGTATCGTTAACGTAAGGTTAAAGGTCATGTCAACATTCAGATAGTGACGATAGAAGCTGAAGTGGAATTCATCATAACAAATCTGACTTATTTGAAGTTTTATAAAAGCGACCTTATAAAATGAATGTTTACTATTATTATTATTACTTAGTTCGTTTTAAGCAAACTGTCTCAGCTCTTTTGTAATGTATATATCTTATACTGGAATAAAAGATACAGAACTCTGCTTTTCTTGAAATAAATAGATAAATTGTTGTATCTGTATTTGGTTTACCGAGTTAAACACAATAACCATAAATAAAATCATGATAAGTGGATAGTTGAGAATTCTGTACTTTCGATGTTTCTATTGTGGACTTGAAGAACAGCCGAAAATTAAACTCCGACACTGTTATAATTTCACACCACAGAAAAATGTGCTCCGGTACTGTCACAATTTCATGCAACAGAAAAGCAAACTACGATACTGTCATTGTTTCACATAACAGAACATTAAACACTGATACTGTCATTGTTTCATATAACAGAACATTAAACTCTGATACTGTCATTGTTTCATATAACAGAACATTAAACTCTGATACTGTCATTGTTTCATATAACAGAACATTAAACTCTGATACTGTCATTGTTTCATATAACAGAACATTAAACTTTGATACTGTCATAATTTCACACAACAGAACACCAAAATCCGATACTGTCATAATTTCATATAAAAGAAAAGCAAACTCCGATACTGTTATAATTTCATGCAACAGAAAAGTAAACTCTGATTCTGTCATAATTTCATGCAACAGAAAAGCAAACTCCGATACTGTCATAATTTCATGCAACAGAAAAGTAAACTCCGATACTGTCATAATTTCATATAACAGAAAAGCAAACTCTGCTACTGTCATAATTTCATGCAACAGAAAAGTAAACTCCGATACTGTCATAATTTCATGCAAAAGAAAAGTAAACTTCGATACTGTCATAATTTCATATAACAGAAAAGCAAACTCTGCTACTGTCATAATTTCATACAACATAGAAAAATAAACTCTGATACTGTCATAATTTCATATAACATAGAACAATAAACTCTGATACTGTCATAATTTCATATAACAGAACACCAAACTCCGATACTGTCATAATTTCATATAACAGAATAGTAAACTCATACTACTGTCATGGTTTCATATAACAGAACAGTAAACTCTGATACTGTCATAATTTCATGCAACAGAAAAGTAAACTCCGATACTGTCATAATTTCATGCAACAGAAAAGTAAACTCCGATACTGTCATAATTTCATGCAACAGAAAAGCAAACTCCCATACTGTCATAATTTCATGCAACAGACAAGTAAACTCCCATACTGTCATAATTTCATGCAACAGAAAAGCAAACTCGGATACTGTCATAATTTCATGCAACAGAAAAGTAAACTCCGATACTGTCATAATTTCATGCAACAGAAAAGTAAACTCTGATACTGTCATAATTTCATACAACATAGAAAAATAAACTCTGATACTGTCATAATTTCATGCAACAGAAAAGTAAACTCCGATACTGTCATAATTTCATGCAACAGAAAAGTAAACTCCGATACTGTCATAATTTCATGCAACAGAAAAGTAAACTCCGATACTGTCATAATTTCATGCAACAGAAAAGTAAACTCCGATACTGTCACAATTTCATGCAACAGAAAAGTAAACTCTGCTACTGTCATAATTTCATACAACATAGAAAAATAAACTCTGATACTGTCATAATTTCATATAACATAGAACAATAAACTCTGATACTGTCATAATTTCATATAACAAAACGGTAAACTCTGATACTATCATAATTTCATACAACAGAAAAGCAAACTCCGATACTGTCATAATAATGAACTCTCTTTCTCATTTCTATTGACATTGATTTGTTGCATAATATATTGTTAATTTACTGAAATGCTATTTAGGCCTGAGTTATTATGCTTTTTATTTCTGTGGTGCATCTCCCATCTGTTGTTTTTAGTGTGCCCAAGTATTTCAAACTCTGATACCGTCGTAATTTCACACAATCTGTGTGTTAATTCTCGCAGCATTTTTAACAAATAAAACCGCCAAACAAGAATTACTTCCAAAGTTCAACCAAGAAGAGATCTCCACAGTGAGAACAGGCAGCATAATGGGATGGAATTGGTGATGACCACATATAAATAGTATGGTCCAGACTAGGGGCATTCTGTGAAGGATTACCATGGACTAAAATATGGGGAGAAATTATGTTGTTGCCTTTTAAGATACAAGGGGTACACAGACAGAAGAATGGTTGGCTGCCAAGGAAAGACTCAAAGCTTGTTCAGTATGTGGACAGGTGGAGAGATTCTTAAAACACATTAAAAAAGAAAGAAATAAACATATATGAAAACACGATACACAATTTAAGATCAGCAGAAGGTGCTGTGTTGCTGTGAGAAAGCACGAGGGAAGTACAAGATTGCGACGGAAATCAACAATACAAGCAGAGATCTGAAGGATTTTTTTTTTTTAAAACTAGAATTATAGTATTAAATAGAAAGAGCGCAGACAAAAATGCAAGACTACATCAAAATATTTGGAGAAGATCTTGAAATAGTCCAAGAATATAGTTAACTCTGAAATATTTTATCGAGGTAACATATTTGCAAAGTAGCTAGAAGATATAAACAAGAAAAGTAGTATTAACATCATGAAATAACAAGAACGTTATTAAATCTTTATAAATGTCATCAACACTGAAACAGTAAATCGTAAAAATGTTATTACACCTGATCAACAATTCTGCACGGAACTAGAAATATACACAAACTTAATAAAGATAAGAGGAAAGAAAAACTGAATTCCTATAAATGTTGATTTATAGAATTGTTAGAATAATCAAAGGATGTAGAATAAGAGAAGAAAATAAAATGAAACAACAAAGTAGGTGAAGATGAAGACAAGTGGATATCAAAGTTGAAGGAATAGACCTGGAGACAGTTCAGAGCTACAGATACCTTGGATATACTATAAACAGTGATGATAAATGTACAACTGAAATAAATAAAACAAACATGAATGGCAAAAAGTAATTTTAATGGCATGAAAAATATACTAACATCAAAACAAATAACACCAGGGCCAAAACTGAGAATATCAAAATGTTATATCTTCTCAATATTCATGTATGGTGCAGAAACATGGACATTAGAAAAGAAAGCAGAACAGAAAATTGGAGCCTTTGAAAAGTGTATTTATAGAAGAATAGAAAGAATTGGATGGAAAGAAAAGAAAACAAATGATGAAGTCTTAGAACAATTGAAAATGAAAAGAGAACTACTAAACATAATTCAAACAAGACAAATGAGATGTTTGAGCCACGTTAAAAGAAACAATTGCATACTAAAAGTAATCTTGGAAGGGAAAATACAAGGCAAAAGAGGCAGAGGCAGACAAAGACTAATATGGACGAGTAACATCAAAAGATGGACACGCCAGACAACCTGCACTTTCAAAGCAAGAGACAGAGCTCCATGGCAGGCAACCTTCGATGTGGAGACGGCACTTAATGATGATGATGATGATGATGATGGTGATGAATAAAGATGAAGAAGGAACTATTATATAAATTAGAGCAAGACAATGGTGATGAATGAAGATGAAGAAGGAACTATTATATAAATTAGAGCAAGACAGTTAGGAAAAGCTTTAATATACAAATAAAAATATTAAAAATTATCGAAGAAAAGTGCAGGCTAAAAGAGTCAGATCAAAGACTGAAAGAGACTAGCAACATCAACTGGTGGAAGGGGGGATCAATGAATGAGTGCAGGCATCATGACGACAAGAGTCAAAGCAAATAGGCGTCTGTAGATTGCCAATCTCTGATGCAGAAAAAGCAGTACATGATGATGATGATGATAAATATGACGATGACGTGTGTGTACAATTAAATTATTATGTTGCTGGTGTTATTGTTAGGACCATCATCACTGCACACCGGACGAACCCATAGGTGCTGCGATATGCACTTCGAGATTCTCGAGAAAAAGAGAAGAGAATCCTGGCCTACATGCACGAACTCCGTAGCATAGCCAGGGATTCACGGCCTGAGTAGGTTTGTTGCAGATAATTTCGTCCAGATTCAAATATATGGGCTACACTTTTCGACTTTAACTGCTAAGAGCTATTGAACGTGCACGAGTGTACACGGGACTTCCTGTTTACTGCCGTTATCCGAGAGGGTTAGACATCGGATCTCACTACCCAGAGAAGGCTAGACATCGGATCTCACTACCCAGAGAGGGCTAGACATCGGATCTCACTACCCAAAGAGGGTTAGACATCGGATCTCACTACCCAGAGAGGGCTAGACATCGGATCTCACTACCCAGAGATGGCTAGACATGGGATCTCACTACCCAGAGAAGGCTAGACATCGGATCTCACTACCCAGAGAAGGCTAGACATCGGATCTCACTACCCAGAGAAGGCTAGACATCGGATCTCACTACCCAGAGAAGGCTAGACATCGGATCTCACTACCCAAAGAGGGTTAGACATCGGATCTCACTACCCAGAGAGGGCTAGACATCGGATCTCACTACCCAGAGATGGCTAGACATGGGATCTCACTACCCAGAGAAGGCTAGACATCGGATCTCACTACCCAGAGAGGGCTAGACATGTGATCTCACTACCCAGAGAGGGCTAGACATCGGATCTCACTACCCAGTGAAGGCTAGACATCGGATCTCACTACCCAGAGAGGGCTAGACATCGGATCTCACTACCCAGAGAGGGCTAGACATCGGATCTCACTACCCAGTGAAGGCTAGACATCGGATCTCACTACCCAGAGAGGACTTGACATCGGATCTCTCTACCCAGAGAAGGCTAGACATCGGATCTCACTACCCAGAGAGGGCTAGACATGGGATCTCACTACCCAGAGAAGGCTAGACATCGGATCTCACTACCCAGTGAAGGCTAGACATCGGATCTCACTACCCAGAGAGGGCTAGACATGAGATCTCACTACCCAGAGAGGGCTTAGACATGAGATCTCACCACACAGAGAGGGCTAGACATCGGATCTCACTACCCAGAGAGGGCTAGACATCGGATCTCACTACCCAGAGAGGGCTTAGACATCGGATCTCACTACCCAGAGAGTGCTAGACATCGGATCTCACTACCCAGAGAGGGCTAGACATCGGATCTCACTACCCAGAGAGGGCTAAACATCGAATCTCACTACCCAAGAGATCAGCGGAGGGTAATGTCATGAAGAAACCACGGTTTATTAATTATTTTTTGGGGTACTTTTAGAGAAAATATCGCCACCGTCTGTGATGGGTTTTGAACCTGTGTCCTTCCTATACAGAGGCCAGCGTCATACCTCTTGGCTACCTTCCCCCCACCCCACCCCACCCCACCCACACACACCCTCATTTCCAAAGTTAATGTGTATTTGTGGATACATTCGAGTGCATGTATGTGTACAATATTAACTTGCGATTACCTTTGATTCTATGTATTTGCCAAGTGAGAACAGCCTGTACGGCCTAGATATGTTGCAATTTTCCTCTATTTCACTTCCGCCTCTTCTACGTCTTTCCTTCTCATTTACCTTTCAGCGTCGACGGGAGAAAGAATCTGGGCTCTCTGGCATCTTTACTGTCTCATGTCGCTGAATGTTTCTGGTTTTCTTCTCCTTCTTATACCCTGTCCTTGTTTCAGTGTTCAAGTATTTTTAACATGCGAACTTGACTCATTTGTCTTCTTGTGCAACGATGGAATAATAGAAACATCATGAAATAAGATCAGCTGTTCGCATGGTTGCTACTTGTATATGCGTATCCTGTTTTTGCCCTAAACCTGCACTGTAGCTGACATACTTCATCCTCTGTATGCTGAATTTATTGTATTCGATCTGTCCGATAACCCAAACCTGCAATATAAAAGTATAATTTATTGGGGAAACAATCATAAAATATGACACTATACACGTTATAAACATATAAAATAAACGTACAATTATATTGAGCAGCTAAACTAACAGAAAGACAAGACAAACTACAACGTTTCGGTAAAAACCTTCATCAGGTATAACAAACAAGGTATACAAATTAAACACATAAATCCAAGCCAGAAAACACAATACAGATCTAAAGAATATCATAAAGATAGTTTCCAGGGAAAGAAGAAGGAATAAAAAGGTTCATCAAAGCTTGTTAATACCAATGTCATTTACTCCACTTAGGTCTCATATTTATTAATCATGTGTTCTCTTTACTATGGTTAATGTAGCAAACACAAAAAAACTCACTCCTACCCACGCCCGCCTTTGAAAACTAAAACAGTGAATTGTTTCCTTCTAATGAGTGAGTCACTTCCAAACCAAATACATCTGCTAGAACAAAGCTACACTGTTCTAATTACTTCACTTTTCTAATTATTTGAAATGCTTTTCCATTCTCTTACTATTCACATATTTTTTTAGCGTTTGTTATTTTTAAACGCGTCCTACTTTAGTCGTATTTGTGTTTAGTTCTGATTGTTAAAAAATGTGTCAACAAAGGCCCTCTGTTTATACAATAGTTGTACGGCAGAACCACGGTTTCAGTTTTTCTTTCCTCATCTCACAGCTTCGCCATGCTGAAGTCGGATAAGTTGGTTTCAAATGACAGATATCACAGCTTGTTTTACACCAACACACAGCGCAACTATGCGACCTTAGAGCCATTCGATGTACGAACAATAAAGAGGGATAGTCGCCTAGCAAATCCAAAAGAAGGGAACTAGTGTTAAATGTCTTATTAATGAAGACCATGGATCATGAGATTTACAAAATGCACAAATTTAGCTACTGGTCGACGTTAAATTTCAAAATGTAGATCATCATCCACGTTGAGTACCGTCTCCACATATAAGGTTGGCTACCATCAAGCACATTTCCGCTCTGTCTCTTGTTTTGATAGTTCAGGTTATCAGAGGCTAACTAGTCCACCTTTTGATGTTATTCGTCATGTTAGTCTTGATCTGCTTCTGCCTCTTTTACCTTGTATTTGTCCTTCCAATATTACTTTAGTAGGCTGTTGTGTCTTTTAACATGCCCCAAAAATTTCATTTGTCTTATCTTAACTGTCTTTAGTAGTTCTCTTTTTATTTTCATTTGTTTTAAAACTTCGTCGTTTGTTATCTTTTGTTTCCATCCAATTCTACCTATTCTTCTATAAATCCACATTTCAAAAACTTCAATTTTCTGTTCTGTTGTCTTGTCTAATGTCCATGTTTCTGCACCATACAGGAATATTGAGAAGATGTAACATTTTGCCATTCTTAGTTTCAGCCCTGTTGATATTTGTTTTGTTGTTAGTATATTTTTCATCGCATTAAAATTACTTTTTGCCATCTATCTATCTATCTATTGACCTTTCGAGCCGTAACCGGCCCATAGGGCGTAGACCAAGATACACCTTCTCCTATATGAATTTTGTTCTAGCAGTTTTCTTTTAAAGATATTTTATCAAATCTCGCCATCTGTCTCTGTTCTGTGCAAGCAGTTCTATCTCATTGAGGGAGCCGATTCCTGCTGCTCTTGCCTCTCTCATCAATGTTCTTCTCAGTGTCTCCCTGGGTCTTCCTCTTTTTCTTTTACCTGTTGTTTCCCATATGAGGGCTTGCTTTGCTATTCGATTATTATCTCTTCTCATCACATGTCCAACGTATGACCATCGTCTTTTCTTTATTACTGAAGATATAGTGGTTGATTGGCGATTTCTCTAATTTCCTCGTTGTTTTGAATTCGTTCCATTCTATACCAAGTATTTTCCTTAGACATTTATTTTCGAATGCGTTCAACTTTGTTTCTATATCTCTTGTTGTTTTCCAGCTTTCACACGCATACGTAAGGGTTGATAGTACATTTGATTTGAATAGCCTAAGTTTTGTGTTTGTGCTAATGAGTTTGATTTCCACAACTTTTCAAGGCTTCTGAAAGACATTGCTGCTTTAGCCAGTCTGATTCTAATTTCTTTGCTCGTATCCCTTCTCGATCAATGTGACTTCCAAGATAGATGAAGTGATCGATCTCTTCTACTGGTTTGTTTTCCATGTATATTTTGTCACTTGTTGGAATTAAACTTTTCATGACTTTAGTCTTTTCATGATTGACCTCAAGCCCAATTTTGCTGGCTATTGATGATAGTTCATTTGTGTTTTCCTGCATCGTTTTTATCTGATTGCTGATGAGAACTATGTCATCAGCAAAGTCCAGGTCCTCCAAATGGTCTCCTTGTATCCATTCGATGCCTTTATTACCAGTGCAGCATTTCTTCATTATGAAGTCCATAACAATTCCAAATAACAAGGGCGATAAAATACATCCTTGTTTAACCCCAGTTTCTATTGGGAAACATTCGCTCAGTCCTTCCTCTGTTCGAACTGCACATGTGTAACCATCATACATGTCTTTGATAATATTTATGATTTTTGATGGTAAGCCATATTGCTTCAGAATTTTCCACAAAGAATCTCTATGAATACTATCAAGATTTTTGCCATACCTATTCTTTTTTCTTTATTTCAGTTTTGCATTTTCCATCATTGGTTATAGTATGTCCCAGGTAGTTGTAACTCTGGACTGTCTCCAGATGTATTCCCTCAACTGCGATATTTAATTGTAGGTCTTGAGAATTTTCTTTGTTTATGATCATAGTTTTAGTCTTTTTGATATTCATTTCTAGTCCATATTTTTTGCTTGTTATGTTTATCACATTAAGCAATTGTTGTAGGTCTTTAGGATTTTCTTCTAGGAGAACAGTATCATCAGCATATCTTTTGTTATTTATTATCTTTCCATTAATGCTTAGGCCTGGCATCTCTGAGATGTTTTTAAATATTTGCTCAGTGTATATATTGAACAAGCTTGGTGATAGGATGCATCCCTGTCTTACTCCTCTTTTTATGTCCATGGGTGCAGAGTTCTCCTTGTTATATCTTATTATTGCTGTTTGCTCCCAATATAAATTACATATTAGTGACATGTCTGCGTCGTCTAGATTTATATCCTTTAGGCAGTCTATAAGTTGGTTATGGTGTATTCTATCGAAAGCTTTGGTGTTGTCTATGAAGCAGGCATATATTGGTTTGTTTACTTCTGTGTACTTTTCAATCAATGTTCTCATGCTAAATATGGCTTCTTTTGTCCCACTGTTTTTCCTGAATCCAAATTGTTGCTCATCTAATTCAGTATTGATTTTATTCTGAATCCTTCCCTGTATAACTTTTAGTAAATTTTTTGTTACCTGGCTCATTAGGCTTATTGTTCTGAAGTCACTGCATTCAACTGCACCATTCTTTTTAGACAATGCAATGAAAGTTGATGTTTTTAGATCGTTTGGTATGTATCCTGTATGGTATATATCATTGCATATGTCTGTGATCACTTCGTCGCCAAACTCTTCTAGAGCCTGTATCATCTCTATTTGTATATTGTCATGCCCTGCTGCTTTTCCCTTTTTCATTGTTTTTATAGCTTTTTCTACTTCAGATTTCAGGATTTTATAGTTGTATGTACATTTTATGTCTGGCTTTTTGTCCCTTTCGTCATGAACTAATTATGTTATATATTCTTGCCATCTATCTATTATATCTTTGTTGTCTGTTAGCATTCTAAGATTTAAGTAGCTTTAGGTTACTGCCTCTAGTTGGTGATTGCAGTTTAGTTAACTCACGCTTCACATTTATTGTGAAAGATTAATACAGTTTTGTGAAGAAATCAGTAGAAAACTGTGATGCAGATGATTTAGTATTACCTAAGTAAATGCTTCCACGGTGAGGCTAGCGTGCGGACCTCGCAAGTAAAATACATCCATGCTGTGCCGACCCAATGGTAGTTAGCGCCCGGATAAGCTAAACTTCGGCGTCCTTTTCAAATATAACTGTGACATTTTCACAACGAAAAAAAAACTAACAATTTTAGAAGGTCCTTGATGGCGCCCCTGAACATATGACGCGCCCTGGGCAACTGTCCGAGTTGTCGGTACCTTGAGCCGGCCCTGCTGACCCATGATGTCGATGTTTCCTTTCTGGCAGCACAATCGGACTGTGTTTACTGAATAAATGTTTACTACAAAAACAGCATAAACTGAAGTATCCAGTAATGCAAATATTTGTTATACATTTTATTGTTATCAAGCACAAAAATAATATCAAGAATTCTATGAATGAAACGTAATGTCAATCACAGAACATACCCCGTTAAAACAAAAGCCCACTATGTACAAATATACACACAACTGATCCCAAATAAAGCAATTGTTAGTTGACACACAATTTGAAACTCGAGGATCTCATGAGGGCAAAAAATGTTTATAATCAACACCTTTTATAAATTCAACTTATCTCTCAGTACAGCAAATGTTTACTATAAACTCAAGCATGAAGTCAGAGGTCCCAGTGAAAGAAATACAGCGTCCCTAAATAGCTTCGTCACGGCCACTAAACGAGATATCGAGTTTCAGTTAGAGCAAGCGCTGGAGGCTGCGTGAATTAGACAAACGACATAAACTGCTGTCTCTGGTTGTGTTTGACGTTGTTCAGTCACGCATTTCATTCTGTTTTACACAAGATCAAAACTAACTGTTATTGAATTGTGTATCGTCACTCTCTTCCGCAATATATGTGTGTGTGTGTGTGCGTGCGTGTGTGTGTGGTGTGTGTGGGTGTGTGGTGTGTGTGTGTGAGTGTGTGTGTGTACTTCTATCTGCCTTTCATATTAATCTCGTTTCTCTGTTTTACTATTTTACTATTTTTCTTTCATTCGGTACATGTGTATGTATGTATATACACATATATATATATACGTGTATGTGTAGTAATTGTTGGGGTGTAACGTATACTCCTACAAGCCACGGTGACAGCTTTACAGAGAAGAAACAACAAAATGCTGACGTTTCGGCCAACATGCGGCCTTCTCCAGAAAACGAGATAACGGAATGAACGTTTCACCACCCCCTCCCCATTAGCTTCATGCTGCCAGCTTTACCGCAGCTCTGCTATCAGTTATCTGTTCCCTGTTTGTGTGTGTGTGTATATATATATACACATATTTTGCTTGTGTGTGTGTTCTTACTCTCACTTTCTTTATCCATCCTCTAGCTACACCCCCAGTGCCCCCCCCCCCCCCCATACACACACACAATGGTGTGTTCTGCTTGGGACAGACTAATTCTAATTCATGAAACTGAAGCAAAAGTGATTCACGTTTTTAATTTTGGATGACAATTGCGATCTAATATAACCTGAAAAGGCTTAGTCTGAGGTTGAAAGGGTCGTGCCTCGCTATGAAGTAAGCAAAAACCTGTCAGACAACAACAGTAATGATTTACATCATTGTTAAGCGCACACTATTGGTTGAAATTTCCTGTAAGTAAATGACGCGAGTGGGATGTCGTTTAAAAGAGAAATTCTGAGATTATTACAGACCTAAAGACATAGTTCGGGGCTCAAGCTGAGGATTTATGCAATCAAGGTATTGTGCAGATGAGAAAGCGATGAGAGAAGTGCATCGCCTTGAGGGATAAATACGCAGAGAACTTAAGTCCACGGGGAGCCGCGATATCTCAGTAGTTAATGAACAGGACTACGAAAGACAAGAGGTAGGGTTCGATCCCAACCGACGGTTTCCGGGTTCACCCAGCCTTAAATGGGTACCGAATTTTTTCTGGGAAAGTAAGGCGGCACGGGCGTAATACCGACCACATTACCCTAAAAATCATGTGCTGAAGGTCTGTAAAATTTATGGTCACTAACATCATATTCCCTATACGCCACTTGGCGTGACGGGGGTACATCACTTTTTTTTTTTACTATATATTTTTCGTGGAGAGGCCTTTGGTTCTGGTTTGCTTGCAATGTTTATTGAAGGCTCGTTGTGTAGTGTCTTTTTTAATGTATTTATCAAAATTTTCTTTATTTATTTCAGAGAATTATATTATTTTTTGTCGAGTTTCCTCAGCATGTTATCTTTGCATGCTACAGCAATACTTGCTTCTCTTTGCTTCAGAACTGTTCTATAATTTGTTTTTTAATACATAGAAGTAATTAGGGAAGACATATAACAGACGATGAGGACAGAGGAGAACAGCATGCTTAGCCACAGGTTGGATCTAATGAAAAACACTGAAGATAGTGCGTTATATAAAAGGACGTCATTTTGGTGGCAATGATGACAGTGATGATCGTGAAGTGGTTGTGATAATGATGTTGGTAATGGTAGTGGTGGTAATGACGATGGTGATTATGAGGATGATGATGCTAATAATGGTAGTGGTGATAATGAAGATGATGATGGTGGTGGTGGTTATGATGATGACGTTGATAGTGACGGTAACGCTGAAGAAAATGATGATAATGATGGTACTAGTGACGATGATGATGGTATTAATTATAATGGTGATGATAACAATTGAGATAAATTAAATGGTGGAAGTAGCTCGCTCAATGGTCATAAAAGCCACCGTAGTTTGGTTTTATTCTCATCGTTGCCATCATCATCAGTATCACCATCGTCGTCATGACCATAATCACCAACATTATATTAGTTTGATCTTTACAACCGCCATTCATCATCGTCATCATTAAAATAGTAATCTTTATCATAATAACATTACTACAGCTATCATAATCATCATGGCAAACATCATAACTAATATCATCATCATCATCATCACTGGTACTATCATTATCATCATTAGTTATAATGGTGATGGCAACGATGGGGATATGGAGATCATTATAACTAATGATTTTTCCTCAAATAAAGGACATACACTGAGACAAGACCCGGAACAGTCGTGTCCCTAGGTCCCATGTGAACAGTAGCCGTGACTAGTACCGATGATGACATTACAGTCTTTATTACACCCACTACACACTGCACAAAAAGACCAAGAATGCTCGTCCAGACAATAGGTGTCTGTAAATATTTGCACCTCACATACCGTCAGTGCACTGTCGGCCTGCGAAATGGTCGGTGAGAACTCAATCTTAATGTGTGCCATTGACGTTTGTGTTCGCAGTGTTCGCAGATAAATTAGGGTATGATATATCATTATACTGGAACACTACTCCGCCACTGTCAAAGAAATCCTTTAGAGTGGCATTCTTTAGTGCAATCATAGTGCTAGCGAGATCTTGGCAATACCTGTAATGACACTTGTCCCGATGGTAATTTTGGGCTACAGTGCGAACAGATGTGTTTTGATGGCTGTGACATCATATGTACTCTCAAATGTCCGGACAACTGTTTCAACGACACCTGTCAACAGTCGATCGGGTATCTGTACATGCAAGAGAACGTTCTATGGGTCAGACTGCACTCTCAAATCTCCGGACAACTGTTTAACGAAACATGTGATTCCCACATTCAGAAGAGTCTGCCGACTACAACATGCCCAAGCATATGGACACTTTAATGTGTTTCTGTGCTAGACATGGTTCATTTTTTGGTGTTTTTTAGTGAAGCCATGGCTCATATCTTGCTGTGTTTCTGTCCTAGCCATGGCTCATATCTTAGCTTGTGTGTGCTGGCCATGGCTCATATCTTGGTGTGTGTCATGTTAGTCATATCTCATATCTCGGTGTGTCCGTGTTAATCATGTCTCATATCTTTATGTGTGTTTGTGTTTAGTCATATCTCATATCTTAGTGTGTACCAGTGTTAGTCATATGTCATATCTTTGTGTGTGCATGTCTGGGTTAGTGATATCTCATATCTCTGTGTGCATGTTTATATTAGTCATATCTCATATCTTTGTGTGTGCATGTCTGTGTTTGTCGCATCTCATATCCTTGTGTGTGAATGGCTATGTTAGTCCCATCTCATATCTTTGTGTGTGCATATCTATGTTAGTCATATCTCTTATCTTTGTGTGCATGTCTATGTTAGGCATGTGTCATATCTTTGTGTGTGCATGTCAATGTCAGTTATATCTCATATCTTTATGTGCATGTTTATGTTAGTCATGTGGCATATATCTTGATGTGTGTCAGTGTTAGTCATGCCTCGTATCGCTGTGTGCATGTCTGTATTAGTCACATCTCATATCTTTGTATGTGCATGTCTGTGTTAGTCACATCTCACATCTTTGTGTGTGTATGTCTGTGTTAGTCACATCTCACATCTTTGTGTGTCCGTGTCTGTGTTTGTCACATCTCACATCTTTGTGTGTGCATGTCTGTGTTAGTCACCTCTAGTGACTCGGGCAGATGGTGCTCGTAAACCTGGGAGGGCCTACCATCTAAGGGCAGAATCCCCCTACAGAAAAAACAATCTGCTACCTTGCAGGAAGATTGGGGACAATCAAAGGCTAGGGAAAGCAAACCCGAATAAAATGCCGGCTGAAATCGGATGCACTGGGCCACTGGCGCAGAACACAGTGCAACGTATTAACGGGTGTTCAGTCAGAGTGGATCTGACAGACTCTAATTGTGATGTTCTGTCTGTGGGGGCGATCAACACACTTAGCCTGACAGCTGACTTCATATGAGAGTATGGAATTCTTACTCTGATTGAGTTCTGAACGCAGAGAGAGAGAGAGAGAGATAACTAATGATGATAATGATGGAGACCATTATAACTAATGATGATAATGATGGAGACCATTATAATGGTGAAAGCAACGATGGAGATATAGAGACCATTATCACTAATGATGATGATGATGGTACTAGTGACGATGATGATGGTATTAGTTGTGATGGTGATGATGATTATGATAACAGTGGTGATGTTATTATGATAACGACTTCTATTTTAATGATGACGATGATGAATGGTGGTTGTGGTGATCAAACTAATATCATCATCATCAAGTACCGGGCCTGCTTGCGTAGGTGATCATGTTTCTCCACAACTTTCGATCTCGACAGTCATTTATCATTTCTGTTGTTGACCTTCTGCCAAGTCATTCTCTTAAGCGGTCTGCTATCTTTGATCTTTCCTTCCCTCTTCGTCCCTCAATTTTCCCAGTTGTTACAATATATTCCAGCTGTTCCCTTCTCATTACATGGCCAAAAAATGATGATTGTTTCTTCCTAATATTGGAAATTAGCTCTCTTTTTGCTTTGACCTCTTTCAGAACATTTTCATTACCCTTCTGAGCTGTCCATGGTATTCTCAACATGCTTCTGTAAAACCACATTTCTACATACTCCAGTGATTTTTCTGTTTGTTGTCTTATTGTCCATGATTCACATCCACATGTTAAGACTGACTCTACATAACATTTAAGAACTATTTTTCTTGTTTCTATTGTCAAAAAATGGAAGGTAAAGAAAACAAACGATGAAGTCTTAAAACAACTAAAAATGAAAAGAGAACTACTAAGCACAATTCAAACAAGACAAATGCGATTTTTGGGCCATGTTAAAAGACACAACAGCCTACTAAAAGTAATCCTGGAGGAGAAAATACAAGGTAAAAGAAGCAGAGGCAGACCAAGACCAACGTTGGACGAATAACTGGACAAATCAGTCTATGACAACCTGCACCATCAAAGCAAGAGATAGAGCAGAATGGCGCTCCATGGTAGCCAACCTTCATTGCGGAGACGGCACTCAATGATGATGATTGTCAAAAATGGATTGCTTAGTATCTTCCTCAAACTAATATAATGTTGGTGATTATGATCATGCCGACGATGGTGATGCTGACGATGATAGCAACGATGAGGATAAATCCAAACCCTGAGGGTTTTTAACGACCATCAAGCCAGCAACCTCCACTATTTAATTTCACCAGCTACTAGCACCCGGCCTGAACGTATCGCAGCGCTAGGCGTTAATAAAACACTTGCCGCTTTGATCTGTTTCACTTGCTCGAACACCGCTGACCATCAATAATGGTGCTACCGACCACTTCACAGGATTAGCGAAGACGCTAACAAAGCCGCTCTTTTATGCTTCATTAATTAAATATTCAAATGTTTCTGCAACCAGTTAATCAAATCTGTCAGGTCTCTTTGCTTGCACTGAACAATGGGAAGTTTATAATAATCTTTATTTTACGCCCGAATCTTACTTTGTTTTCCTATGGTTTTTTATTCAAAGTGTAAAGTTTGTTTCGCACATTTGGAAAACGTTGCGGCATTTCGAGTTTTTAACATTTATGTTTTGATAAAAGGAGTTTGTGTATAAAAGTGTTTCTGGATAAATGGTGTTTGTGGATAAAATGTGTTTGTGGATAAAATTTGTTTGTGAATAAAATGTGTTTGCGGATAAAATGTGTATGTTGATAAAATGTGTTTGTTGATAAAATGTGTTTGTGGATAAAAGGTGTTTGTTGATAAAATGTGCTTGTGGATAAAATGTGTTTGTGGATAAAATGTGTTTGTGGATAAAAGGTATTTGTTGATAAAATGTGTTTGTGGATAAAAGGTGTTTGTGGATAAAAGGTGTTGGTTGATAAAAGGTGTTTGTTGATAAAAGGTGTTTGTTGATAAAATGTGCTTGTGGATAAAATGTGCTTGTGGATAAAATGTGTTTGTTGATAAAAATGTGTTTGTTGATAAAAGGTGTTTGTTGATTAAAGGTGTTTGTTGATAAAATGTGTTTTTGGATTAAATGTGTTTATGGATAAAGGGTATTTGTGGATAAAATGTGTTTGTGAATAAAACGTGTTTGTAGAAATGTGTTTGTGGATAAAGGTGTTTGTTGATAAAAGGTGTTTGTTGATAAAAGGTGTTTGTTGATAAAATGTGTTTTTGGATTAAATGCGGTTATGGATAAAGGGTATTTGTGGATAAAATGTGTTTGTGAATAAAACGTGTTTGTAGAAATGTGTTTGTGGATAAATTGTGTTTGTGGATAAATTTATTTGTGAATAAATCGTGTTTGTGGATAAAAGGTGTTTGTGGATAAAAGTTGTTTGTGGATAAAAGGTGTTTGTGGATGAGCTTCTAAGTTCAAAAGTATTGGTTACTCGCGAGCATATAACGCTGATTAATACATCTGTAATTAGGTACACGACTCATGGGGTATAGAGAAGGTAAAGTTTTGGTTTGATGCTGATTTTATTACCCAAATAGTTCAGATCTATCAATGTGGACGTGCTACACTTAACCCAGCTGTTAAAATGAGTACCTGATTCTCAAAGTTGCAGATAAAATAACACCGAGAAAAAGAGCGCCGTCAAAATCACCCCTCAATGGGAGTACTCAGAACTTTTCATCTGCATGTTATATGATACCATTTACCAATAAAGTAAAGATGAAGAACTTTCCCCTGGTTCTGGTTCTTGTTCTTTTTGGTATCCTCAATTATTGACACATGATGATGCTGTTGAAGATTTTCTCTGATATTGCTACTCCAACGTAGTCTTGGTCTGCCTCGAGCGCTGCGTTCTTCTCATTTCTGTGCGCCTTATATGGCGGGACATCACAAGACAGGCATGCAGGCAAACCATTTCATTTGTAGTGTTTGTATGTCATTAAAAATGGGTTCTATCTCAACTCTTTATCTTAAAACGTCGCTCTTGATTGTGTCTCTTTTGGTCACTTCGACAGCCTTTCTCAAAAATCTCATTTCCGTGGTGACTAACTTTCTTTTCTGACTTGCTATGAGTGATCATGTTTGGCACTGGTAACAGAGTGGGAATGACTATGCTTTATATATTTTCTTGTGTTTATTGGCGTTCTCTTGTGTTGCAGGAGGGGTACTAGCTGTCTAATTGCTTGGTATGTTCAACTGTACCGAATGTTAATTTAGATAAACTTGACTTAGTCTTTACTTGATGAATAAATGTAGAACTTGTCTTAGTCTTTACTTGATGAATAGATGTAGGACTCGTCTTAGTCTTTACTTGATGAATAAATGTAGAACTTGACTTAGTCTTTACTTGATGAAAAAATGTAGAACCCGTCTTAGTCTTTACTTGATGAATAGATGTAGGACTCGTCTTAGTCTTTACTTGATGAATAAATGTAGAACCCGTCGTAGTCTTTACTTGATGAATAGATATAGAACCCGTCGTAGTCTTTACTTGATGAATAGATGTAGAACTCGTCTTAGTCTTTACTTGATGAATAGATGAAGAACTTGTCTTAATCTTTACTTGATGAATAAATGTAGAACCCGTCGTAGTCTTTACTTGATGAATAGATGTAGAACTTGTCTTAATCTTTACTTGATGAATAAACGTAGAACTCGTCCTAGTCTTTACTTGATGAATAAATGTAGAACCCGTCGTAGTCTTTACTTGATGAATGGATGAAGAACTCGTCTTAGTCTTTACTTGATGAATAAGCGTAGAACACGTCGTAGTCTTTACTTGTTGAATAAATGTAGAACTCGTCGTAGTCTTTACTTGATGAATAAACGTAGAACTCGTCGTTGTCTTTAATTGATGAATAAATGTAGAACCCGTCGTAGTCTTTACTTGATGAATGGTTGAAGAACTCGTCGTAGTCTTTACTTGATGAATAAATGTAGAACCCGTCGTAGTCTTTACTTGATGAATAAATGTAAAACCCGTCGTAGTCTTTACTTGATGAATAGATGTAGAAATCGTCTTAGTCTTTACTTGATGAATAGATGAAGAACTTGTCTTAGTCTTTACTTGATGAATAGATGTAGAACTTGTCTTAGTCTTTACTTGATGAATAAACGTAGAACTTGTCTTAGTCTTTACTTGATGAATAGATGTAGAAATAGTCTTAGTCTTTACTTGATGAAAAGATGTAGAACTTGTCTTAGTCTTTACTTGATGAATAGATGTAGAACTTGTCTTAGTCTTTACTTGATGAATAAACGTAGAACATGTCTTAGTCTTTACTTGATGAATAGATGTAGAAATCGTCTTAGTCTTTACTTGATGAATAGATGTAGAACTTGTCTTAGTCTTTACTTTATGAATAGATGTAGAACTTGTCTTAGTCTTTACTTTATGAATAGATGTAGAACTTGTCTTAGTCTTTACTTGATGAATAAACGTAGAACTTGTCTTAGTCTTTACTTGATGAATAGATGTAGAACTTGTCTTAGTCTTTACTTGATGAATAAACGTAGAACTTGTCTTAGTCTTTACTTGATGAATAGATGTAGAACTCGTCTTAGTCTATACTTTATGAATACATGTAGAACTTGACTTAGTCTTTACTTGATGAATAGATGTAGAACTTGTCTTAGTCTTTACTTGATGAATAGATGTAGAACTCGTCTTAGTCTTTACTTGATGAATAGATGTAGAACTCGTCTTAGTCTTTACTTGATGAATAGATGTAGAACTCGTCTTAGTCTTTACTTGATAAATAGATGTAGAACTTGTCTTAGTCTTTACTTGATGAATAGATGTAGAACTTGTCTTAGTCTTTTCTTGATGAATAGATGTAGAACTAGTCTTAGTCTTTACTTGATGAATAGATGTAGAACTTGTCTTAGTCTTTACTTGATGAATAGATGTAGAACCCTTTTAGTCTTTACTTGATGAATAGATGTAGAACTCGTCTTAGTCTTTACTTGATGAATAGATGTAGAACTCGTCTTAGTCTTTACTTGATGAATAGATTTAGAACCCCTCTTAGTCTCTACTTGATGAATAGATGTAGAACCCCTCTTAGTCTTTACTTGATGAATAGATGTAGAACCCCTCTTAGTCTTTACTTGATGAATAGATGAAGAACTCGTCTTAGTCTTTACTTGATGAATAGATGTAGAACTCGTCTTAGTCTTTGCTCGTATACCGAGGTTCATTGCACTACACCTTTCTACCGAGGATGTTTTCAGAATACATTTATTCGAGACTGCTTCCCCAAACTTTTATTTTTCATGATGTCCTAGCGTGGCAGAAGTTTTTACACTCAGAGTTGTCTCTCTTAGAACAGAGTGTGACAGGATTACAACGAGCATTCCAACATTATTGTCACAATAACATTATTGTCATTCCAACATTATTGTCACAATAACATTATTGTCACTCCAACATTATTGTCACTCCAACATTATTGTCACAATAACATTATTGTCATTCCAACATTATTGTCACAATAACAATATTGTCACTTCAACATTATTGTCACAATAACATTATTGTCATTCCAACATTATTGTCACTCCAACATTATTGTCATAACATTATTGTCACTCCAACATTATTGTCATAACATTATTGTCACTCCAACATTATTGTCATAACATTATTGTCACTCCAACATAATTGGCATTCCAATATTATTGTCATAACATTATTGTCATAACATTATTGCCATTCCAACATTATTGTCATTCCAATATTATTGTCATAACAATATTGTCACTCCAATATTATTGTCATTCCAATATTATTGTCATAACATTATTGTCATAACATTATTGTCATAACATTATTGTCATAACATTATTGTCATAACATTATTGTCACTCCAACATTGTTGTCATAACATTATTGTCACTCCAATATTATTGCCATAACATTATTGTCACTCCAACATTATTGTCACTCCAACATTATTGTCACTCCAACATTATTGTCATAACATTAATGTCACTCCAACATTATTGTCATAACATTATTGTCAATCCAACATTATTGTCATAACATTATTGTCATAACATTATTGTCATACCATTATTGTCACTCCAATATTATTGTCATAACATTAATGTCACTCCAACATTATTGTCATAACATTATTGTAACTCCAAAATTATTGTCATTCCAATATTATTGTCACAATAATATTATTGTCACTCCAACATTATTGTCATAATATTATTGTCGATCCAACATTATTGTCATTCCAAAATTATTGTCACTCCAACATTATTGTCATTCCAAAATTATTGACACTCCAACATTATTGTCATAACATTATTGTCACTCCAACATTATTGTCATTCCAATATTATTGTCACTCCAGCATTATTGTCACAATAACATTATTGTCGCTCCAACATTATTGTCACTCCAACATTATTGTCACTCCAACATTATTGTCACAATAACATTATTGTCTCTCCAACATTATTGTCACAATAACATTATTGTCACTCCAACATTATTGTCACAATATCATTATTGGCACTCCAACATTATTGTTACTCCAACATTATTGTCACAATAACATTATTGTCACTCCAACATTATTGTCACAATAACATTTTTGTCACTCCAACATTATTGTCAATACAACATTATTGTCACAATAACATTATTGTCACTTCAACATTATTGTCACAATAACATTATTGTCACTCCAACATTATTGTCACTCCAACATTATTGTCACTCCAACATTATTGTCACAATAACATTATTGTCACAATAACATTATTGTCACTCCAACATTATTGTCACAATAACATTATTGTCACTCCAACATTATTGTCACTCCAACATTATTGTCACTCCAACATTATTGTCACTCCAACATTATTGTCACTCCAATATTATTGTCACTTCAACATTATTGTCACTCCAACATTATTGTCATAACATTATTGTCACTCCGACATTATTGTCACTCCAACATTATTGTCACTCCAACATTATTGTCACTCCAACATTATTGTCACTCCAACATTATTGTCACTCCAACATTGTTCCACCAGTGCCAGACTTGGACGTTAGACCCTGAAACATTCATCATCACCGACATAGAATGTATTAGTCGCATGAGAGTAAACAGCAATTGAGATAAGACCAGAAGTGAAGAACTGAGAACAAAAAAATATATGAATAATGCATGCTGTTGAATGTATGAAAAGACAACAGATAAAACGGTTCTGCCATGTGATAAGTCAGAAAGAACTAAATTTGACAAAGCGAGTCACCAGTATATGCTACGGTAGTATTAGGTTAAATGACCGCACAGAAAAATAAATATATTACCGCAAACTATACCACTTCCCCTTCCCCCAATACGCTGAAAGGCAGAGGAGGAAGGAAAGTGGAAAGAGACTTCACCTCCAGATTTATGCTACATCAAGTTTACTTCCTCTTAGATGGATTATCTAGGAGAAAAGGGGGGGGGAGAAGAAAAAAAAGGTATGGTTAAAGCTTGACGTAGTTAATAGTAAGTAAAGTACCCCCGTCACGCCAAGTGGCGTATAGGGAAATATGGTATTAGTGACCATAATTTTTACAGACCTTCGGCACATATCTATCTATCTTTCGTTCGCCTGAAGTATTGTCTATATCTGCAATGTCGTTTCCTGTATAAATTTTACTGTCTTTTGTAATTCTGGCAGTGGCCCATATAGTTTTGTCTGTAGTGTTGTATCTATGGGCCAATGGATTTTCCTCAGTCTACTATATTCAGTGCAGTCTTGAAGTATGTGTTCAGCAGTCTGGGGTGCCTGTCCACATGTACAAGTAGTTGATGTGCCGATCTTGAATTTTGTATACATGTGACTATGGAGTCGATTGTGTCCTGTTCTTAGGCGTATAATGATAACTTGTTCATATCTATTCATATTATGAAAGGCATCCTGATTTGGGGCTTGTGGTCCTCTGATTGATTTGATTATCTGTTTCTTATGATGGTATGTAACTGGTGTATCTAGTTGTGTGCCTGTTGAACCTTCCTTTGCCAACTGATCTGCTTTCTCATTTCCTGGTATTCCACAGTGAGACGGGATCCACTGCAGGGCAACCCTGTGGTGCTTGCAGAGTTCAGTCAATAAGGTCTGCAGATGTGGTAATTTTCTGGATTGTAGTGCCTGGAGTACTGATCTTGCATCTGTCAAAAACACTACAGGCTGTGGGCTAAGATTACTGTTCAGCAGTTTTTCTATTGCCAACTTTATTGCTTGTATTTCCGCATCATAATTGTGACAATATTTCCCTGTTGCTATTTTATTCATATCCCTAGTGTTATTTGGGTACTCTATATATGCACCTGCTCCCCCATTCTTTACTGCATTCTGTGCTGATCCATCTGTGTACACACGAATCCATAGGTCTTGTGGGTATTCTTCATCCAGGAAACTGAGAGCTATTGTTTTTCGCTGTAGACTATTTTGTTCCTCTTTGTCAACTATTCCTTTCACTTCTGTCCGTATTTGAACTGATAATCCTGATTCATCTGTCCAGGGAGTCTGTTCTGGTATGGGCAGAAGGGGTTTAACAACTCTTGGCATGTCTGGTGTTTGTCTACTAATACGCTTGGCTTGGTGGATAAAGCTGCTTCTCTTAAGTCGTCCCAATGCAAGATTTTGGAATCTGTCCTTCATTGGATGTCTCGGCATGCATACAAATTTTTCTGCCTGTATCAGCACCTTTGTGTCTCTCCTTTCTCTCAGTGCTGGTATCCTCCACAATTTCTCCATCTCCAATATTGGTGTTGATTTCATTGCTCCTGTGATGACCCTAAGTGCCTGGTTTTGTACTTTATCCAGTTCTTGCAATGTGGTGTTTGATGCTGAGCACCATGCGGATGATCCATATTCTAAATGTGGGCGTATACTCTGTTGGTAAACTTTACTGAGTATTTTCCCACTCGCACCCCATGTGGTTCCACACAACTTTCTTAGAATAGCCAATTTCCTCCTTGCTTTTTGGGTTGCCTTATTTATCTGCTGTTTCCAAGATAGTTTGTTATCAAATGTAACTCCGAGATATGTAGCTTGTATGTCTTCTTTCACAGGCTCATTGTTTATGTAGATGGCTCCTGCTTTTTGTTTTGGGGAGAGTGTGAAAAGTGTAGTACTGCATTTGTCTGTATTGATGCTGATACACCATCTATTTGTCCATGAATTCAGTGCATTCATAGCTCTTTGTAGCAATTTGGAGGCCACTGTTGCATACTCCTCTGTGCACCACATTACCAAGTCATCTTCATACATTGCCACTTTGATGCCATGTGGTAGTTCAGTAACTAGGTCATTGATGTAGATCAGAAAAAGTGTTGGAGATAGTACCCCTCCTTGTGGAACGCCCTGGCGCAATAAGACCTTCTTACTCTTAAGACCATCCAGTTGCACTCTGGCTCTCCTGTTATGCAGGTATGCTTTGACCCATTTGTACATCCTGCCATTTACTCCATAATTTCTCAGTTTCTTCAAAAGCCCTTCCTTCCATACCTTATCAAATGCTTTCTTTAGGTCTATCCATGCTGCTAGTACCAGTTTCTTTTCTTGAAACGCATCTTCAATTTCCTGGGAAAGATAGGTTGCTTGATCTTCGGTAGAGTAACACTGTCTAAAGCCTGCTTGTTGTGGGACAAGGAGATTTTCACTTTCCAGGTACCACTGCAGTCTGAGATTGATTATACGTTCCATTGTTTTACACAAACAGCTTGTAAGGCTGATTGGTCTATAGCTGGATGTCATTGAACCATCTTTTCCTGGCTTTAGTAATGGTATCATAATTGCTTCTCTCCATGCCTGTGGCACTCTACCTGTGATCCAGCAAATGTTGTAGATCTGCAGTAGTTTTGCTTTAGCTGCAGTTCCCAAGTTCTTAATCATTTCATTGGACACTCCATCACTGCCTGGTGACTTTTTCATTTTTAATTTGGATATTGCCAGCTCTAGCTCTCTTTGTGTAATGGGTGTTTCCATTACTTCATGTGTGGTCTCTTCTTGTCTTGCATTTTGTTGTTTTAAACGGGTCTCTTGTCGTTTTTCTAGGCTAATTTCAATATTATTGTCATTTGCAAAGGAGTCTGCAAAGTAATTTGCTGCATGTTTACCTGTTAGAATGTTTCCATCCTTCTTCAGTGTAATTTTGGTGTTACTTTCTGTACCCTCATCATTCAGCTGTTTTACAAGCTTCCACACTTTTCTTGTGTCTCGTTCAAGATTCAAAGACTCTGTTTTCTCTTTCCAGCTTCTCCGTCTGGCTTGTAGTTTAGCCCGTTGAAATTTGGCTTTAGCATGCTGGTAGTTGTTGTGGTGTTCTTGGCAAGGGTTATTTTCTGCTTGCTTTCGAGATGTTTACATGTCATTGTGCAGTTCTTCTAGTTCACTACTCCAGTATGGTTTGTAGTGTTTCCGTGCCCCTCTAGGTATTGTTTCACTGGCAGCTTGTATTATTAGTCTACTGAATTCATCAACTATTTTGTTGATGTCTCTATCTGTATTTATATCTTTAGTCAGTACACTGGTGTAGTGTTGATACATTTTCCAGTCTGCCTTTTTGTAATTCCATCTGGAGAGAGTGCTGCTCTCCCTGATGGCCTCATTTTGCACCACTAAAAAGACTGGTCGGTGGTCGCTGCCTCCAAGTTGTTTCCCAACAATTCGTGTAATATTCCAATCCAGGTCTGGTGAATGGAAAGCAAGGTCTGGTGTAGATGTGGTATGCCATGATCTGAAGTAGAATGTTGGTGGATCTGTTGCCTGGTTTAATAGTATAAGCCCATTGTCATCCTGCCAATTTTCAAGCTCTTCACCTCTCTTGTCCATATGTTCATAGCCCCAGCTCTATGAGTGGCTGTTAAAGTCTCCACATACAATTATTCTTTCTTTTAATGTAATTGTGTCTAATGCTAGTGGGCGGTCACTCGGACAGTAATAGTTAAGTAGATGGAAGTCTGTATTTCCTGTCCTGAGGTGCAGTATTTGATATTCCGCCCCATCCATAAACACTTCAATCTGACATGCATTAATGTTGTTCCTTACAAGAGTCAGTATTCCACCCTTTTGTCTATTTATTCTGTCAGATCGGTAGCACTGGTATCCCCTAATCTTCAAGGCTATGTCGTTGTTTAGATGGGTTTCCTGCAAACAGCATATGCTTATTTGTTCTTCATGCAGGATATTTTCTAATTCTATCTTTTTACTGTACCCATCTCTTTTGCTGTTGATGCCTTCAGCATTCCAGTGCATTATTTTTAGTGGTCTTATTTTGGATTGGCCAGTAGCTCTATTCTCTCGCCCCCTGACTCCACAGAGCGGTTGAGAAGGACATCCAGTAATAGAAGTTGGGCCCTTTCGAGGCTGAGGGCCCGGCGCTGCACCTGCCTGAGTGCCCATCACAGGGCGAGTGCCATATCGATTTGCGGTTATAGACATACTTCCATTTGCGTTGAGTGCGTGGCATCCTGATTGTTGTGCGCCTTTTGGCTGGTTGCCTCCGACTTCAGCACTTGAACTTGCTAGAGCAGACTGTGGTCTTGCTCGGTTGTAGGAAGGCCTGGCCAGTCTTAGTTTTCAGTCCCTGGTGACTGTTAAGCCCCATCGGCACATGATTTTTGGGATACTGTGGTCAGTATTACGCCCGTGCCGCTTTACTTTCCCAGAAAAAATCCGGTACCCATGTAAGGCTGGGTGAAGCCGGCAGCCGTCGGTTGGGATAGAACCCTACCTCTTGTCCTTTGTAGTCCAGTTCACTAACCACTGAGCTTTGACGTAGTTAATGGACGACACAAATTCGAACGACGTTGCAACTCAATAGGTCTTTAGCAGGAAGATGGAATATCAGTCAGACCTGAATGCTCTTTCGGAAGGATTTTTGGTTGAACTTTTTTCTCTGGGAGATCTGCGGTAGAGTTGTAGTTAATGAAATTGTCCATTGAGAACATTAGATGAGATTCAATCTCGATCGACGGCTTCTAGGTTCACCCAGCCTTAACATTTTTTTTTTTTAATGGGAAAGAAAATTTAATAGTCGAAGTGTTGACCACATGACGAAAACGTTTGCAGATGTTGAAACAAATATGTGGACATTTGATTCTGTTCATGGTATCGGTATAACTGCAGTCAGAAATTGACCATGTCCGCTCTACTCACCATACAGCTCCTGCCATCGTGCGGTGGTACATTTTGTTTGACAAGGTCGACTACCGTGCACTAGCCCATATCTCGGCTCACAGTCCACGATTCCAAATATCTTCCATCAAATAGAGAGCTCACAGTCACTTCCTTACTCCGAATTCCTTGAAAAGTAAAAAAAAAAGAGTAAAGTACCCCCGTCACGCCAAGTGACGTATAGGGAATATGGTGTTAGTGACCATAAATTTTACAGACCTTCAGCACACGATTTTTGGGGTCATGTGGTCGGTATTACGCCTGTGCCGCTTTACTTTCCCAGAAAAAAATCCGGTACCCAATAAAGACTGGGTGAACCCGGAAGCCGTCGATTGGGATCGAACCCTACCTCTTGTCCTTTGTAGTCCAGTTCACTAACTCAATCGCGGCTCCGATTTCCTTGAAAACACACATTTCAAACAAAGCAACCAAAACGATTTAAGCCATTGCGTTCGTCTCTACAAAAACAGGTCGACGTTCAGCCATTTTCACTTTTCAATATTGCATTCATTTCCGGTTAGCAGCCGTTAGCAAGGTCAAAATTCAGTGCAAGCCAAGTCGGCTGCGTGGGCGATAATTTCAAAAGATATCACCGAAAAGATGGTTCTCACAGTCATTTCCAGCTTCAATTCACTCGAGTAAATCGAAAAAGCACACAGAAACCTGTCAAGACAAAAACTGTGTTTAATGCTGGCACTCTCTGAAGGGGCTTGCGGTAAAGGCCGCCATCTTTTCAGGAACGAACACTTTATCTCTCCCCCCCCCCCCTTTGCCCGCCCCTCCCCCCAAAAAATTTCATTAATTAATTTTAAAAATAATAAACAATTTAAAAAAATAATAAAATACGGGGTGCCGCGATAGCTCAGTGGTTAGTGGACTGAACTACAAAGGACAAGAGGTAGGGTTCGATCCCATTCGACGGCTTCCGGGTTCACCCAGCCTTTAATGGGTACCGGATTTTTTCTGGGAAAGTAAAGCGGCACGGCGTAATACTGATCTCATTACCCCAAAAATCATGTGCCGAAGGTCTGTAAAATTTATGGTCACTAACACCATATTCCCTATACGCCACTTGTCGTGACGGGGGTACTTTACTTTACTAATTTAAAAAAATGAAAATAGAAATAAATGCTCTTGTATCAGGTTGTGTCCCTTGAACGCTTGGACGCGCATGTAAAAAATTATTTGAAGGATGATAATGCTGTCTACTGACCGAACAGATCGTCTGGCATTTTGCTTACTCACACTGCCTGCTTATCGTCAATTACTATCTTATGGTAAATGCGATCACATGCCCTGTCAGAAACGGACAATATAACGTGTAGTCAGAACATTCCTTCAGTGTCAGTACATTCTTTCAGAGAGTCATTACATTCTTTGAGTGTCAGTACCTTCCATGAGAGTGTCAGTACATTCATTGAGAGAGCCAATTCCTATAGATATTTAGCATAGCAAATCTTAGAGAGAGTTAGTACCTCATTAGAGAAAGTTAATACATCCATAGAGAGAGTTAGTACGTTCTTATTTAGAATTAATACATTATAGAGAGAACCAATACATTCCTAGAGAGAGAGAGAGAGATAATTAATACATTCCTAGAAAGTCGATATATTCATCGGGAGTCTCAGGACATCCCTAGAGAGAGTTATTGCAATGCTAGAGGGAGTAAGTATATCTAATGGGTCAGTCTATATAAGGAAGTTAGAGAGAGAGAGAGAGAAGATCATTCTTGGGGAGAGTGTGTACATCATTTGAGAAAATCAGTACATTCGAAGAGAGTGTCAGTGCATTCCAGGAAAGATCCTGTACATTCTTAGAGAGAGTCATAACATTCCATGAGAGAAACAGTTCATTCTAAGATAAAGTCAGGACATTACTAAGGAAAGTCAGAGCATTCCTAGAGAAAGTCATAACATTCCTAGAGAAGGTCCGTAATTTTCTAGAGAAAGTCAGAATATTCTTAGAGAAAAAATATTCTTAGAGAAAGTAGTCCGAACATTCCTAGAGAAAATCAGAACATTCCTAGAGAAAGTCAGAACATTCCTAGAGAAAGTCTGAACATTCCTAGAGAAAGTCATAACATTCCTAGAGAAAGTCAGAACATTTCTAGAGAAAGTCAGAACATTCCTAGATAAAGTAGTCCGAAGATTCCTAGAGAAAGTAGTCCGAACATTCCTAGAAAAAGTAGTCCGAACAATAATAGAGAAAGTCAGAACATTCCTAGAGAAAATAGTACGAACATACGTAGAGAAAGTCTGAACATTCCTAGAAAAAGTAGTCAGAACATTCCTAGAGAAAGTAGTCCGAACACTCCTAGAGAAAGTCAGAACATTCCTAGAGAAAGTCAGAACATTCCTAGAAAAAGTAGCCCGAACATTCCTAGAGAAAGTCAGAACATTCCTAGAAAAAGTAGTCCAAACATTCCTAAACAAAAGTCAGAACATTCCTAGAAAATGTAATCAGAACACTCCTAGAGAAAGTCAGAACATTCCTAGTCAGAAACTTCCTAGAGAAAGTCAGAACACTCCTAGAGAAAGTCAGAAAATTCCTAGAGAAAGTCAGAACACCCCTAGTGAAAGTCAGAACATTCCTAGAGAACTTCAGAACATTCCTAGAGTAAGTCACAACATTCCTAGAGATAGTCACAACATTCCTAGAGAAAGTCAGAACATTCCTAGAGAAAGTCAGAACATTCCTAGAGAAAGTCAGAACATTCCTAGAAAAAGTAGTCCGAACATTCCTAGAGAAAATAGTCCGAAAATTCCTAGGGAAAGTAGTCAGAACATTCCTAGAGAAAGTAGTCTGAACATTTTTAGAAAAAGTAGTCCGAACATTCCTAGAGAAAATAGTCCGAAAATTCCTAGGGAAAGTAGTCAGAACATTCCTAGAGAAAGTAGTCTGAACATTCCTAGAAAAAGTAGTCCGAACAATCATAAAGAAAGTCAGAAAATTCCTAGAGAAAATAGTCCGAACACTTCTAGAGAAAGTCAGAACATTCCTAGAAAAGTAGTCAGAACATTCCTAGAGAAAGTAGTCCGAACACTCCTAGAGAAAGTCAGAACATTCCTAGAGAAAGTCATAACATTCCTAGAAAAAGTAGCCCGAAAACACTCCTAGAGAAAGTCAGAACATTCCTAGAAAAAGTAGTCCGAAAATTCCTTTAAAAAAGTCAGAACATTCCTAGAAAATGTAATTCGAACACTCCTAGAGAAATTTAGAACATTTCTAGTCAGAACATTCCTAGAAAAAGTCAGAACATTCCTAGAGAAAGTCAGAACACTCCTAGAGAAAGTCAGAAAATTCCTAGAGAAAGTCAGAACATTCCTAGAGAAAGTCAGAACATTCCTAGAGAAAGTCAGAATATTCCTAGAGAAAGTCACAACATTCCTAGAGAAAGTCAGAACATTCCTAGAGAAAGTCACAACACTCCTAATGAAAGTCAGAACACCCCTGGTGAAAGTCAGAACATTCCTAGAAAAAGTCAGAACATTCCTAGAGAAAGTCAGAACATTCCTAGAGAAAGTCAGATCATTCCTAGAGAAAGTCAGAACATTCCTAGAGAAAGTAGTCCGAACTTTCCAAGAGCAAGTCACAACGTTCCTAGAGAAAGTCCTAACATTCCTAGGGAAAGTAGTCCGAACACTCCTAGAGAAAGTCAGAACATTCCTAGAAAAAGTAGTCAGAACATTCCTACAGAAAGTAGTTTAAACACTCCTAGAGAAAGTCAGAACACTCCTAGAGAAAGTCAGAACGTTCCTAGAAAAAGTAGTCCAAACATTCCTAAAAAAAAGTCAGAACATTCCTAGAAAATGTAATCCGAACACTCCTGGAGAAAGTCAGAACATTCCTAGTCAAAACATTCCAAGAGAAAGTCAGAACATTCCTAGAAAAAGTCAGAACACTCCTAGAGAAAGTCAGAAAATTCCTAGAGAAAGTCGGAACATTCCTAGAGAAAGTCAAGAACATTCATAGAGAAAGTCAGATCATTCCTAGAGAGAATATTCCTAGAGAAAATCAGAACATTCCTAGAGAAATTCATAACACTCCTATAGAAAGTCAGAACACCCCTAGTGAAAGTCAGAGCACTCATAGAGAAAGTCAGAACACTTCTAGAGTAAGTCAGTAAATTCCTAGAGAAAGTCCGAACATTCCTAGAGAAAGTAGTCCGAACATTCCTAGAAAAAGTCAGAACATTCCTAGAAAAAGTAGTCCCAACATTCCTAGAGAAAGTCAGAACATTGAAAACGAGAGTTAATACATTCCTTTCACAACTGACAGAGAATCTTAATTCGTCTGGGCCTCGACTGCTGTCCCATTCAACCCACCGCTGTAGGTTTCACTCCCATTTTCAGGTGAGTTATCTAATATATCAAGGGTCACTATAATATATATATATATATATATATATATATATATATAGCTACAGGTGAGGAAGGCTAGAGTATGGACCCCTTAAAGGCACCAGTGCCGAATGCCACGCTTCCTACCTCCACTACGTTTCTGTGAGTGACTGAACAGCCAATGAAATAATTGTGAGTCCAGATCCTTATCATCATTATGTGTTATACAGGTTGGCGTAGGCGATCATGTCCTTCCACAATCTTCTATTCCCAGCGCATCGTATCATTTCGGTTGTTGACTGATTTCCATGCCACGACACCAGGCCATCTATATAGTACCTTCTCTCTTTGTCGTACACGATCTCTCTTTTCCAGTTCAGATCACATCTTAGTTCATTATCGCTAGATATTTTTTAATATGCCAGCATTATCCTTCTCCTGTTCCATTGGCTACATTTAGTCAAGTGTTAGGGTCAAGTGCTATATTTTCCAACCAGATGATCCAATTCGAACCACAATTTATAGTTACTCTAGAAAAATGTTTGCTTATTTGTTGTTAGGATCATTATCACTGCATACTGGGCGAATCCATAGGTGCACCGACATCCCCTTCAAGAAAATCCAAGGAGAATCCATGGACCGTGAACACGAACTCCGCAACTCGGCCGTGGGATCTGGGTGTGGCTAGGTTTCTGCTGACAATTTTGCCCGGGCGGCTGTAGGCAACGATATAGCCTACTCTTTCCGATTTTAATTGCCAAACGTTCTTTAACGTGCGCGAGTGCAAATGGGTAAAAAAAAAAAAAGTAAAGTATCCCCGTCATGCAAAGTGGCGTACGCTTTTGGGGTAATGTAATCGGTATTACGCCCGTGCCGCTTTACTTTCCCAGAAAAAAATCTGGTACCCATTAAAGGCTGGGTGAACCGGAAGCCGTTGGTTGGGATCGAACCCTACCTCTTGTCCTGTATAGTCCAGTTCACTACCACTGGTTTATTACCGTTATCTGAGAGGACTATACCTCGGATAAGAAATTCTTAACCGTCCACTACCCCACAATTTAATAGATTTTGAAGCTGAAACACCAGAAGCAGAATTACTTGTAAATTTAGATGACATCACCTTCAACGAAATAGAAACCACCTTAAAGCGTATGGCCAACAACAAGGCTGCTGGAGAGGATAAGTTAACAGCTGAGATCCTCAAGGCAATTGATAGCCATAATTTAATACATCTCCAGAAAATGTTCAAAATCATTTGGAAAGCAGAGAAGACGCCTCATAAATCATTGTTATGATTACAAAAAGGGCAATCTTAGAGATTGCAACAACTGGAGAGGCGTGATACTTTTAAAAGTTGCATCAAAGTTATTCTGCAAAATCATCCTAAATAGAATAAAGGATTCAATAGATACAGTAATGCTGGGTTTAGAAAAGGAAGAAGCTGTCTTGACCACATTTTTACTCTACGACATATATTGGAGGAACACATTGAAAAGCAAAAACCTTTTGTACTTAACTTCATCGACTTCAAAAAAAAGCATTTGATAGTATTCATAGAGATTCTTTGTGGAAAATTCTGAAGCAATATGGTTTACCATCAAAAATCATAAATATTATCAAAGACATGTATGATGGTTACACATGTGCAGTTCGAACAGACGAAGGACTGAGCGAATGTTTCCCAATAGAAACTTGGGTTAAACAAGGATGTATTTTATCGCCCTTGTTATTTGGAGTTGTTATGAGTAGTAGAGGTGGCGGTTAATGCCCCACCAAATGTAATTTTTTTTCCACCATTGCAGTGCAGTTTCGGTGCATGTGCGTGCACTTTTAGGTGGCTAAACAGCCCCTACTACTAGCTTTTTTTTTTTTTATGGAATTTAATATGTAGGGGTGTCAAATATTATGTTTGAGGTATGCCTTGAGGTTAATTTTCAATTTTTTATCGATTTCAGGGGCGTATCCCACAAAAATGGTAAGGGGGGTAACAATTTCAAAAGTGATTTTTAAGTAAATTTTTGGTATGGGGATGTCTAAAATAAAGTTTTTGGTAAGACTACGTGCTAAATTTACGATTTTCCACGAATTCAGGGGCGTAGCCACAAAAAATGGTCAGGGGGGTAAAATCCTAAAAGTGGTTTTTAATGTATATTTTTGCTATGGGGATGTATAAAATAAAGTTTGGGGTATGCCTAGAGGTTAAATTTCATTTTTTTAATCGATTTCAGGGGCGTATCCCGCAAAAATGGTAAATGGGGTAACAATTTCAAAAGTGATTTTTAATAAAATTTTTGGTATGGGGATGTCTAAAATAAAGTTTTAGGTAAGCCTACGTGCTAAATTTACGATTTTCGTCGAATTCAGCGGCGTAGCCACCAAAAATGATAAGGGGGGTAACAATTTCAAAAGTGATTTTTAAGTAAATTTTTGGTATGAGGATGTCTAAAATAAAGATTGAGGTATGCCTTGAGGATAAATTTCAATTTTTTATCGATTTCATGGGCGTAACCCTCAAAAATTATAAGGGGGTAAAATCCTAAAAGTGATTTTTAATGTAAATTTTTGCAATGGGGATGTCTAAAATAAAGTTTGAGGTATGCCTAGAGTAAAAATTTACGATTTTTATCGATTTTATGGGCGTATCCCTAAAAAATGGTAAGGGGGTAACAATTTCAAAAGTGATTTATAAGTACATTTTTGCTATGGGGATGTCTAAAATAAAGTTTTTTGGACTTTGAATATAACTATCTGCTCGTTGTGTCTAACTAGTATGAGTATGGGAGTAGATTTTTATGGTTTTGAGGTCGACTTTTTAAATATGATTCTATATTTATTTTGTTCTGTGGGTAAATTGTTAGTGATTTGGCCAAACTTTTTGGACCTAGAATATAACTTCCTGCTCGTTGTGTCTAACTAGTATGAGTATGGGAGTAGATTTGTAGTGTTTTGAGATCGACTTTTTGCTTATGAGCCTAAATTTTTGTGATCTGGTGGTAATATTTTTACGATTTGTTCTAACTTTTTGGAGTTTGGAAGTAACTATCTGTTCGATGTGTCTAACTTTTATGAGAATGTGAGTAGATTTGTATGGTTTTAAGGTCGACTTTTTGTGTATGAGCCTTTATTTTTGTGTTCTGGTGGTAAAATGTTTGCGATTTGGCCAAACTTTTTGGACCTTGAATATAACTTTCTGCTCGTTGTGTCTAACTATTATGACTGTCATGGAACTCCTCTGGTATTGCATCACTGTCAAAGCGCGTTCAAGTAACCAACCACCTGTATTATTTCCCCCACCATTGACCCGACCGGGCGCTTTTATCAGGGACCGAATCGATTTAAAATAACCCATGTGTCAGAATCGACAGCACTTAATGTGGAAAATGAGGTCAGTTATCACGATAACAGTAATTCTCTTCTCTGATTAGTTAATCTAAAGGTCAGTCATTTCGTATATGGGTGTCTGATAGAAATCCTCTTCTCTGATTGGTTAGCCTAGATGTTAGTCGAGAGTGAAATAGTGTCGTCCAACTTTTATTTGCCAGTTGCATGTGAAACTTCGTGTTATAAGCGCGATTGATTCACGGAAGTTTATTTTCATAGTACTGTTCAGTCTAGCGGTCTGTGTTGTAGTGGTATATTTTACGGTGTAAGTTGAATTTTTTCTGTTTTTCTCTTATCTCATAACGATGTGGTAGGTTATCATTAAAGGAATTTCGGTTGTATTAATGGTGATGTGTATAAAGTACGAATCGTAGGAAAGAAGTCTAGTAGGGGTTATAAGAGAGAGAGAGCGAGAGAGAGAGAGCGCGCGAGAGAGAGATACAGAGAAGTCTAGGACTAGGAAGGCGAGGTGCTAGACATAAAGGGTGAGAATAATCAAGTGTTACAATAGGAGGGACGCTAAAAATATACGGGAGGGCGGAACGATGTGGGAGAGATAAAGGGAGATTAGGGAGGGTGGCATGATAGGTTAGACGTCTAAGAGAGGATAGATGAGAAAGATGGAGAGGGAGAGAGAACACGATGGAGAGGGAGAGATAGCGAGAGAGACAGAGATGGTGAGGGAGAGAGACCGAGAGAATGAGCGAGAGCGAGAGAGACAGCAGTGGAGAGGGAGAGAGATACCGAGAGAAAGATAGCGAGAGCGAAAGAGACAGAGCTGGAGAGGGAGCGAGAGAGAGTGCTGGAGCGGGGAAGAGATAGCGAGAGACAGAGATGGAAAGAGAGAGATAGCGAGACCGAAAGAGACAGAGCTGGAGATGGAGCGAGAGAGAGAGCGATGGAGAGGGAGAGAGATAGCGAGAGATAGAGACAGCAAGAGCGAAAGAGACAGAGGGGGAGCGAGAGAGCGCGATGGAGACGGAGAGAGATAGCGAGAGATAGAGACAGCGAAGGAGAGAGATATCGAGAGCGAAAGAGACAGAGCTGGAGAGAGAGAGAGCGATGGAGCGGGAGAGAGATAGCGAGAGAGGGAGAGAGAGCGATGGAGAGAGAGAGATAGAGATGGAGAGGGAGTGAGATAACGCGAGAGACATACGGAATTGGAGAGAGAACGAGCGAGAATGATCGAGAGCGAAAGAGATAGCGATGGAGATGGATAGAGATAGCGAGAGAGAAAGAGAGATAGCGAACCACTATTACTGATGAGCAAGCGAGAGCTAGCACCTGCTTTCCTCCCTTTTCAAATCATCACAACACACTATTTATTTACAAGCACACTCATATCGTGAGGCAGTGCGTATCACGAGGTCACCTATGCTCACCAAGGTCTCGCTGTCTTGGTCGATCCGTCTTGCTGCGTTTTTTTCTATATAGAAAGTATACACGCAGAAAAAAAGGGGGGGGGCATTAACCGCTGCGTTTTTTTCTATATAGAAAGTATACACGCAGAAAAGGTTAGGGGGGCATTAACCGCTGCGTTTTTTTCTATATAAAAAGTATACACGCAGAAAAAAAGGGGGGGGGCATTAACCGCTGCGTTTTTTTTCTATATAAAAAGTATACACGCCGAAATGGGTGGGCAATAACCGCCACCTCTACTACTACTGTTATGGACTTCATAATGAAGAAATGCTGCAAACCAGTGGAAGAGATCGATTACTTTATCTGTCTTGGAAGTCACATTGATCGAGAAGGGGATACAAGCAAAGAAATTAGAATCAGAATGGCTAAAGCAGCAATGTCTTTCAGAAGCCTTGAAAAGTTGTGGAAATCAAAACTCATCATCACAAAAACAAAAATTAGACTATTCAAATGAGATGTACTATCAACCCTTACGTATGAGGTGAAAGCTGGAAAACAACGAGATAGAAACAAAGTTTAACGCATTCGAAAATAAATGTCTAAGGAAAATAATTGGTATAGCGTGGAACGAATTCAAAACAAACGAGGAAATTAGAGAAATCGCAAATCAACCACTAATATCTTCAGTAATCAAGAAAAGACGATGGTCATATGTTGGACATGTGATGAGAAAAGATAATAACCGAATAGCAAAGAAAGCCCTCATATGGGAAACAACAGGTAAGAGGAAAAGAGGAAGACCCAGAGAGACACTGAGAAGAACATTGATGAGAGAGGCAAGAGCAGCAGGAATCGGCTCCCTCAATGAGATAGAGTTGATTGCACAGAACATAGACAAATGGCAAGATTTGATAAAACATCTTTAAAAGAATTGCAAACTGCTAGAACAAAAATTCATCTAAAAGAAAGAGTATCTTGTTCTACGCCCTATGGGCCGGCCGCGGCTCGAAAGGTCAATAGATAGATAGATACCCCGGATGTCAGTACCCAGGAGATCAAGGGAGGGCAACGTCATTTTAAAAAATACGGATTAATTGTTCCTATTCTTGAAAAGTTACCATCTCATCTGATGGGCTTTGAACCCGAATCCTTCCTGTCCGACGTCGAACCGGACTACCCAGACACCCACTCTAGAACAGGAAGGTGAGTATAACTTCATTTCGTTGTCTATTTGTGTTGTCCCTGTTTTCTGAAGAAGGCGGCAAGTAGGCCGAAACGTCACATATTTTGTATTGATTTTATTTGTAAAGCTGTCGCCATACTCTGTAGGAGTGTATATTACACCCCACCACTGTTCCTTTATTGTAATTACCCAGGGTGCTCGCGCGGTGCTACGGAGATAGTGCCTTGTGCTGAGATATTTATTATTATGAAAGATATCGAAACTATCCGCGAATAGTGATCTAGGCACATGAACAAAAACAAAACGTTTGGACAAGAACTTTACACAACCCCTCAGTCGCTTGAGTTGCCAGTTGGTGGTGTGCTAGACAAGGTTGCTGTATCCATAGAGGGACATAATCCTGAACCTAAAAACAATTCTATCGCATTTCCTAAGCCAGGAATTGGAAAGTTGATGACGTCACTTACTCTCTATGTACATATTTTGTTCCGCATTTTATCTATGTCAATAAAAATGAGAAAGAGAGTTCATCGGTGCTATATAAAACCAATTCTGACCTATGGAAGCGAATCATGGACAATAGACAAACAAATGAAAAGACGATTAGAGGCCACAGAGATGGGATTTCTTAGAAGAATGTTGAAAGTTCCCTGGACAACTAAAAAGACCTCAATGAGGAAGTTCTCAAAGAGGCCAACACAAAAAGGGAACTCTTAAAAAACATCAGAAAGAAGCAACCAACATTTTTTGGGCACATCCTGAGAAGAGGAAAGTTGGAATACTTTGTTACAACTGGCAAAATAAAAGGAAAGAGAGATCGCGGGCGACAAAGAGAGAAAATACTGGATAGCTTGGTGTCATGGCATGGAAAACAGTCAACAACAGAACTGATACAATGCACTGTAGATAGAAGATTGTGGAGGGACATGATCACCTACGCCAACCGGTATTGCACATGATGATGATAATGACAGCTTATATTCAACTAAAAATGATCATTTGTAAGTTGTTAACGTCACACTTATCCTAGATACCCTACCACACGTCAATTTCCTTGTCTTTAGTTTCATTTGATACAGCTCGGCGGTTCGCTTATGACAGTCCATTTTCTTTTTTCCGACCGTCATTCTTCATCCGGCAAAATCGTATTGCTTAACAAAATTTAGAATTAGTATTTCTATTGTTATCCGTTGTCTGGTATCTGACGAAGGTCTATGCCGAAACGTATAATAATACACGCATGATTTTGTCCTGTCTCTTTATAGATTTATCTGTTTCATGACTTTATATTTTTATTTTTCATACTTAACTAAATACGATAAAACTTAACAACTACGGCGAATGTTCAGTTCATAACGAAATATCTCATTCTAAGAACAGGAAGATTGTTACTAGCCAGCTAAACTAACTTTTAGGGGACTGGGTGGAAGATTGTTACCAGCTAACTTAATTAAATTTTAGGGGACTGGGTGGAAGATTGTTACCAGCTAACTTAACTAACTTTTAGGGGACTGGGTGGAAGATTGTTACTAGCCAGCTTAACTAACTTTTAGGGGACTGGGTGGAAGATTGTTACTAGCCAGCTTAACTAACTTTTAGGGGACTGGGTGGAAGATTGTTACTAGCCAGCTTAACTAACTTTTAGGGGACTGGGTGGAAGATTGTTACTAGCCAGCTTAACTAACTTTTAGGGGACTGGGTGGAAGATTGTTACTAGCCAGCTTAACTAACTTTTAGGGGACTGGGTGGAAGATTGTTACTAGCCAGCTTAACTAACTTTTAGGGGACTGGGTGGAAGATTGTTACTAGCCAGCTTAACTAACTTTTAGGGGACTGGGTGGAAGATTGTTACTAGCCAGCTTAACTAACTTTTAGGGGACTGGGTGGAAGATTGTTACCAATTACCTTAACTAACTTTTAGGGGACTGGATGGAAGATTGTTACCAGCTAGCTTAACTAACTTTTAGGGGACTGGGTGGAAGATTGTTACGAGCTAGCTTAACTAACATTTGGGGGGACTGGGTGGAAGATTGATACGAGCTAGCTTAACTAATTTTTAGGGGACTGGGTGGAAGATTGTTACGAGCTAGCTTAACTAACTTTTGGGGGACTGGGTGGAAGAATGTTACCAGCTATTTTAATTAACTTTTGGGGGGACTGGGTGGAAGATTGTTACGAGCTAGCTTAACTAACTTTTGGGGGGGGGACTGGGTGGAAGATTGTTACGAGCTAGCTTAACTAACTTTTAGGGGACTGGGAGGAAGATTGTTACCAGCTAGCTTAATACTTTTAGGGGGACTGGGTGGAAGATTGTTACCAGCTAGCTTAACTAATTTTTAGGGGGACTGGGTGGAAGATTGTTACCAGCTAGCTTAACTAACTTTTAGGGGGACTGGGTGGAAGATTGTTACCAGCTAGCTTAACTAATTTTTAGGGGGACTGGGTGGAAGATTGTTACCAGCTAGCTTAACTAACTTTTAGGAGACTGGGTGGAAGATTGTTACGAGCTATCTTAACTAACTTTTGGGGCAATGGGTGGAAGATTGTTACGAGCTAGCTTAACTAACTTTTGGGGGGACTGGGTGGAAGATTGTTACCAGCTAGCTTAACTAACTTTTAGAGGACTGGCTGGAAGATTGTTACCATCTAGCTTAACTAACTTTTAGGGGACTGGGTGTAAGATTGTTACGAGCTAGTTTAACTAACTTTTCGGGGACTGGGTTGAAGATTGTTACGAGCTAGCTTAACTGACTTTTGGGGTACTGGGTTGAAGATTGTTACAAGCTAGCTTAACTGACTTTTGGGGGACTGGGTGGAAAATTGTTACGAGCTAGCACAACTGGCTTTTGGGGAGACTAGGTGGAAGATTGTTACCAGCTAGCTTAATTAAATTTTAGGGGACTGGATGAAAGATTGTTACCAGCTAGCTTAACTAACTTTTAGGGGACTGGGTGGAAGATTGTTACCAATTACCTTAACTAACTTTTAGGGGACTGGGTGGAAAATTGTTACGAGTTAGCTTAACTAACTTTTGGAGGGACTGGATGGAAGATTGATACGAGCTAGCTTAACTAACTTTTAGAAAACTGGGTGGAAGATTGTTACGAGCTAGCTTAACTAACATTTGGGGGGACTGGGTGGAAGATTGATACGAGCTAGCTTAACTAATTTTTAGGGGACTGGGTGGAAGATTGTTACGAGCTAGCTTAACTAACTTTTGGGGGACTGGGTGGAAGAATGTTACCAGCTATTTTAATTAACTTTTGGGGGACTGGGTGGAAGATTGTTACGAGCTAGCTTAACTAACTTTTGGGGGGGGGGGGGGGGACTGGGTGGAAGATTGTTACGAGCTAGCTTAACTAACTTTTAGGGGACTGGGAGGAAGATTGTTACCAGCTAGCTTAACTAACTTTTAGGGGGACTGGGTGGAAGATTGTTACCAGCTAGCTTAACTAATTTTTAGGGGGACTGGGTGGAAGATTGTTACCAGCTAGCTTAACTAACTTTTAGGGGGACTGGGTGGAAGATTGTTACCAGCTAGCTTAACTAATTTTTAGGGGGACTGGGTGGAAGATTGTTACAAGCTAGCTTAACTAACTTTTAGGAGACTGGGTGGAAGATTGTTACGAGCTAGCTTAACTAACTTTTGGGGGGACTGGGTGGAAGATTGTTACGAGCTAGCTTAACTAACTTTTGGGGGGACTGGGTGGAAGATTGTTACCAGCTAGCTTAACTAACTTTTAGAGGACTGGCTGGAAGATTGTTACCATCTAGCTTAACTAACTTTTAGGGGACTGGGTGTAAGATTGTTACGAGCTAGTTTAACTAACTTTTCGGGGACTGGGTTGAAGATTGTTACGAGCTAGCTTAACTGACTTTTGGGGTACTGGGTTGAAGATTGTTACGAGCTAGCTTAACTGACTTTTGGGGGACTGGGTGGAAAATTGTTACGAGCTAGCACAACTGGCTTTTGGGGAGACTGGGTGGAAGATTGTTACTAGCTAGCTTAATTAAATTTTAGGGGACTGGATGAAAGATTGTTACCAGCTAGCTTAACTAACTTTTAGGGGACTGGGTGGAAGATTGTTACCAATTACCTTAACTAACTTTTAGGGGACTGGGTGGAAAATTGTTACGAGTTAGCTTAACTAACTTTTGGAGGGACTGGATGGAAGATTGATACGAGCTAGCTTAACTAACTTTTAGAAAACTGGGTGGAAGATTGTTACGAGCTAGCTTAACTAACATTTGGGGGGACTGGGTGGAAGATTGATACGAGCTAGTTTAACTAATTTTTAGGGGACTGGGTGGAAGATTGTTACGAGCTAGCTTAACTAACTTTTGGGGGACTGGGTGGAAGAATGTTACCAGCTATTTTAATTAACTTTTGGGGGGACTGGGTGGAAGATTGTTACGAGCTAGCTTAACTAACTTTTGGGGGGGGGGGACTGGGTGGAAGATTGTTACGAGCTAGCTTAACTAACTTTTAGGGGACTGGGAGGAAGATTGTTACCAGCTAGCTTAACTAACTTTTAGGGGGACTGGGTGGAAAATTGTTACCAGCTAGCTTAACTAATTTTTAGGGGGACTGGGTGGAAGATTGTTACCAGCTAGCTTAACTAACTTTTAGGGGGACTGGGTGGAAGATTGTTACCAGCTAGCTTAACTAATTTTTAGGGGGACTGGGTGGAAGATTGTTACCAGCTAGCTTAACTAACTTTTAGGAGACTGGGTGGAAGATTGTTACGAGCTAGCTTAACTAACTTTTGGGGGGACTGGGTGGAAGATTGTTACGAGCTAGCTTAACTAACTTTTGGGGGGACTGGGTGGAAGATTGTTACCAGCTAGCTTAACTAACTTTTAGAGGACTGGCTGGAAGATTGTTACCATCTAGCTTAACTAACTTTTAGGGGACTGGGTGTAAGATTGTTACGAGCTAGTTTAACTAACTTTTCGGGGACTGGGTTGAAGATTGTTACGAGCTAGCTTAACTGACTTTTGGGGTACTGGGTTGAAGATTGTTACGAGCTAGCTTAACTGACTTTTGGGGGACTGGGTGGAAAATTGTTACGAGCTAGCACAACTGGCTTTTGGGGAGACTGGGTGGAAGATTGTTACGAGCTAGCTTAACTGACTTTTATGGGACTGGGTGGAAGATTTTTACGAGCTAGCTTAACTAACTTTTGGGGAATGGGTGGAAGATTGATACGAGCTATCTTAGCTAACCTTTGGGGGACTGGGTGGAAGATTGTTACGAGCCAGTTTAACTGAATTTTAGGGGACTGGGTGGAAGATAGTTACCAACTATCTTAACTAACTTTTGGGGGACTTGGTGGAAGATAGTTACCAGCTAGCTAAACTAACTTTTGGGGGAGTTGGTGGAAGATAGTTACCAGCTAGCTTAACTAACTTTTGGGGGAGTTGGTGGAAGATAGTTACCAGCTAGCTTAACTAACTTTGGGGGGTCTGGGTGGAAGATTGTTACGAGCTAGCTTAACTAACTTTTGGGGGAGTTGGTGGAAGATAGTTACCAGCTAGCTTAACTAACTTTTGGGGGGTCTGGGTGGAAGATTGTTACGAGCTAGCTTAACTAACTTTTGGGGGGTCTGGGTGGAAGATTGTTACGAGCTAGCTTAACTAAATTTTGGGGGACTGGGTGGAAGAAATTTTCGACCAAGCTTAACTAACTTTAGGGGTAATGGGTGGAAGATTTTTACCAGCTCGCTTAACTAACTTTTGGGGGACTAGTTGGAAGAAAGTTACCAGCTAGGTTAACTAAATTTTGTGGTCTGGGTGGAAGATTGTTACGACCTAGCTTAACTAACTTTTGAGGGGACTGGGTCGAAGATTTTTAAGACCTAGCTTAACTAACTTTTTGGGGGACAGGGTGGAAGATTGTTACGACCTAGCTTAACTAACTTTGGGGGGGGGGGGGGGACTGGGTGGAAGATTGCTACGAGCTAGCTTAACTGACTTATAGGTGGACTGGGTGGAAGATTGTTACCAGCTAGCTTAACTAACTTTTGGGGGACTGGGTGGAAGATTGTTACCAGCTAGCTTAATTAAATTTTAGGGGACTGGATGAAAGATTGTTACCAGCTAGCTTAACTAACTTTTAGGGGACTGGGTGGAAGATTGTTACCAATTACCTTAACTAACTTTTAGGGGACTGGGTGGAAAATTGTTACGAGTTAGCTTAACTAACTTTTGGAGGGACTGGATGGAAGATTGATACGAGCTAGCTTAACTAACTTTTAGGGGACTGGGTGGAAGACTGTTACGAGCTAGCTTAACTAACATTTGGGGGGACTGGGTGGAAGATTGATACGAGCTAGCTTAACTAATTTTTAGGGGACTTGGTGGAAGATTGTTACGAGCTAGCTTAACTAACTTTTGGGGGACTGGGTGGAAGAATGTTACCAGCTATTTTAATTAACTTTTGGAGGGACTGGGTGGAAGATTGTTACGAGCTAGCTTAACTAACTTTGGGGGGGGGGACTGGGTGGAAGATTGTTACGAGCTAGCTTAACTAACTTTTAGGGGACTGGGAGGAAGATTGTTACCAGCTAGCTTAACTAATTTTTAGGGGGACTGGGTGGAAGATTGTTACCAGCTAGCTTAACTAACTTTTAGGGGGACTGGGTGGAAGATTGTTACCAGCTAGCTTAACTAATTTTTAGGGGGACTGGGTGGAAGATTGTTACCAGCTAGCTTAACTAACTTTTAGGAGACTGGGTGGAAGATTGTTACGAGCTAGCTTAACTAACTTTTGGGGGGACTGGGTGGAAGATTGTTACGAGCTAGCTTAACTAACTTTTGGGGGGACTGGGTGGAAGATTGTTACCAGCTAGCTTAACTAACTTTTAGAGGACTGGCTGGAAGATTGTTACCATCTAGCTTAACTAACTTTTAGGGGACTGGGTGTAAGATTGTTACGAGCTAGTTTAACTAACTTTTCGGGGACTGGGTTGAAGATTGTTACGAGCTAGCTTAACTGACTTTTGGGGTACTGGGTTGAAGATTGTTACGAGCTAGCTTAACTGACTTTTGGGGGACTGGGTGGAAAATTGTTACGAGCTAGCACAACTGGCTTTTGGGGAGACTGGGTGGAAGATTGTTACGAGCTAGCTTAACTGACTTTTATGGGACTGGGTGGAAGATTTTTACGAGCTAGCTTAACTAACTTTTGGGGGAATGGGTGGAAGATTGATACGAGCTATCTTAACTAACCTTTGGGGGGACTGGGTGGAAGATTGTTACGAGCTAGTTTAACTGAATTTTAGGGGACTGGGTGGAAGATAGTTACCAACTATCTTAACTAACTTTTGGGGGACTGGTGGAAGATAGTTACCAGCTAGCTTAACTAACTTTTGGGGGAGTTGGTGGAAGATAGTTACCAGCTAGCTTAACTAACTTTTGGGGGAGTTGGTGGAAGATAGTTACCAGCTAGCTTAACTAACTTTTGGGGGTCTGGGTGGAAGATTGTTACGAGCTAGCTTAACTAACTTTTGGGGGGTCTGGGTGGAAGATTGTTACGAGCTAGCTTAACTAACTTTTGGGGGAGTTGGTGGAAGATAGTTACCAGCTAGCTTAACTAACTTTGGGGGGTCTGGGTGGAAGATTGTTACGAGCTAGCTTAACTAACTTTTGGGGGGTCTGGGTGGAAGATTGTTACGAGCTAGCTTAACTAAATTTTGGGGGACTGGGTGGAAGAAATTTTCGACCAAGCTTAACTAACTTTAGGGGTAATGGGTGGAAGATTTTTACCAGCTCGCTTAACTAACTTTTGGGGGACTAGTTGGAAGAAAGTTACCAGCTAGGTTAACTAAATTTTGTGGTCTGGGTGGAAGATTGTTACGACCTAGCTTAACTAACTTTTGAGGGGACTGGGTCGAAGATTTTTAAGACCTAGCTTAACTAACTTTTTGGGGGACAGGGTGGAAGATTGTTACGACCTAGCTTAACTAACTTTGGGGGGGGGGGACTGGGTGGAAGATTGCTACGAGCTAGCTTAACTGACTTATAGGTGGACTGGGTGGAAGATTGTTACCAGCTAGCTTAACTAAAATTTAGGGGGACTCGGTGGAAGATTGTTACCAGCTAGCTTAACTAACTTTTAGGGGACTGGGAAGAAGATTGTTACGAGCTAGCTTAACTAACTTTTAGGGGACTGGGAGGAAGATTGTTACGAGCTAGCTTAACTAACTTTTGGGGGACTGGGTGGAAGATTGTTACCAGCTAGCTTAACTAACTTTTAGGGGACTGGGTGGAAGATTGTTACCAGCTATTTTAACTAACTTTTAGGGGACTGGGTGGAAGATTGTTACGAGCTAGCTTAACTAGATTTTAGGGGACTGTGTGGAAGATTGACACGAGCTAGCCTAACTAGCTTTTAGGAGACTGGGTGCAATATTATTACCAGCTAGCTTAACGAAATTTATGGGGACTGGGTGGAAGATTGATACGAGCTAGCTTAACTAGCTTTTGGGGAGACTGGGTGAAAGATTGTTACGAGCTAGCTTAACGAACTTATAGGAGACGATGGAAGATTGTTACCAGCTAGCCTAACTAGCTTTTAGGGGACTGGGTGGAAGATTGATACGAGCTAGCTTAACTAGCTTTTAGGGGAAGGGTTGGAAGATTGCTACGACCTAGCTTAACGAACTTTTAGGGGGCTGGGTGGAAGATTGTTACGAGCTAGCGTAACTAACTTTTGGGGGGACTGGGTGGAAGATTGTTACGAGCTAGCTTAACTAATTTTCGGGAGACTGGGTGGAAGATTGTTACGACCTAGCTTAACTAATGTTGGAGGGACTGGGTGGAATATTATTACGAGCTAGCTTAACTAACTTTTGGGGGGACTGGGTGGAAGATTGTTACGACCTAGCTTACTTAACTTTGGGGGGGACAGGGTGGAAGATAGTTACCAGCTAGCTTAACTAACTTTTGGGGGACTTGGTGGAAGATAGTTACCAGCTAGCTTAACTAACTTTTGGGGGACTGGGTGGAAGATAGTTACAACCTAGCTTAACTAACTTTTTTTTTTTTGGGGGGGGGGAACTGGGTGGAAGATTGTTACGACCGAGCTTAACTAACTTTGGGGGGGGGGAACTGGGTGGAAGATTGTTACGAGCTAGCTTAACTGACTTTTGGGGGACTGGGTGGAAGATTGTTACGATCTAGCTTAACTAACTTTTAAGGGGATTGGGTGGAAGATTTTTACTACCTAGCTTAACTAACTTTTTTACGTGGACTGGCTGTAAGATTGTTACCAGCTTGCTTAACTAACTTTTGGTGGGACTGGGTGAAAGATTGATATGAGCTGGGCTAAACTAACTTTTGGGGGACTGGGTGGAAGATTGTCACGAGCTAGCTTAACTAACGATTGGGGGACTGGGTGGAAGATTGATACGAGCTAGCTTAACTAACTTTTGGGGAACTTGGTGGAAGATTGTTACGAGCTAGCTTAACTAACTTTTGGGGGACTTGGTGGAAGATTATTACGAGCTATCTTAACTAACCTTTGGGGGACTGGGTGGAAGAATGTTACGAGCTAGCTGAACTAACCTGTAGAGGGACTGGGTGGAAGATTGTTACGAGCTAGCTTAACTAACCTTTGTTTGGACTGCGTGGAAGATTGTTACGAGCTAGCTTAACTAACTTTATGGGGACTTGGTGGAAGATTGTTACGAGCTAGCTTAACTAACTTTTGGGGGACTAGTTGGAAGATAGTTACTCGCTAGCTTAACTAAATTTTGCGGGTCTGGGTGGAAGATTGTTACGACCTAGCTTAACTTACTTTTAAGTGGACTGGGTCGAAGATTTTTACGACCTAGCTTAACTAACTTTTGGGGGGACTGGGTGGAAGATTGTTACGACCTAGCTTAACTAACTTTGGGGGGGGGGGGACTGGGTGGAAAATTGTTACGAGATAGTTTAACTGACTTTTTTTGGGGGGCTGGGTGGAAGATTGTTACGAGCTAGCTTAACTAACTTTTGGGGTGACTGGGTGGAAGATTATTACGACCTAGCTTAACTAACTTTTTTGGGGGGAACTGGGTGGAAGATTGTTACGAGATAGTTTAACTGACTTTGGGTGGACTGGGTGGAAGATTGTTACGAGCTAGCTTAAATAACTTTTAGAGGTACTGGGTGGAAGATTGTTACGAGCTAGCTTAACTAACTTTTTGGGGGGACTGGGTGGAAGATTGTTACGACTTAGCTTAACTAACTTTTGGGGGGACTGGGTGGAAGATTTTTACTACCTATCTTAACTGACTTTTCTGGGACTGGGTGAAATATTGATATGAGCAAGCTAAACTAACTTTTGGGGGGACTGGGTGGAAGATTGATACGAGCTAGCTTAACTAACTTTTGGGGGAGTTGGTGGAAGATAGTTACCAGCTAGCTTAACTAACTTTTGGGGGGTCTGGGTGGAAGATTGTTACGAGCTAGCTTAACTAACTTTTGGGGGGTCTGGGTGGAAGATTGTTACGAGCTAGCTTAACTAAATTTTGGGGGACTGGGTGGAAGAAATTTTCGACCAAGCTTAACTAACTTTAGGGGTAATGGGTGGAAGATTTTTACGAGCTCGCTTAACTAACTTTTGGGGGACTAGTTGGAAGAAAGTTACCAGCTAGGTTAACTAAATTTTGTGGTCTGGGTGGAAGATTGTTACGACCTAGCTTAACTAACTTTTGAGGGGACTGGGTCGAAGATTTTTAAGACCTAGCTTAACTAACTTTTTGGGGGACAGGGTGGAAGATTGTTACGACCTAGCTTAACTAACTTTGGGGGGGGGACTGGGTGGAAGATTGCTACGAGCTAGCTTAACTGACTTATAGGTGGACTGGGTGGAAGATTGTTACCAGCTAGCTTAACTAACTTTTGGGGGACTGGGTGGAAGATTGTTACCAGCTAGCTTAATTAAATTTTAGGGGACTGGATGAAAGATTGTTACCAGCAAGCTTAACTAACTTTTAGGGGACTGGGTGGAAGATTGTTACCAATTACCTTAACTAACTTTTAGGGGACTGGGTGGAAAATTGTTACGAGTTAGCTTAACTAACTTTTGGAGGGACTGGATGGAAGATTGAAACGAGCTAGCTTAACTAACTTTTAGGGGACTGGGTGGAAGATTGTTACGAGCTAGCTTAACTAACATTTGGGGGGACTGGGTGGAAGATTGATACGAGCTAGCTTAACTAATTTTTAGGGGACTGGGTGGAAGATTGTTACGAGCTAGCTTAACTAACTTTTGGGGGACTGGGTGGAAGAATGTTACCAGCTATTTTAATTAACTTTTGGAGGGACTGGGTGGAAGATTGTTACGAGCTAGCTTAACTAACTTTTGGGGGGGGGGGACTGGGTGGAAGATTGTTACGAGCTAGCTTAACTAACTTTTAGGGGACTGGGAGGAAGATTGTTACCAGCTAGCTTAACTAACTTTTAGGGGACTGGGTGGAAGATTGTTACCAGCTAGCTTAACTAATTTTTAGGGGGACTGGGTGGAAGATTGTTACCAGCTAGCTTAACTAACTTTTAGGGGGACTGGGTGGAAGATTGTTACCAGCTAGCTTAACTAATTTTTAGGGGGACTGGGTGGAAGATTGTTACCAGCTAGCTTAACTAACTTTTAGGAGACTGGGTGGAAGATTGTTACGAGCTAGCTTAACTAACTTTGGGGGGACTGGGTGGAAGATTGTTACGAGCTAGCTTAACTAACTTTTGGGGGACTGGGTGGAAGATTGTTACCAGCTAGCTTAACTAACTTTTAGAGGACTGGCTGGAAGATTGTTACCATCTAGCTTAACTAACTTTTAGGGGACTGGGTGTAAGATTGTTACGAGCTAGTTTAACTAACTTTTCGGGGACTGGGTTGAAGATTGTTACGAGCTAGCTTAACTGACTTTTGGGGTACTGGGTTGAAGATTGTTACGAGCTAGCTTAACTGACTTTTGGGGGACTGGGTGGAAAATTGTTACGAGCTAGCACAACTGGCTTTTGGGGAGACTGGGTGGAAGATTGTTACGAGCTAGCTTAACTGACTTTTATGGGACTGGGTGGAAGATTTTTACGAGCTAGCTTAACTAACTTTTGGGGGAATGGGTGGAAGATTGATACGAGCTATCTTAGCTAACATTTGGGGGGACTGGGTGGAAGATTGTTACGAGCCAGTTTAACTGAATTTTAGAGGACTGGGTGGAAGATAGTTACCAACTATCTTAACTAACTTTTGGAGGACTTGGTGGAAGATAGTTACCAGCTAGCTTAACTAACTTTTGGGGGAGTTGGTGGAAGATAGTTACCAGCTAGCTTAACTAACTTTTGGGGGAGTTGGTGGAAGATAGTTACCAGCTAGCTTAACTAACTTTTGGGGGGTCTGGGTGGAAGATTGTTACGAGCTAGCTTAACTAACTTTTGGGGGGTCTGGGTGGAAGATTGTTACGAGCTAGCTTAACTAACTTTTGGGGGAGTTGGTGGAAGATAGTTACCAGCTAGCTTAACTAACTTTTGGGGGGTCTGGGTGGAAGATTGTTACGAGCTAGCTTAACTAACTTTTGGGGGGTCTGGGTGGAAGATTGTTACGAGCTAGCTTAACTAAATTTTGGGGGACTGGGTGGAAGAAATTTTCGACCAAGCTTAACTAACTTTAGGGGTAATGGGTGGAAGATTTTTACCAGCTCGCTTAACTAACTTTTGGGGGACTAGTTGGAAGAAAGTTACCAGCTAGGTTAACTAAATTTTGTGGTCTGGGTGGAAGATTGTTACGACCTAGCTTAACTAACTTTTGAGGGGACTGGGTCGAAGATTTTAAGACCTAGCTTAACTAACTTTTTGGGGGACAGGGTGGAAGATTGTTACGACCTAGCTTAACTAACTTTGGGGGGGGGGGGGGGGGACTGGGTGGAAGATTGCTACGAGCTAGCTTAACTGACTTATAGGTGGACTGGGTGGAAGATTTTTACCAGCTAGCTTAACTAAAATTTAGGGGGACTCGGTGGAAGATTGTTACCAGCTAGCTTAACTAACTTTTAGGGGACTGGGAGGAAGATTGTTACGAGCTAGCTTAACTAACTTTTAGGGGACTGGGAGGAAGATTGTTACGAGCTAGCTTAACTAACTTTTGGGGGGACTGGGTGGAAGATTGTTACCAGCTAGCTTAACTAACTTTTAGGGGACTGGGTGGAAGATTGTTACCAGCTATTTTAACTAACTTTTAGGGGACTGGGTGGAAGATTGTTACGAGCTAACTTAACTAGATTTTAGGGGACTGTGTGGAAGATTGACACGAGCTAGCCTAACTAGCTTTTAGGAGACTGGGTGCAATATTATTACCAGCTAGCTTAACGAAATTTATGGGGACTGGGTGGAAGATTGATACGAGCTAGCTTAACTAGCTTTTGGGGAGACTGGGTGAAAGATTGTTACGAGCTAGCTTAACGAACTTATAGGAGACGATGGAAGATTGTTACCAGCTAGCCTAACTAGCTTTTAGGGGACTGGGTGGAAGATTGATACGAGCTAGCTTAACTAGCTTTTAGGGGAAGGGTTGGAAGATTGCTACGACCTAGCTTAACGAACTTTTAGGGGGCTGGGTGGAAGATTGTTACGAGCTAGCGTAACTAACTTTTGGGGGGACTGGGTGGAAGATTGTTACGAGCTAGCTTAACTAATTTTCGGGAGACTGGATGGAAGATTGTTACGACCTAGCTTAACTAATGTTGAGGGACTGGGTGGAATATTATTACGAGCTAGCTTAACTAACTTTTGGGGGACTGGGTGGAAGATTGTTACGACCTAGCTTACTTAACTTTGGGGGGACAGGGTGGAAGATAGTTACCAGCTAGCTTAACTAACTTTTGGGGGACTTGGTGGAAGATAGTTACCAGCTAGCTTAACTAACTTTTGGGGGACTGGGTGGAAGATAGTTACAACCTAGCTTAACTAACTTTTTTTTTTTTTGGGGGGGGGGGAACTGGGTGGAAGATTGTTACGACCGAGCTTAACTAACTTTGGGGGGGGGGGGACTGGGTGGAAGATTGTTACGAGCTAGCTTAACTGACTTTTGGGGGACTGGGTGGAAGATTGTTACGTTCTAGCTTAACTAACTTTTAAGGGGACTGGGTGGAAGATTTTTACTACCTAGCTTAACTAACTTTTTACGTGGGCTGGCTGTAAGATTGTTACCAGCTTGCTTAACTAACTTTTGGTGGGACTGGGTGAAAGATTGATATGAGCTGGGCTAAACTAACTTTTGGGGGGACTGGGTGGAAGATTGTCACGAGCTAGCTTAACTAACGATTTGGGGGACTGGGTGGAAGATTGATACGAGCTAGCTTAACTAACTTTTGGGGAACTTGGTGGAAGATTGTTACGAGCTAGCTTAACTAACTTTTGGGGGACTTGGTGGAAGATTATTACGAGCTATCTTAACTAACCTTTGGGGGGACTGGGTGGAAGAATGTTACGAGCTAGCTGAACTAACCTGTAGAGGGACTGGGTGGAAGATTGTTACGAGCTAGCTTAACTAACCTTGGTTTGGACTGCGTGGAAGATTGTTACGAGCTAGCTTAACTAACTTTATGGGGACTTGGTGGAAGATTGTTACGAGCTAGCTTAACTAACTTTTGGGGGACTAGTTGGAAGATAGTTACTCGCTAGCTTAACTAAATTTTGCGGGTCTGGGTGGAAGATTGTTACGACCTAGCTTAACTTACTTTTAAGTGGACTGGGTCGAAGATTTTTACGACCTAGCTTAACTAACTTTTGGGGGGACTGGGTGGAAGATTGTTACGACCTAGCTTAACTAACTTTGGTGGGGGGGGGACTGGGTGGAAAATTGTTACGAGATAGTTTAACTGACTTTTTTTGGGGGGCTGGGTGGAAGATTGTTACGAGCTAACTTAACTAACTTTTGGGGTGACTGGGTGGAAGATTATTACGACCTAGCTTAACTAACTTTTTTGGGGGGAACTGGGTGGAAGATTGTTACGAGATAGCTTAACTGACTTTGGGTGGACTGGGTGGAAGATTGTTACGAGCTAGCTTAACTAACTTTTAGAGGTACTGGGTGGAAGATTGTTACGAGCTAGCTTAACTAACTTTTTGGGGGGACTGGGTGGAAGATTGTTACGACTTAGCTTAACTAACTTTTGGGGGGACTGGGTGGAAGATTTTTACTACCTATCTTAACTGACTTTTCTGGGACTGGGTGGAATATTGATATGAGCAAGCTAAAACTAACTTTTGGGGGGACTGGGTGGAAGATTGATACGAGCTAGCTTAACTAACTTGGGGGGGGGGGGACTGGGTGGAAGATTGTTACGAGATAGTTTAACTAACTTTTGGGGGGGGGGTCTGGGTGGAAGATTGTTACGAGCTAGCTTAACTAACTTTTGGGGGGACTGGGTGGAAGATTGTTACGACCTAGCTTAACTAACTTTTTTTTTTTGGGGGGGGGGGGACTGGGTGGAAGATTGTTACGACCTAGCTTAACTAACTTTAGGGGGGGGGGGGGGGACTGGGTGGAAGATTGTTACGACCGAGCTTAACTAATTTTGGGGGGGGACTGGGTGGAAGAATGTTACGAGCTAGCTTAACTGACTTTTGGGGGGGACTGGGTGAAAGATTGTTACGATCTAGCTTAACTAACTTTTAAGGGGACTGGGTGGAAGATTTTTACTACCTAGCTTAACTAACTTTTGGGGGGACTGGCTGTAAGATTGTTACCAGCTAGCTTAACTATTTTTTGGTGGGACTTGGTGAAAGATTGATATGAGCTAGCTAAACTAACTTTTGGGGGGACTGGGTGGAAGATTGTCACGAGCTAGCTTAACTAACGATTTGGGGGACTGGGTGGAAGATTGATACGAGCTAGCTTAACTAACTTTTGGGGAACTTGGTGGAAGATTGTTACGAGCTAGCTTAACTAACTTTTGGGGGACTTTGTGGAAGATTGTTACGGGCTATCTTTACTAAACTTTGGGGGGACTGGTTGGAAGAATGTTACGAGCTAGCTGAACTAACCTGTGGGGGGACTGGGTGGAAGATTGTTACGAGCTAGCTTAACTAACCTTTGGTTTGACTGGGTGGAAGATTGTTACGAGCTAGCTTAACTAACTTTTGGGGGACTAGTTGGAAGATAGTTACTCGCTAGGTTAACTAAATTTTGCAGGTCTGGGTGAAAGATTGTTACGACCTAGCTTAACTAACTTTTGGGGGGACTGGGTCGAAGATTTTTACGACCTAGCTTAACTAACTTTTGGGGGGACTGGGTGGAAGATTGTTACGACCTAGTTTAACTAACTTTGGGGGGGGGGGAGAACTGGGTGGAAGATTGTTACGAGATAGTTTAATGACTTTTGGGGGGTGGGGGGCTGGGTGGAAGATTGTTACGAGCTAGCTTAACTAACTTTTGGGGTGACTGGGTGGAAAATTGTTACGACCTAGCTTAACTAACTTTTTGGGGGGGAACGGGTGGAAGATTGTTACGAGCTAGCTTAACTGACTTTGGGGGGACTGGGTGGAAGATTGTTAGGAGCTAGCTTAACTAACTTTTAGAGGTACTGGGTGGAAGGTTGTTACGAGCTAGCTTAACTAACTTTTTGGGGGACTGTGTGGAAGATTGTTACGACTTAGCTTAACTAACTTTTAGGGGGACTGGGTGGAAGATTTTTACTACCTAGCTGAATTAACTTTTTGAGGGACTGGCTGTAAGTTTGTTACCAGCTAGCTTAACTAACTTTGGGGGGACTGGGTGGAATATTGTTACGACCTAGCTTAACTAACTTTGAGGGGACTTGGGGAAGATTGTTACGACATAGCTTAAATGACTTTTCTGGGACTGGGTGGAATATTGATATGAGCAAGCTTAAATAACTTTTGGGGGGACTGGGTGGAAGATTGATACGAGCTAGCTTAACTAACTCGGGGAGGGGGGGGACTGGGTGGAAGATTGTTACGAATAGTTTAACTAACTTTTGGGGGGACTGGGTGGAAAATTGTTACGAGCTAGCTTAACTAACTTTTGGGGGGACTGGATGGAAGATTGTTACGAGCTAGCTTAACTAACTTTTGGGGGGACTGGTGGAAGATTGTTACGACTAGCTTAACTAACTTTGGGGGGGGGACTGGGTGGAAGATTGTTACGACCTAGCTTAATGAATTTGGGGGGGGGGGGGACTGGGTGGAAGATTGTTACGACCTAGCTTAACTAACTTTTTTTTTTTTTTGGGGGGGGGAACTTGGTGGAAGATTGTTACGACCGAGCTTAACTAACTTTGGGGGGACTGGCTGTAAGATTGTTACCAGCTAGCTTAACTAACTTTTGGTGGGACTGGGTGAAAGATTGATATGAGCTAGCTAAACTAACTTTGGGGGGACTGGGTGGAAGATTGTCACGAGCTAGCTTAACTAACGATTTGGGGGACTGGGTGGAAGATTGATACGAGCTAGCTTAATTAACTTTTGGGGAACTTGGTGGAAGATTGTTACGAGCTAGCTTAACTAACTTTTGGGGGACTTGGTGGAAGATTGTTACGAGCTACCTTAACTAACCTTTGGGGGGACTGGGTGGAAGATTGTTACGATCTAGCTTAACTAACCTTTGGGGGGACTGGGTGGAAGAATGTTACGAGCTAGCTGAACTAACCTGTGGGGGGACTGGTTGGAAGATTGTTACGAGCTAGCTTAACTAACCTTTGGTTGGACTGGGTGGTAGATTGTTACGAGCTAGCTTAACTAACTTTATGGGGACTTGGTGGAAGATGTTACGAGCTAGCTTAACAAACTTTTGAGGGACTTGGTGGTCTAGAGATACGACTTCGGTTTCAGAAACGGAAGGACTGGTGTTCAAAGCTCACTAGAAGCGGCCTTGATTTTCTAATAAAATGTGAATACCTGATTTTTATTGTTGCCGTTACCCTCCTCTGATCGCTTGGGTAGTGAGATTCGACATCTTGCCCTCTCAGCTAACGGCAATAAATAGTAGGTTCCGTGTGAACTCGCGCACGTTAAAGAACCCTTAGCAGTTAAAATAAAAAGAGTTGACCATAAATATGGCCGCTGAACAGGTAAAATTGTCAGCAGAAACCGACCCACACCGTGGATTCCAGGTAGTGCTACGGAGTTCGTGCACGTGGGTCAGGATTCTCCTCAGATTGTCTCGATAGTCTTGTGGAGGATATCGGAGCACCCATGCATTCGGTCGCAGTGATGATGCTACTAACAACAAACAAACAAGAGCTTCACAAGCGACAGATGTTATGCTCGTTCTTTCAGAGTCGTTCATTTTAAATAGGTACTTGATATAGATTATGATAAGATTGTACAAGTGACAATACTGACTTCTCATATTAAACTAAATCATGTGACGTTGAACATTGTTCCTCTGTCTTCTTATTTAAAATAATACTGTTGCTATCTTTTCTTCTGCTGCAATCAGTTTTAATTTCTATTTGAACTTTTCTCATGATTTCTTTTACCTTAAATTGTAAAAATCCCCATTGTGTTCCACTGAGTGCTTTTATCATTTGATTAATGATTCAACGCGATACAGAGTTGTTTCTTCTTTTTTTAAACAAAGCAGCGAAATACAAAAAGAAATAAAGTCTAAACACATTTCTAAATGAGAAAGCTATTGAAGTAATTGGTACTTTAGACAAATATTTTATATGTAATTCGTTTGTTGCAATCCCTAAACCTAAAACAAACAGGCTGTGATAACTAAAATACCGTGTCATCGTTTCTCTGTTCCAAATTTAATTGTTCTGCTTTTACATTTTGTGGGACGACATTAGGTTGAAACAAAAAATATTGTCAGAGAGAGAGAGAGAGAGAGAGAGAGAGAGAGTGAGAGAGAGAGAACAAATAAAATAGTGTTAATATTATTCGTAAAGGTATGACTCAAATCTCATTGTGTGGTCTAGAGGTAAGACATTGGCCACAGGACAGGAAGATCCGGGGATCAAATCCCGCCACAGACTGTGGGAGTTTTCAAAATTGATCTTGTGGTTTTCTCTTGGTTTACTCTCCCCTGTCTTTGGGTAGTAATATCCGATTTGTTGTCCTCTAGAAAAGACGAAATACAGGGGGCCTCGTGTGCACTTGCACACGTTAAAAAATCTACGGCGGTTAAGTCAAAAGGATAGATCAAAAATGGCTGTTGTCCGAGCAAAAACAGAGCAAACCTACCCATGCTATAGACTGTTGTGTGGGATCCAGAAGCGCAAATGTCAAGACTTTGGCGTAGACGGGGGCGCGATAAAAAGATGAAGAAGAAAATGTGAGGTTTAACAGAAAAGAGAACGACAACAGAATAATTGGGAGAATATCATCAAGGCAGGACCGACGAGTAGACGCACACTACCAGAAATAGACTTTTTATTGAAAGCTCCTAGTAGTCATTCTTGTAGACGAAAATTATGGCGAGTTGCATGACATCACTTATTTCTGTTGTAAACGTCAGTCTCTACGTCAAATGTAAAAAAAAATAGTCTTCTTCAACTGGTATTGGCAGTGATGATTTCCTGAGTATCTTCAGTGAATCATAAAAATATTTCTTTGAAAAGTGTCTAAGAATACTTTGATTTTAACCGTTTATCTTTCAATCTTTGCTTTTTCACGGTATATAAAACTATTCGTTTGATTCATTTCTTATGTGGAATACGAATAGTGCATTTAATTTGTGTTTGTCCTTTTTTATTTCATACCGCCAAAACTAGTATTTATCTGAAGTTAACGTCAAAACCGTTCACAATCGTGGTGCATGTGAATGGGATGTGTCTCGTTTAACGTTTGAGAACTTCCAAGAATAACGAACTGCAGGTGAGTGTGGGTGTCAGCCTAATCTGGTGACGTCAGTGATTAAAATCACCAATCAAAATTAATCAATCTAATCGTTTCTATCACGTGACGCTGCAATAATGATTCCTCTAAAGTAATGTTACATCAAGCGAACATGTAAAGTAACCTCGGTGCTAGAGTAACCTATTCATGGCTCCATTTCCGGGTACTAGAAAGACCCCATAAAGTGCAGTTTCGATGAGTGTTTTATCTGCCAGTATGATCATACGAAGGTTTCCAGGGTATTCCAGCATTTCTGAGGAAAGTTGAGAGAAACGAGAAGCCAGAACATAGAACGTTTGGTGGAAGAGTATTCATTATCAAAGTTTATAGAAGATGATGTGTTCACGTGTTCGTTAGCACCAACATGAGAATGATATTGGAAGGACTAATCAAGAAGCGGGAATGTCGATAAAACTTCTGGCAATAACACCTAGAACAATAACACCTAGAACAATTACAGGAAGAATACGTGCGCTACAGATAAAACAGTAATAACATATAACCTCTGTCAGTGATTGTTTGTTGAGGTGTTGTAACTCGGTTCCTAGAGCTTTGATTCGTCAACTGTAAACAGTTCAGTGAAACCCGTTTAGTAATTGTAACATGAACAAGCTCCGAAGGCATCGTTAGTTATTGTGCTTGTTTCAAGAACAGAAAAGTTACCGTGCCCGCACAGACCTGGGACGAATTTGTGAGGTGACAAGCGTCTTTGTGAGCCTCGATTCGGGTTCCTTTTGTTCTGCAACATCTTGACACAATACTTCAAGGGCAGGTGTGAGAAGACTGTCAATGGCCACTGGAAATACGCAGTTAGGCGACTCAGAAAATCTCCGAGCAGTTTCGCTTTGCTCTGCGGGCTGTAGAGACAATATTTTCTTTCAGGTGTTTCAATGGCCGAGCATGTTTTCGGAGGCAGTGAAGAGAGCACAAGACTATACACAGCAATGGCTTCATTTGTTTTAATCTGTTAAACTAAGTCTCGCCTCTGTTTCTAGTGGGGGTATAACTTCATTTCAGGGTCGTATCACAGTATGAGTTCAAAGGGACAGGCATTAGCTAGTGGGACTTACCGTGTTCTAGTACGTACAATGTTGGATACTACAAAATCTGATTGATGTCAAAGAAGAGATACAAGTTAATGCTGGTTTTTTTTTTTTACCTAAAGCCAGTGTTTCTAAATTCGCAGCCGAAGTTTGACTTCATCTGTTCTGTTTGTTAAGTCGTGATATCGTATCTGATGTAACAAAGCGATTCTACAAAGTCGGGCTCGCAGAAGTCAATCGATCGGTATCCGCTGTTTGTTCTTCCAGGAATCCCAGAACAGAGGCTGGAAGTGGGCGGGTCTAACAGATCGAATGTGACAGATTCCGGCCAATGATGAGTCAAGAACTTCAGCGATACTAACTATTCGGACATTTTGTTCTTAAGTGAGTTTTCCTTTAATTTCTGGCCCAGTTTAACTCCAAATCAGTTCATAATCAAGATGAGCAGAGAGGAACGAGACGCTCTCAACGCCATCATGGCAGAACATCATCACCATCATCATCATCATCACAATCAGATCCAGGACAATGGTAAGAAAGTCAAAAGGTTTCAAACTCTTTATTTATCTCGTTTATCCATCAACTAGCGTGTTGCCATTTCGCCGTTCTGGTAGTACCTAAGTTCTAGCACAAATCACGTATTCCAACCTACTCGAGTTACTGCCAGTTTGTCATCTATTCTCATTTGCGACGTCGACGACCTAATTTTCCTTCATTTTCGGGAAATTATTGCGCGGTGGTCCGATAGGACCTCGTCTTTATTTAATTTATTTATCCTAAACTGGAAGGCGACATTATTGACTGGTAGCCTGATTAGGACTTAACTCTTCCTAATATCTGGCAAACTTTCCGCTGCCACTCTTCATTGATGCCAGGTCTCTCATATACCTTGTTAAATGTGGGCTCATTTTTGCTCAGTTTTTTGTTGCACTCGGAAGGCCAGTGCTTACAACACCAAGAGAACAGTAAGTTTAGTTGCTTTCTCCTCCATACGGATAACCAGTGTCTTAACATTTCTAATGCCTCGGTGACGTGTACTCTTCAGAATGTGGAATCAAGATTGTAACGTACATTTTAACAATCTTTTATAAACTTTTTTGAAATTTTATAAATTTTAAGTCTTTTTTGTAGCTTCCACCAACAGCAAGAGTTAGTAACTTTTACTTACTATAATGTGATATTTTAAAACACTATTTTCTTAATTGTTAAAGACTTCTTGTAACTAACTGTGTTCACTTTCCTAACCGAACTCTAATCTCAGCATGCAACCACAGCATGTGTTTAGATTGTGTGAGTAGTGTAGAGTCTTACAGCTCATACAACAATGTCGTTTAGCAACAAAATCACAATAGTCGGACTGATAACACGAACAATAATGTTTTCGCTTTGAATTAAGCAATAATTTTTGTTACAAAAGAATTGTTCGAGTTATATACATTTATATTTTATTTTGTGAAATTTAAGAATCAGTATGTCTCCAGTAACAAAGTTGTGTGTACCAAATAGCGCTATATTTAATGCATTCCTTGAATAAATAAACACTCATATTTACGTTTATTTCAGTTTTGATAGTCACAGACCAAAGACGAAACAGGAAACGGTAGATTTATTTATAGACGATTTTAGCATAAAATAAATAATGCCCACAATAGCTGTCGTTCGTGATGTAGTTTATCTTTCACAATTTTAATGAGCGCTGCAGAATTTTAACATTTTAATGGACGGCGATGGAGTTGGTAGTCTCTTGTATTTGTTTTCTTTTCTGTTACCAGCTGGCTTGTAAGTGAATTTTGTCATTGAATTGTACCGTAGAATGAAACACCATAACACAATACAATTTGTTTTCCTATGAGCAGCATATATTGGAATTCTTTATATCTATTAACGTGTCACTGTTATGCCGTTGTGAGTATACATGAACCGTAACATAAATAACTTCTTCCAAGCGAATTGAACTAGTGCCAGGTTGTTATGATTAACTTGTATGTCCTCCACGACCTTACCTGAAAAGTAGAACAATAACACGCTCGTCACCTTTCTTGACAAACTTTTTCGAAATGAATTTTTTTTTTTTGAAAATAAAGAAACTAAACTATAATTCTCTTGTGCGTTTATAACAATCATAAGTAGAGTCGTAAATAACGTTAAGATATAGATAATAATAAGGAGAGTCGTAAATAACGTTAAGATATAGATAATCATAAGTAGAGTCGTAAATAACGTTAAGATATAGATAATCATAAGTAGAGTCGTAAATAACGTTAAGATATAGATAATAATAAGTAGTGTCGTAAATAACGTTAAGATATAGATAATCATAAGTAGAGTTGTAAATAACGTTAAGATATAGATAATAATAAGTAGTGTCGTAAATAACGTTAAGATATAGATAATCATAAGTAGAGTTGTAAATAACGTTAAGATATAGATAATCATAAGTAGAGTTGTAAATAACGTTAAGATATAGATAATCATAAGTAGAGTTGTAAATAACGTTAAGATATAGATAATCATAAGTAGAGTTGTAAATAACGTTAAGATATAGATAATCATAAGTAGAGTTGTAAATAACGTTAAGATATATAAAATCATAAATAGAGTTGTAAATAACGTTAAGATATAGAAAATCATAAATAGAGTTGTAAATAACGTTAAGATATATAAAATCATAAATAGAGTTGTAAATAACGTTAAGATATAGAAAATCATAAGTAGAGTCATAAATAACGTTATGATATAGATAATCAAGGATACTGTGAGGAATATATTGAGTAATTCATAATTAGTAGACTGTTCTAACTCTTTCCTCTTTCTCATTGTATTTTATTTTCATAAATATTCTTCTAGTGATGGTTTCATGTTTACAATGTTCATATTTATAGAGGTCCGCAGCGATTACGTTTTTTTACGTTTTATTTTACTACTGACCCAAATGAAGCCGACACTTTGCAATACACAAGAAAATGTGCACATAGATAAACTAAACCAAAAAAATGCAATACTCAACAGGAAGACCATCTAGTCAGCTAAGAAGAAGTTAAATCTAACTTCAAAGGGCAATAATAACACAATATGGGCACAATAATAACATCAGATGGAAGATGCAACACAGAAATAAAAAGCAGAATAGCTCAGGCCAAAATAGCGTTTCAGAAAATGAGAAATATCTTACGCAGCAAATCTATGTCAATAGAAGTGAGAAAGAGAGTTCATCGGTGCTATATAAAAATCAATTCTGACCTACGGAAGCGAATCATGGACAGTAGACAAACAAATGAAAAGACGATTAGAGGAAACAGAAATGGGATTTCTCAGAAAAATGTTGAAAGTTCCCTGGACAGCTAAAAAGACCAATGAGGAAATTCTCAAAGAGGTCAACACAAAATGGGAGCTCCTAAAAAGCATCAGAAAAAAACAATCAACATTTTTCGGGCACATCATGAGAAGAGTAAAGTTGGAATACTTGGTTACAACTGGCAAAATAAAATGAACGAGAGATCACGGACGACAAAGAGAGAAAATATTGGATAGCTTAGTGTCATTGCATGGAAAACGGTCAACAACAGAATTGATACGATGCACCGTAGATAGAAGATTGTGGAAGTACATGATCGCCTACGCCAACCGGTATAGCACATGATGATGATGAAAGGACAATACCGTTCAAAGTGGAAACAATACCACCCACAATACAATGAGAGGGATACTATCAACGAACAAGAAGAGATCAAGGTATAATACTCTGCTTCCGCATTGGCCACACCCAGAATGAGACACACCGTGTCTTTCAAACTCATGTTAGGTAACACCAGCCTGTGCCTATGCACCCTAAGCAGATATGATAGCAAGAAACATTCTACCAGAGTGCCCCAATCTGTCCCACCCTAGCAGGTAAGACAGCAAGAAACATTCTACAAGAGTACCCCCAGTCGGCCCCCCCTAGCAAATATGACAGCAAGAAACATTCTACAAGACAGTAGACAGACTTCAGGAGGCAAGCGTGACCCACGACCACAACCTTGAAAGAAAAATTGTATCGGCCCAGCTGACACCCTTCAACAGCAGACTTCATAAGAGAGTTCGGAAGTCCAGTCTGAACGAGCCATGAAAGCAGAAGAAAAGATAGACGACTATACACTATCCATTTGTTCATATTATCTTATTTTCTGAGTCACACATAAAAATATATATTTAAATTCGGAATTAATTACGCTCATTACTATTGTTATGTGGGAGCCGCGATAGCTCAGTAGTTAGTAAACTGGACTACAAAGGACAATGGGTCGGGTTCGATCCTGATCGACGGCTTTCGGGATCACCCAGCCTTAAATGGGTACCGGATTTTTTCGGGGAAATTAAAGCGGCACGGGCGTAATACCGACCACATTACCCCAAAAATCATGTGCCGAAGGTCTGTAAAAATTATGGTCACTAACACCATATTCCCTAAATGCCACTTGGTGTGACGGAGCACTTTACTTTACTTTACTTTACTTTACTTTACTTTACTTTACTTTACTTTAGTTTACTTTAGTTTACTTTATTTCACTTTACTTTACTTTACTTTACTTTACTTTACTTTAGTTTACTTTATTTCACTTTACTTTACTTTACTTTACTTTACTTCACTTCATTTTACTTTACTTTACTTTACTTTACTTCACTTCATTTTACTTTACTTCACATTACTTTACTTTACTTTACTTTACTTTAGTTTACTTTACTTCACTTTACTTTACTTCACTTTACTTTACTTTACTTTACTTTACTTTACTTCATTTTACTTTACTTCACTTTACTTTACTTTACTTTACTTTACTTCACTTCATTTTACTTTACTTCACATTACTTCACATTACTTTACTTTACTTTACTTTACTTTACTTTAGTTTACTTTACTTTACTTTACTTTACTTTACTTTACTTTACTTTACTTTACTTTACTTTACTTTACTTTACTTTACTTTACTTTACTTCACTTCATTTTACTTTACTTCACTTTACTTTACTTTACTATAGTTATATCTAATACATACATCGATAAAGGTAAAGGTAAAGTACGAGACTTGAACTGGCGTCTTAGCACGCTAGTTTCCATCCATATGTGCTCGGCCGCCTATTCAGCGATGTTCAGAGATTTCTGGATAGTGTCGCTTCAAGCATCGAAACTCACGATGGGAGGCGACATTCCTCACCTTCCCAGGGTAATACCCTGGTACCCATTTCTGCCAACGGCTAGGTCGACCGTGGGGGTATTTTTTTTTTCCAAATACGAGTACAACTCACACTACCCCAAGCGAGAATCGAACACGGGTTGTCCGAACGTCAGTAGTCCAGTCGGGTGGTTTTCCCAACCAGGCTACCGAGGTCCCCACATACATCGATATAACACTATATATGTTATATGATGTCATTCTTTGACATGTGCAGTATATGAAATAATGAGTGAGCATTGCTGTACACTACACACGTAACACATACGATACAGTTCCTTCAATAATATTCAAAGTTATTTAATATGTCTACCTTGAGTTATACCTTTACTGATACAATACTTCATCCCTCAAAGTCAATGTTTATATCGCATGCGACTTTCTATGATATCCATTGGCATAAACCTCTAATGTTTATTGACATAAACCTCTAATGTTTATTGACATAAACCTCTAATGTTTATTGACATAAACCTCTAATGTTTATTGATATAAGAGTAATGTTCATTGACATAAAACTCTAATGTTCATTGATATAAACCTCTAATATTATTTGACATAAACCTCTAATGTTCATTTATATAAACCTCTAATGTTCATTGATATAAACCTCTAGTATTCATGTTATAAACCTCTAATATTCATGTTATCAAAAGCGAATACGACGCTACTCCGATAATGCTCAAAATTCCTCTGCAGGTTTATTTTCACCTTCATCATATATTCACTATTTCCTCTCAAAAAGTTCCACGATGACGTGCCGACCCTTACTTCCTCTGAACGCCTCGAGACTCTCCTGCATTGATTGTATAAACTACCAATAATTTACCTGTCTCGTTTTGTTAGTTTTTTAGCTGGGCTGCTGCCATAACCCCTTTTCATCGTCCGCCCCTCATTCACTAAACGGCTAATGTGTTGTTTGGCTAGTTTGCGGTAACCTGACATTTCTGCGTAATTTCGGCCCGAAAAATCCGTCTTTAGCCCACAGAGATTGTTAAATGCTTGACAAGTCTGTCCTGGTAGAGGCAGTTTTTGGCCTACTCTTTGCTAATTTTTTTTTTTTTTTTTACTGTGAGCAATGTTCTCACAATCCTCCAGTTTTTCATCACTATCCGAACGGACTAGGCATCAGATATCACTACTCAGAGACCGGAACAGGGTAAAGTCACGAAGAAACCACGGATTCGAAGAGAAAAATCCCTAGTGCGTATGGAACAGGCAAATAATTGCAATGCTGCGGTAAAGCTGGTAGCAAGGAGCCAGTAGTGGGGTTTAATAAACACTCCAAGAATTCTGGAATGCTTATCACACCTCACTACTGGCTCCTAGAGCATTTGGCAGGATTTGAACCCAGGACATCTTGTATAGAGACCGACGTCTTACTTCTTGACTCCCATCTTCCCTCCCCCTTTTTTTTAAGGAAATTACTTCTGAAAATATTTGTAAACTAATGTACAAATATAAAAATATATTATTGGAATAAAAATTGACAGAAACAAAATAAATTCAGCATTCAGACTGTTTTGCTAAAGCAACAAGAAACATTATAAGTGGAAATATAACAAGCTGAGATGTAACAAGAACAGAACGGTTGAGGTTCCACTGACCATATGAACTTTGAATGGACTTTATGACAAGGACAGCAGCTACATATAAACATAACAGACTATAGCAGTGGATAAGACGCCGATCCTAGCAATAAATGTGATGTGATATTGACGCTTCAATCTAGGTCTAATAATCGAACTGTAACTGACGAGCTGTTCTTGTCGTTACATCACTGGTGTCCTCACACTTATACTCCGCTTCGTTGTCCACCCTTTCCAGGACGTAAAGTAGGCGTTCATGCGTTATGTTGTTATTGGATGTCCAGACTCTATATCAACAACAAATATTAATGTGACACACATTGGAAGAAAATCAGCTTAAAAGTTCCATTTCTTATATTTTAGAATATCAGGGAAATTCCCTCAGACCGTTAGATGAAATAACAATTGTTTTATGACAGGACAATGAAACGAGAGAGCCGCGATAGCTCAGTGGTTAGTGAACTGGACTACAAAGGACAAGAGTTCGGGTTCGATCCTAATCGACGGTATCCGGGTTCACTCAGACTTAAATGGGTACCGAATCTTTATCTGGGAAAGTAAAGTGGCACGAGCCGCCATAACTCAGTGGTTAGTGAACTGGACTACAAAGGACAAGAGATCGGGTTCGATCCTGATCGACGGCTTCCAGGATCAACCAGCCTTAAGCGGATACCGAATTTTTTTTCTGGGAAAGTAAATCAGCACTGGCATTATACTGACCACATTACCCCAAAAATCATATGCTGAAGGTCTGTAAAAAAATTATGATCCCTAACACCATATTCCCCATAAGACATTTGGCGTGACGGGGTATTTTACTTTTTTTTTTACTAAAGCGACACGAGCGTAATACCGGCCACATTACCCCAAAAATCATGTGCAGAAGGTTTACAAAAATTATGATCCCTAACACCATATTCCCTATACGCCACTACTCGTGACGGGACTCCTAACTTTACTTTTTACAATGTAACGACCACTAGAGTGTTATAAGAGGAAGAAGAATTTAATCCTGCGCAATAGATGCCCTTTGCATATTGATAATAGAGTCACGCCAATCGCCAGCAGAGACCACATCACTCGTTCCACCAATAAATCGACTTCAGCACTCCATCGTCTCTCTGTGTGACCTTCATCAATTCTAGCAGCCACCATGGGACCGATCACAGTCCACTTTAGACATTTCTGCCTAGAACTTAAATGAACGTTACTATCTGGTTTAGCTCTGATCAACGGTGTGTAGCTTTTACCGATATCCTCAATTACGTACATAAAAGTAAAGTACCCCCGTCACGCCAAGTGGCGTATAGGGAAATATGGTGTTAGTGACCCTATATTTTATAGAGCTTCAGCACATGATTTTTGAGGTAATGTGGCCAGTATTACGCCCGTGCTGCTTTACTTTCCCAGAAAAAAAACCTGTACCCATTTAAGGCTGGGTGAACTCGGAAGCCGTCGGTTTGGATCGAACCCTACCCCTTGTCCGTGGTAGTCCAGTTCACTAACCACTGAGCTATCGCGGCTCCAATTACGTACATGCCGGTTGTTTACTAAAGACCAACATCAATGATGTAACAGAACTAACTTTAGTCTCGTAAATATGCGTTTTTGTTACAAAATGACGTCACATGTATGTAAACAATAACATAAATCATCAATCCTCGTCATATTATAGTGCTCATAAACATATGAGATTATTTGGGCATGTTGAAACCTGACATACAATTAATGGCATATGTGTTTGATCTTAATTTAGAATGATTGCTTGTGGGTTTCAGTTTAGCACACAATTGTTGGTACGGATATTTGAATTTAACATACAACTATTGGTATGTGTATTTGATTCTAGAAAATAATTCTAACAGCCACCGTGGCTCAGTGGTTAGTGTGCTCGTTACTGAATGGAATGGTCCGGATTTAATTCCCACATGCGGCGATTTAATTTTTTTTCCGCATAGTCAAGGCTTCGATGGTCGCACAGCTTCTGAATGTGTGTCCCAATAATTTTTATGAGAAAGTAGGGCGGTTTGGCGTGGTACCGACCACAAACTTGAGCTCTAAAATTATAACGGCCCTAAAACGTGGAGAGAACCTTGACTCCTGCGTAGTTCTCTCAAATTTATGTCATCTCTGTCTCACACCATGTAAATAAGCATATTAAAATAATAACCGAAAGAGAATACGTACAGAAACAACAGATAAAATGGTTTGGTCAAATGTTAAGATAGAAATATATAAAATAAAAGCAACGAGCCTTCAAGAAACGTTGCGAGAACATCAGATTAAAAATTCGACCACGAAACAAATTGATTTATGCAATATTCAAAACACTAGAAAGTATAACAGCAGGAGAAGCCGACAGAAAAGCAAAATACCAAAAATTATATCTACCCTTGAAGCGGAATCGCAAAATAGGAAGGAAATAAGAAAAAAGAAGAGCTTCTAAAAACACAATGAGCACACCTATCTAACACATTGTTTGTTTGCGATTATCTACATCTTACTTGCATGCTTATTAGTGGATTGTATTTACACTTTGCGGCGGTAATCCGTCATGAAGTTTTTCGCATGAAGTTTTTCGCATGAAGTTTTTCGCATGAAGTTTTTCGCATGAAGTTTTTCGCATGAAGTTTTTCGAGATTTCTTTCCTGGCCCTGGCTTTCCTCAGCCTTGCTGTTTGAGACCTGTCTTTGATAGAGCTAAACACACATTTTCAAATATCGTGAGATCATGGAGAGTCGTACATAATCTGTGTGTCGTTGTTTCTTTCTTTCCCGTGTTCGAGTAATCTAGTTCATTGTTCGCTCTGTGAAGGACTTTCTCTTCTTCTTCTCCTACTACTACTACTACTACTACTACTATTACTACTACTACTACTACTACTACTACTACTATTACTACCACTACTACTACTACTACTACCACTACTACTACTACTACTACTACTACTACTACTACTAAAACTACTACTACTACCTTTCAGCTCTCTGTGGAGCATAGATTTAAAAAAAAACACTTTCTAAGCCGTTCTGTTTCTTGCCACTCTTTTAAGATCATTCCATGCCTTCCCCATCATCTTCATCTTTGCTTTAATATGTCTGCTCCAAGAATATGATGGTCTTCCTATTTGATTTTTCCTTGGGGATTCCAAAAAAACGGCCTGTTTTGCAATGCTCTTAGTTGGTTCCCGCGATGTTTCCTATCCAGCGCCATCGTCTTTGCTGTATCTCTTTATCCACTTGTATTTGACAGGTACTTTTCCATAATTATCTGTTAGTTTTTTTTTGGTCCTGCCATTTCCATCCTTTTATTCTGCGCAATCATCTATTAATGAAGGTATGTATTTTCATGATCATCATGATTTGAAGGACTTTAAGTGGAAGTTTATGCGCTGTGCTGTGGTTTACAACAAAGCTGTGATATCTGCGTGTCAGGTCCGAAACATCCCACCACAGCAAGAAAGATTTGAGCAGTGGGTTGCCTTCCCACGTCGATCCCTATTCCCATGGCTTTAATGGCTAGTCTATTTCCAGAGGCACCGCATGGAGGTGGAGTAGGATCTTGATTAGCTGATGTCGCTGCCGGTCCTGAAGCAAGCGGTCAGTTATGAGTCTTAGACCGCACATAACCCTGGTGATGTGAAGGCGTCTTGGCCTACTGGGAGTTGTTTTACAGAGCCATGTTGTTCTGGTTTTGGAGCGAGAGTTATACATCACGTAATGATGATACAAACAGCTTCCCAGTAAAAGACAATTGGGTGGTCAGAAACATCAACAAGCGTAACCGTTTCGATCATTTCGATTTTTGACTCTCTAAAGGAGGGCTGGGGCACAGCCAAATACAGATACTTGGGCCTTCGGGCAGATAGGGAATTCCTGGAAAACGGCCAACAAGCGTGTCGTTTTCATCTTTGCGAGCAGGTGCGGCTGTGGATAGACTGAGATCAGTCGTCTATAGCTCCTACATTTGAACACTTGAGAATGTTGGTTGGTTTTCCGGTTTTATTTTCTGCCCGCGGGCCTTATAAAATCTATTGTTGGCTGTGGCTGGGGCTACACCTGAGTCATGACTCTAAAGTTCCCTCCCCCCCCCCTTTTTTTTTTCTCCATTGTATTTCACAGCTGTTTGGTTTCATCTCAAAGTGGCGTTTAAGTTCTAATCTTTGAAATAGTACAGCATTTATTGGTGAGGATGTACTAAGCTTAGAACATTGCCCTCATTAAAAGTGTTTTTTTATTAACCTGTTTCAGATTGTGACGCAAACACAAATCGTAATATTTTTAGCTAAAGTTAATATTTATGTACGAATGTTATTTTAGAAGCTGAAGCTCGTAATAGAAACATCAATGATGCAAATCTGAGAGTTGTTCGATGTGCAATGTTTAACCATAAATATTGGTAACTTGTCAAGATACAGCTGCCTCTAAACACTTTGAATGTATAATAGAAGAAACAGGTGTGTTTTAACTTCATGGAAAGACACAGACAATTCAACTAAAGTATCGATGACAAACAACTGTAATTTCCGTGCCTCAGAACTTGAGGTAAGTTAAGTTAATTTTTTTTTTAATTTGGAATTTCCGTGGTGCAGCTGGACTTTCCATGAAGCCGCGATAGCTCAGTGGTTAGTGAACTGGACTACAAAGGACAAGAGGTAGGGTTCGATCCCAACCGACGGGTCCGGTTCACCCAGTCTTTAATGGGTACCGGATTTTTTTCTGGGAAAGTAAACTGCACGGGCGTAATACCAACCACATTACCCCAAAAATCATGTGCCGAAGTTCTGTAAAATGTATGGTCACTTACACCATATTCCCTATACGCCACTTGGGGTGACGGGGGTACTTTACTTTTTTTTTTTTACCTGGACTTTCCAACGTATTTTACATGCGATCAAATGATCATTATTGTCATAGTCTACTATGTTTTATGCCTACTGTGTTTGCATGATACCATCCAAGGGCGTACATTTCTCAAGATTTGACAAATATTTTGCTCTCTTTCATTTCATAAACGAAAATGCTTTTAATTTTTTTTTTAACTTGCTATATATGTGAGCGAGGTTATATGATGTATAATATGTATGTTGCAGCAATAGGTTGGCTGTATTTTTGTTGTTTATCTTAGCAATACAGACATCGTGAAATATATAGAGAGCGAGAGAAATATATAGAGAGGGAGAGAGAGAGAGAGAGAGAGAGAGATGTAGAAAGATATTTATTTTTCGCAGTTCAAATATTCTCTCGCGCCTTTACTTATATGGACGGCCATCATCATCATGTGCCACACCGGTTGGCGTATGCGATCACGTCCTTCCACAATTCTCTGGTAGTCACCAGACGGTAACAAGTATTTTATGAATCGTTGTCACTGTTCTATTTGCTATGTTGCAAGCTCCGCCATCTTATTAAATCTAATCACAGTTAGATCGTTAAATATCTTTAACCTGTCCTTGGTGTCCTACCTTATTTAGTTTTGTCCTGTTTAATAAATTAGTTATCTATTATCTTCTTTCACTGATCTATGTTAATTTGTGTGCACTAACATATTTATTTTTGTTCTAAAATGTGTATTTTTGCCCTTATTTATTTATTTTTACACTAACATATTTATTTGTGAACTAAAATATTTATTTTTGCTCTCTAACCATATTTAATTTTTTTACTAACATTTATTTTTGCACTAACATATTTATTTTTGCCCTAACCTATTCATTTTTGCCCTAATGTATTTATTTTTGCACGAACATATTTATTTGTGAACTAAAATATTTATTTTTGCTCTAACATATTTAATTTTTTACTAACATATTTATTTTTGTTCTAACATTTAATTTTGTTCTAACATATTCATAATTGCCCTAACATATTTATTTTTGCAGTAACATATTTATTTTTGCACTAACATTTATTTTCGCTCTAACGGATTTATTTTTACACTGAAACGTTCATTAGATTTTCATCAAAACTCGACCTAACTTTTAAATCGTTAAAATGTAACCTCGCAGACAAATGGTCATCGTGTTATGCATTCTTGGAAGGTAAAATCCCACAACTCCAATATCTAAATGTAGAAAATAGAAAGGAAATAAATTAAAATCCGTCAATGATAATCACAAAAACACCGGAATAAATGAACCGATGCACTCTTTAATGTGACAAATAACAATGATGTTATGATGATCTAAGACTCCCATTTTTAAAATGCGAAATCCCCTTCCACATGATATATGTTGTTCTTTCTGGTCAATATCACTTACCTGATATGTTGTTCTTTCTGGTCAATATCACTTACCTGATATGTTGTTCTTTCTGGTCAATATCACTTACCTGATATATTTTATTTCTCCTAGTGGTTGTTTTTTTTTTTTATTCAAAATGTTAAAAATATATTTTCCTAGTATTATTTCTCTATTTGTTTGTGCATGATCTGAAATAAGACTAACTCTTGACATGTTTTTATCAACACAAATTTGTTTCATCCAAGAATAGCTCTCGTGTCGAGAATACATTTTCTGGAACGGGGGGGGGGGGGGGGGGGGTGAAATATCTCAATTTAATTTATTAAATAATATAATTTTGCTTATTTCACATTAAGGTTGTTTTTTAAAGAAAGAAAGAAATGGAAGGAAGGAAAGAATCCGCTGCTTCTGGGATGGAACCTGGATCCTTCTGATCAAGAAGGGAACACATTAACCACTGAACCACCGATTCTCCTAGAAATCTAAAGGCATTATGATATTTTAGCTAATGTGAGGAAACAGTGAAATGGTTTGACCACGATCCCGATCGTTTGGCCTGACAAGAGCACTTCTGAAGGAAACTGCAAAAGGGGAAAATAAAAGTAGACGGAGAAAGAGATCCGAAAAGAATATACAAAATTAGACGGAGAAAGAAATCAGAAAAGAATATACAAAAGTAGACGGAGAAAGAGATCATGAAAGAATATACAAAATTAGACGGAGAAAGAGATCCGAAAAGAATATACAAAAGTAGACGGAGAAAGAGATCATGAAAGAATATACAAAAGTAGACGGAGAAAGAGATCAGAAAAGAATATACAAAAGTAGACGGAGAAAGAGATCAGAAAAGAATATACAAAAGTAGACGGAGAAAGAGATCATGAAAGAATATACAAAAGTAGACGGAGAAAGAGATCAGAAAAGAATATACAAAAGTAGACGGAGAAAGAGATCATGAAAGAATATACAAAAGTAGACGGAGAAAGAGATCATGAAAGAATATACAAAAGTAGACGGAGAAAGAGATCAGAAAAGAATATACAAAAGTAGACGGAGAAAGAGATCATGAAAGAATATACAAAAGTAGACGGAGAAAGAGATCAGAAAAGAATATACAAAAGTAGACGGAGAAAGAGATCAGAAAAGAATATACAAAAGTAGACGGAGAAAGAGATCATGAAAGAATATACAAAAGTAGACGGAGAAAGAGATCAGAAAAGAATATACAAAAGTAGACGGAGAAAGAAATCAGAAAAGAATATACAAAAGTAGACGGAGAAAGAAATCAGAAAGAATATACAAAAGTAGACGGAGAAAGAAATCAGAAAAGAATATACAAAAGTAGACGGAGAAAGAAATCAGAAAAGAATATACAGACCTCGACTTCGTAGAGTCCCAAAGAATGACTATAATAGAGATCAATGGAAAAGATCGATGATGTCTGTAGTGCAACAACGATCACCCGAGCTACGAGATGAGGAAGGATGAAGTGTGTACCTGATTCTTTTGTCCACCGTCGTGTCCTCTCTTGCCTATTATAATTTACCACAAAACGTTGGTAGCCATTGACCTGACATGTGAACCGCGTGCCCAGAACGTGTCATACTTTCTAGTAGATTTGAGCATATTTACTTGCACATGGATATTCACTGCACCTAGCTTCTTCTTTCCTTCCTCATTTGCCTTTCAGCGTCGAGGGGAGATATAACTTGCGGTTTTTTGCTCTTCTGTTCGCCTCTGCTGCTGTTATATTCATTAGTGATTCTAATATTCCGTCAATCCATAATTTTCATTGTCGGTCCTTTGGTCTAGTATTCTGGCAACGTTTATTTAAGGCTCGTTGTGTTGTGTTTTGATCTTTCTGCTTTTACCTTGTAGCTAAATCATTTTATCTGTTGCATCTTTATATATTCTATGGCGGTGGTTATACCTAGCTTTCTTCTCATTTTTTCATTTCTGATCGTATCTCTCAGACTGTTTCCTGCCATTCGTCTAACACACTTCATCTCGATAGTGGTTATTTTTCTCGTTGTTCTTCCATCTAGGGTCCAGGTAAAGGGTCAGAGCACAACGTTGGAATGAAGATTGTATTGTAGAGGCCCGTTTTGCCTACAGTGTTATTTCCTTGTTGGACAATAGTGGTGTTATTTTTCCGATGATTTGACAAGCTTTGTTGCATCTTGACTCTATTGTTGCTGTTTGTGTATTGTCGTTTGTCACTAGACTTCTTAGATATTTAAATGCATCCACGTGTTTATCGTATATTTATATAACTTCTGCTTGTATATTAAATAAACTTTTTATTCATGTAGCATTACAATTATTTTAGACATGCTAAAATACTTGTTCCAATGTGAAATGCTAACATCAATTATTGAACTACTGCATTGATGTTACGTGCACTGTTTATTGTTTACTTCAGGTTTGAAGAAGACTGCAGATGACCTCGGCAACTTGGTATCCGGAAGCATTTCCAATCAGAGCTCAGTGACTTCCGGTGACGCCGACAAGCTTATTAAACAGAAGCGACACAGGACCCGCTTCACGCCCGGACAGCTCAACGAGCTCGAGAGAAGCTTCACCAAGACTCACTATCCGGACATTTTCATGCGGGAGGAATTGGCTCTCAGGATTGGTTTGACTGAGTCACGTGTCCAGGTAAGAAGATTTTCAAGTCTTAAATTATTGTGTAGACTACCTCTGAAGCCAGACAATATCTGCTTGCACGACGAGGAACACCCGTTCAGGTATTCGTGTCCAAAAATCCCTGACAAAGACCACAAGCTTACCTTATGTAGCAGGACCAACTTAATCCTTGATTCCGAAAAATTAGCATTTTTAAAACGCGATATAAATTTACAAAAATTGTTGCAAACACTTGTTACATCTATTTATAACCTTCTATTTTTACAAACAAACTGTTCTTACCGCATTATCCCAATTCTGGAATCTGTCGAGGAATATATATCAGATAGGAGGATAAAGGCTGCTTGGCCCGAGAGGTCGCCAGGGGGTATTTTATGATCTGAGATTTTTTTTTTATTATTTCACCTCCGATTTAAAAAAAAACGATTAATCCAACCGGGAATCGAACCTGCGTTCTCCTAGTTTGGAGTACGACGAGTTATTATATTCGGTAACTTGCACTCCTTCTAATCTTCTATTAGCTTCATCAAAAAATCTTCACACAAACACTCACACATACATATCATCATTGAGTACCGTCTCCGCAACGAAGGTTGGCTACCATGGAGCGCCATTCCTCGCTGTTTCTTGCTTTGATAGTGCAGGTTGCCAGAGGCTGACTTGATCATTTTTTTAATGCTACTTGCCCATGTTAGTCTTTTCCGCCTTTTCCCCTTTTCCCTTGTATTTTCCCTTCTAAGATTACATATAGTAGATTGCTATGTCTTTTAACATGCCCCCAAAATCTCATTTGTCTTGTTTGAATTGTGTTTAGTAGTTGTTTTTTTTTTCATTTTTAGTTGTTTTAAGACTTCATCGTTGTTTTTTTTTACTTTCCATCTAATTCTTTTATAAATCCACATTTCAAAGGCTTCAATTTTCTTTTCCATTTTCTTGTCTAATGTCCATGTTTCTGCACCATACAGGAATGTTGAGAAGATATAAAAATTTTGCTATTCTTAATTTTAGCCTTGGTGTTATTTGTTTTCATGTTAGTATATTTTTCATGACATTAAAATTACTATTCGTCATTCCTATTCTTTTGTTTATTTCAAGTTTACATTTTCCATTACTGGTTATAGTATGTCCAAGGTAGCGCAGAACTGTCTCAACTTTGATATCCACTTGTAAGTTTTGAATATTATCTTTGTTTATGATCATAGTTTTACAAACATATATAATAGCTTTTTTCACCAGTGCCTCTATTCGGTACATAAGTATTTGATTTTATTTCTGACTACAATAAAGTTTTTTTTTTTCCTGGATGCAGTGACATATTGTGTCATAACTGCGTTCCGTGGACAACACAATGTAGTTATACAAAAATAGTGGTTCAATGATATCACATGACCAACAGCGCATTCATATCCAAGTTGGCGCAGACCAACTCTATACCCCAGCACATCCTATCTATGCGCCTTGAAGTTTTTTATCAAGAGCGAGCAGCGAAAGCTAACAGTCGTTGGGCGAAAGAGGAAAAGGAAGACATTACTGATTACGTTAGAATCCATTTTAAAAATGTCCATCGTTGTATACACCCCATTTACGACTGACCAGATCTTAAGGTACCTTTATTGCTCTCATATAAGTCTTTCATAATGCCAGTCTAGTTTTTGGGAGGTATCAATTCAACTTTATTATTTTATTTATGCTGTCATTTAAATAGATATTTAAAAAACGCATTAATTTTATTGACACGACAAGATATTATAAAGCAACGTTTCTACTGAAAAGGTTTTCAAACGCGGAACAAACGTAAAGAAATGAATATCGCAGATAATGTAAGTCTTAAATAGTAGTCAGACAAAAGAAATGCCTAATAACACTCATGAACAAAACCAGCAAAGAATACACACTAGTTTAGTTCAATCACGTCATTCCGAATAAAATGCACCAAATACAGCAGACAAGAGTACACAGTTAGTAAATGTCACATGAAGGAAAACAGCAGAAGGAAAACACAATCTCTCATACTCGGCACATGGAACGTTAGAACCATGTGTCCTGGATAATAACACCAACCTCACGAATGTAGAAAACAGAAGGAAAACAGCCGTCATCGACATGGAGCTGCAGAGGCTACATGTTGATATTGCAGCCCTTCAGGAAACAAAGCTTGCAGATTGCGGTTTAGTCAGGAGGAAAAAGTATACCTTTTATTCTGGCAGGGGCTAAAACCTGCGCAGCCTCGCCTACATGGTGTGGGTTTTGCAGTGCATAATAAGCTCAAACGTTCTATAAACACCCCAAATGGTACATGAGAATGCACAATAACACTAAAAATCCACTCAAAAACTGGAACAATCAACATCACCAGCGCCTATGCCCCAACAATGGCAGCAACTAGAGAAGATAAAGATAAATTTAACGAAATGCTTCAAGTTACCTTTCATTCAGTCCCCACTTTAGATTAACTTTACGTGCTGGGGGATCTTAATGAACGTATTGGATCTGACCATCATTCATGGTCATCATGCCTAGGTCATCATGGTATTGGCAACATTAATGAAGATGGTCAGAGACTTCTAGAATTTTGTTCCCTTAACAACTTGTGCGCTACCAACAAATTTGTTCCATTAACAACCTGTGCGCTACCAACAATTTTGTTCCCTTAACAACCTGTGCGCTACCAACAATGTTGTTCCCTTAACAACCTGTGCGCTACCAACAATTTTGTTCCCTTAACAACTTGTGCGCTACCAACAATTTTGTTCCCTTAACAACCTGTGCGCTACCAACAATTTTGTTCCCTTAACAACTTGTGCGCTACCAACAATTTTGTTCCCTTAACAACTTGTGTGCTACCAACAATTTTGTTCCCTTAACAACTTGTGTGCTACCAACAATTCTGTTCCCTTAACAACTTGTGTGCTACCAACAATTTTGTTCCCTTAACAACCTGTGCGCTACCAACAATTTTGTTCCTTTAACAACTTGTGTGCTACCAACAATTTTGTTCCCTTAACAATTTGTGCGCTACCAACAATTTTGTTCCCTTAACAACCTGTGCGCTACCAACAATTTTGTTCCCTTAACAACTTGTGAGCTACCAACAATTTTGTTCCCTTAACAACCTGTGCGCTACCAACAATTTTGTTCCCTTAACAACTTGTGCGCTACCAACAATTTTGTTCCCTTAACAACCTGTGCGCTACCAACAATTTTGTTCCCTTAACAACTTGTGCGCTACCAACAATTTTGTTCCCTTAACAACTTGTGTACTACCAACACCTTTTTCAGCGTCAGGAACCGACAAAAAGCAACATGGCACCACCCAAGTCATTGGCACCAGCTGGACTTTGTCCTAGTTCGCAGACAACACTTAAATAACGTCAGAATAACTAGAGCATACCATAGCACAGACTGTGACACAGAAAAGTGAACCACACTCCCGCCCATCATGACAAAACTTAGGAGTCGTAGACTAAGGTGGCTGGGTCATGGAAGAATGGCAAACATTCGTAATACCAAACAAATCTCTCTCTCTCTCTCTCTCTCTCTCTCTCTCTCTCTGTCTGTGTGTGTGTGTGTGATCAGGAATCAATCAAAGTAGGATTCCAGACTCTCACATCACATGAAGTTAGCTGTCAGGTTAAGTGTGTTGATCGCCCCACAGACAGAACATCACAATTAGAGTCTGCCAGATCCACTCTGATTGAACACCCGTTAAAACGTTGCACTGTGTTCTGCGCCAGTGGCCCAGTGCATCCGATTTCAGCCAGCACACCAAACAAATAATGTATGGCGAACTTAAGGACAGAAAGAGACCAAAGGGCAGTCCAGTGCTGAGATATAAGGATGTTTGCAGGGCTTCCTTGAGGCAATTCTCTATCAGTGAAAGAAACCTGTAAAATCTGGCTGCAGACCGTAGAACGTGGAGAAGAAAAAAATGGCACATCAACTTTCGAGGCAGCGCTGATATCAAATTCAGAAGACAAAAGGCGAAGGAGAAAGGAGACGAGGCCAGGCACCACGAATACATCTTGTTCATTCTGCAGATGGATTTATCTGTCCAATATTGGCAGATTCAGCCACGAGAGAAGCTGTTCAGCAAAGCAGCATCCAGCATAAGATACTAATATTTTTACCAAACTTCATGATTGTTTGCTACCAACCGTCTGTCAGGACGTCAAAGGATAAATATATATTTTTTTCCATGAAAATGTTGTGGGGGGGGGGGGGGGGGGGGTTGTGTGTGTTATTTAGAGCTACAGAGCTGTGTTTATTTGTAATTGTCAGGGCCTAAATCTGCAGTCACTGACAATGATATAAGTCAACTCGCAGCACATTGACGTCATTTTATTCAATGCTGGTTCATCATAACGACTTTGAAAACAATATATATATATATATAATACATGTATGTAATATAGAAATATATTATATATTGTATATATGCGCGATCAGACCAGTGTTAGCAATTAAGGATATTTGCTAGGCTTTCTTGGGAGAATCGTATAGATTGTAGCATATAGAGAAGGGGAATACAAAATGAAGCTACAACAATCGTGGATGAGACGATGTTCAAACAAAAGGCGCAGCAGGAAGGCGATGACGTCACACACCACAATTTCATCTTGTCCATTCTGCGATAGTATTTGCCTATCCAATGTTAACAGATTCAGTCACAAGAGAAGCTACTCAGTAAAAGAGCATCGACATAAACCACTAATATATGAATGAACTAATGACAAATCATGATTGCTTGCTACCAACCGTCTATCAAGAATCCAAAGGCCAAACGTGCGCGCGCGCACACACATACATACATACATACACACACACACACACACACAAATATATTGTACGTTTGTCTGTCCAAGTTTCCCTATAAACTAATTTGTCTGTCCAAGTTTCCCTATAAACTAATTTGTCTGTCCAAGTTTCCCTATAAACTAATTTGTCTGTCCAAGTTTCCCTATAAACTAATTTGTCTGTCCAAGTTTCCCTATAAACTAATTTGTCTGTTTCACTGTCTACTTTTGGAGCCGCCATTGTTCAGTTGTTACTGAACTGGACTACAAAGGACAAGAAGTCGGGTTCGATCTTGACCGGCGGCTGCCTGGTTCACCCAGCCGTAAGTTGGTACCGGATTTTTTTTCTTGGAAAGTAAAGCGGCACGGGCGTAATACCGACGACATTACTCTAAAAATCCTGTACCGAAGGTCTGTAAAATGTATGGTCACTAACACCGTATTCCCTATACGCCACTTGGGGTGACGGGGGTACTTTACTTTTTTTTTTTTTACCTGGACTTTCCAACGTATTTTACATGCGACCAAATGATCATTATTGTCATAGCAATGCCTACTGTGTTTCCATGATACCATCCAAGGGCGTACATTTCTCAAGATTTGACAAATATTTTGCTCTCTTTCATTTCATAAACGAAAATGCTTTTAATTTTTTTTTTAACTTGCTATATATGTGAGCGTGACGGGGTTCTTTACTTTAACTTTTTATCGTCTGCTTCTTCTCTTCCCCCCCCCCCCCCCCATCCCATTTTTTCAACCAATATGTAAAGAAGTGAACAGTTAACGTATTTATTAACATATAAAGTAGGAAGAAAAATGCAACTATAATAACTATCAGTTTGAAATAAAGATACACGTGACTCACGTACTAGACAGCTGTCTTCTAGTCAATGTATTTACGGTATATCTTGATGTAATTTCTGGCCAGCCAACAACATCTCAAATATTGAACTAATTTATTTGTTTTGGCTTTCATTGAATAAACACTCTGGCTAACGTACCATCAAACCAGCAGGTTTTCTCTCATTGAACCAATATGGGAGGTAATCAGTGTTAATTTTTGGCCTGACCACGAAATTTCGCACAGGATGGAGGAGATGGGGGTAGGAAGAGCAGAGGTGATCGCGAACTTTGTTGGGTTGCCTCCAGCGCAGCGATCGCTGTTTCGTTCTGCACGCAATGGAGCTAGTATAGAGTGACATCTAGTATTGGCTACACAATCTCCATAGAATTCGTAGCAGAATTTCCGGCTAGGACAAGTTAATATGGTCATTAACAAAGGCGTCATCGCTCCCCTCAGAGACGTCCCAATAGCGAGACCGCCATGATATCATTGCCGGCAGTAGCGTGACTCTCATAAGAGTTAATCCCCCAAAGGAAAATGGATACCCGGTAAGAAAACTTGGCTTTCATTCCACTCTCCCGCCATCTTGGTTTTTGTTTTGCCTTCCCAACAACTTTTCTCTTGTTATTCTTTTCCGGCATTACTAAGACAAATTGGTGTGTTCACGTGACCACAGGTTGCACAAAAGAGTACAGAAAGGCATGCAGCACGAGCTGAGGGACGCCTGACGTTTAATTGTCTCCACCTCCCCCGCCACAACTCTAGCGCACGTGCCTAACCCAATGTGAGCTAAAACTAAATCATCTGTTATTACTTCCGGCTCAGAACTTTCCCTGCAAATATTAATTGTATTACTTCCGCACACTTTTGTATACAGCACGCAGCAGTATAAAAAAAAACAGTTCTAGTCCAATCATGCATATGGAAATAGTAAATAAAACTGGATTTAATTTAAAACTAGGATCGATATGTCCATGATTTTTATAATCGATAGCTGATCTTTGTTATAAATTATTAATTTGTTATATAAAAATGCAACTACATTTTTTTCTGCTACTTTCATTAGGCTACCTCCTCTTCGTCAACGTTCATTAATCGTCGTTAAGTGTTTGTAGATACGACGTGTAGTTGTTTACAGAAAGCTACGACGCTTTCGCATTTCAACCCAAGATATCTTTCTTCAACGTGTCGTTTCTAAGTACCTCGCTACTTTCCCTCTCTATCCCTCCTTGCTTGGCAAAACTGGTTGGTTTGATACTATGGGCACCACGTAGAAGTGAAGCAGGATTTTGGTAGCTCTGGTTCTCCCAATAGATACTTTAGATGTTAGTCTCCCATCTTCATATGTTATTCTCTCATCATTAGATGCTATTTTATCATCACTGAATACCACTCTCTCATCTTCAGATGTTAGTTTCCTATCTTTATATCTTATGCTCTCATCTTTAGATGTTATTCTCTCATGTCAGGATACTACTCTCTCATCTTCAGATGTTACTCGTTCATCTCTTTTAAGCTACTCTCTCATCTTTAGTTCTTATTCTGGCATCTATGCATGTTATTCTTTCATCTTTAGACAATAGTCTCCTCTCTGTAGATGCCCCTCTCTCATCTTTAAATGCTGCCCTCCAATAACTAGATGCTATCAGATGCTGTTGCTTTCTTCGGCTTCTTCTTCAACTGCTTCTCCTTTTTCTTGTTTCAGTCGCTAAGATCTATCTATAGTTGCAAAGTTGCTACAATCAAGACGGTTGTATTTAACAACCACTATAGGATGACGTCATCTGAAACAAGTGCAACGCGTTAAATACTGTGACAAAAATATAATATCATCAGATGGAAGATGCACCACATAAAATCTAAAAACAGAATAGCTCGGGTCAAGATTTCATTTCAGAAAATGAACATTTTCTTTGTGCAACAAGTCTATGTCAATAAAAGTGAGAAAGAGAGTTCACCGGTGCCATATAGAGCAAATTCTGACCTATGAAAGTGAAACATGGATAGTAGACAAACAAAGGAAAAGATGATTAGAAGCTACAGAGATGGGATTTCTCAAAAAAAAAATATTGAAAGTTTCCTGGACAGTTTAAAAAAAAAAGACCAACGAGGAAATTCTCCAAGAGGCGAGAACAAGATGGGAGTTCCAAAAAAATATCAGAAACAATCGAAATCGGGGACATCATGAGAAGAGAAAATGAATACTTTGTTACAACTGGCAAAATACAAGGAAAGAGAGATCGTGGACGATAAAGAGGGAAGATACTAGATAACTTGGTGTCATGGCATAGAAAACAGTCAACAACAGAATTAATACGATGCGCTGTGAATAGAAAATTGTTGAACGCCATTATCGCCTATACCAACCGATATGGCACATGATGATTTTGATCATCAGACAAATTCAAAAAGATGGATTCATGAAATATTAGAAACAGTAGGAAACATAACAGCAGGAGAGACCGCCAGATCCAACATTATATCTCCCCTCGACGCTGAAAGGCAAATAAGGAAGGAAAAAGATAAGAAGAGCTACGTCAATGTCGCCTTGTTTCGTTTAAACAGCGATGCTTAGGAAGAGTCATCATGTACCAGACCAGTTATCTTTGGCGATCATGTCGCTTCAACAATTTTCAGTCCTGTGCCACATCATCCACTATCTAGTATAGTCTCTCTTTGTTGTCTGTGATCTCTCTTACCCCGTATTTTCCCAGTTGTAACCAATCATTCAAATTTTATTTTTCTCATGACGTGCTCAAAAAAAAATTGTCGATAGTTTATTTTTGTTGCTGTTTATGAGCTCTCTATTTGTGTTGACTTCTTACTATTTCATTTCCCTACTTTCAATATCTTCTTACAAAAAGATATAATTTTCCATTACATCATTTTCTATGAAAATTGCGTTAACTATTCCTAAACTTGATGTAGCTAATCCTCTAGTTTTCATAACATTCTTTTTTATTTTTCATTGTCGACAAAATCTTTCGTGTTCCCTGACAATTTTTTTATGCGTTGTGACGCTATGTATTTGTTTTTTTTCAGCCCGACATATTTAACTTCGTTAACATTTTGCATTCTCGCTTTGCATGCCCATTTCTTTTAAAATCCCTTCTGACTAAGGACAGGCTCTTTAACCTGTTTTGTGGTCTACAAAAAATATGCAGTAGGGTTTTGTCAATTATGGTTCGTTGCACATTTCACCAGCAGTCTGATATAATTTGTATCAGTTGTTGATACACTGCACGGTATCTGCCTGAACAGACTTTTAAGAGTTTAATCACAGGAGGACTACCGTCTGTTTGTAGCCCCGCAATAGATCAGTGGTTAGTGAACTGGTCTTCTGAAGACAAGAGGTCTGGTACTATCCTCTGGCTTCTACGTTCACCCAGCCTTAAATTAGATACTGTTTTTTTTATAATCGTAAAGATATACAGCACTGGCATAATTCTGACCACGTAACGCAACAATGTATGTGTGGCTTACACAACCGTTGGCACTTTCACTGTGTGAGCAGGGGGACGGGACGAGATTTTTTTCTACATGTCTCTGCTGACCTCATTGAACTGTGGGTTTGTACTTCCATCATCGCTCGAGTGATTCTGCCATGTTTGAATGTGTATACAGTGCTATAATTGTTATTATATACAGCGTCAGGGAGGAGCAGCGATAGCTAAGTGGCTAGTGAACTGGACTATAAAAGACAAGAGGTAGAGTTTGATTCTGTACGACGGCTTCCGGGTTCACTCAGCCTTAAATGGGTGCCGGATTTTTTTCTGGGTAAGTAAAGCGGCACGGGCGTAATACCGACCATATTACCACAAAAATCATGCGCCGAAGGTCTGTAAAAATTATGGTTACTAACACCATAATCCCTATACGCCACTTGGCATGACGGGGCTCTTTACTTTTTTTTTTTACAGCGTGGGGAAAAAAAAGGGGGGGGGTGGTGAACTGGTTAGCCTCGATGCAAGAGACCGGTCTCGAGACAGAAAGATAAGGTCATAGGTAAAGTACGAGTCTTGAATCGGCATCTTAACTCACGAGTGTTCACCCATATGTGCTCGGCCGCCAATCCATAAGTCTTTGGAGACTTCTGGATAGTATCGCTTCAAGCATCGAAACTCACAATGCGAAGCGGCATTCCTCACCATCCCAGAGTTCTACCCTGGCAGCCATTTCTGCCAGCGGCTGGGTCGACCGTGGGGGTGTTTTGTTTTTTTTCCAACCACGAGTACAATTCACACTGCTTCCAGCGGGAATCGAACACAAATTGTCTGAACGTTGGCTACCCAGTCGGATAGTGTTCCCAACTACGCTACCAAGTCCCCCAGACAGAGAGGTTGTGAGTTCAAATCCCGGCTGCACCAGTTGGTGCAGTTCGTCAGATGTGAAATCTGGCGAATATATAGATAAATGTATATACAGGGTGTAGGAAGAAACAAACATCATTTTTGGCCATGTAATGAGAAGAGAACCGCTGAAACATTTTGTAACAACTGGAAAAAAATTGAGGGACGATGAGATAGAGGGAAGCAAGGAGAAAAAATACCAGACAGCTTAAGAGAATGGCTTGGCAGAAGATCAACAACAGAAATGATAAATAACTGTCGTGGTCGAAAGTTGTGGTGTCACATGATCACCTACGCCAGCAGGCCCGGTACTTGTTGATGATGATATATAGAGTGTTCGTAAAGTCTCCCTTCACATTGTATATAGAACACATTTGAATAAAATTAAGTAAATGACGTCATAAAAATGTGCTTAAAAAGTTATTAAATTAGTTACAATAGTTACTGATGTGGTCTAATGCTATTTTTAGCAATCTAGAAAGTACCAAAAAAATATTCATTGTAAAGGTGTTGGAAATGTCCACTACGTGCTTCAAGACATAACTATTCACATTCACGTCTCTTCATATTGTCAAATACCTTCTGTAACGTGTCTGTTCTTATTACTTGAATGGTAATTCTGATTGATTTTTTCAGGTCCTCAATTGTGCGTTCATTATTTTTTAAAACATTTCCTTTCAAGAAACCACATAGATAATAATCGAATGGAGTTAGATCTGGAGAACCTACAAGCCAAATTCCACCTGATATTATGCGAATTCGCGAAAATTTCTTCCCAAAAATGCAGTTATGCTCTAGCTGTGTGTGCAGTTGCACCATCTTGCTGGAACCACACTTCCTCAATGTCATGTTCATTCAGCTGTTCTAAAAAAGGTTCCAGTATGTCAGTACGGTACTGATCGGCATTAATAGTGCTTTTTTTTTAAAATAAAAATCGGTTCAATTAATTTTTTTCTTCTGACGGCACACCATATCACAATTTTTGCATTGTGTAGAGTTCATAAAATACTTTGGAATTAAAACTGCTCCAAATACGATTATGTTGGCTATTAACGTATCCAGATAGATGAAACCTTGCCTCATCAGAGAAGAATGTTACATCAAGAATCGATTCGTCTTCTTCAGCTAAAAATGCTTGAAACCACGTGCAGTAGTTGGCCCCGCATTGATAGTCACATTCTTTTAGCTCAGACACAACAGAAATCCTGTATGGATACAAATGTAACCGGTGTCTAAGAATTTTGTGCGCTGTGCCCACTGCTACGTTCACTTGTTGTGACATTTTCCTTAAGGACTTGCTTGGACTTTTCAAGATCATGTCTTGGATATCTAGACACTTTTCTTCAGGCACAGCAGGCCTACCAGATCGCGGAAGCATCTTCCACATTTCCCGTAGCACGAAACTTATTTGACACATTTCTAACCGTAATGCGATGAGCATGTTGTTTATCAGGAAATCTTTATATAAATCTGTGATCAACCATACGTGTGTATCGACTGTCATTTCAAAACACTTGTTCAACCCCCCAAAAATGCTTTCTTCCATTGATAACATCATTCTGTTTTGAGTGCAAAGAATTACTCCAGCAGACGACAGCCATTCACTGGCTTTTGCTTCACGATAGACAGTGCAGGACATTTTTTAAACGTCATGAGGACGTCATTTACTTATTTTTTCAAATGTGTTTTATACAAAGTGTAGTGAAACTTTACGAACATCCTCTCTCTCTCTCTCTCTCTCTCTCTCTCTCTCTCTCTCTTTCTCTGTGTGTGTGTGTGTGCGTGCGTGCGTGTGTGTGTGTGTGTGTGTGTGTGAGCGTGTATGTGTGTGTGTGTATACCGTCATAATAATTGTTATATATAGCGCCACAATTATTGTTTTATATCGCAAAAATGTCAACTTGAAATAAACTTCAATCTATTGGCCTGGTCACTTTGAAAGATGCCAGCACAGAGTGCGAATTCCCTGTAATAAATGTATGTCTTATGTAAAGGATAACATAAATAAGAAAAAAATAAGTTACATTTTCACTTTACTCGTTACGGTGACATAGTCGTTTTGTTAATTTTATTTTCCTATTGTTAATATTATATTGCTCTTTTCGTCTTGTCAGACGGTCTAGTGGAGGCTTTTCTGTATTATTTTGTTTTTTAGGTTTTGTTTTTGTGGAACAGTTTCTCTCGTGGCTAATTCTACCAATGTTTGACAAACAAACACGGCCAAAGAATGAACAAGTCAGGCCCACTGATCCACAGGGTTTTCCATCCTTTTTCGCTAGTCTTTTCATTTCTAAGTCCTGTCTTAGCACAGTCTTAAATGATGTTATACCGTTCCTTAGACATGCCTCCCATGATGTGCGATCACTTGCCAGATGTTCCCAGTCATGTTCACAGATGGAGAAGTCATTCAGAGATGATTTACAGATATCTCTATGTCGTAGTTTAGGTCTGCCGATTTGTCTTTTTCCGTGTATTAGTTCACCATATAGTATTTACCTGGGGATGCGTTTTTCTTCCATTCACTGGACGTGCCCCAACCATCTTAGTCTTCAACATCTGAGCATCGACATGAGTGTTGGGGTCATAGCACGTTGCAGGACAGTTAAGTTGGTTATTTTGTCCTGCTATTTGATGTGCATTATTCTGCGGAGACATCGCATGTAGAAGACATTTAGTCTTTTTTTCGTGATTTGAGTATGTTGTTCAGGTTGCAGATCCATATAATAGTGTGCTAAGCACACACGTTTGATATATTGAGAGTTTGGTCTTCAGTGTTAGTTTCGTGTTGTGTTACAGGCCTTTTCTGTGAGTTTGCCGAAGGTCGTAGCTGCCTTACCAATTCGACTGTTTATTCCATCATCAAGAGAAGTGGTTTGCCTAATTGTGAATCCCAGATACCTGAATATCTGCACTGATTCTGGTGGACAATCTTTTAGAGTAATTTATAGAGGTTTGATGTCTCCTTGACTTAGTATTACTGTTTTCTGAACACTAATTGACAGTGAAAAAAGGTCGCAAGCTTTGTCCCGGTTGTTGATCAGCGACTGTAGAGTGGCTTCACTATGAGCGACTAGGACAGCATTGTCAGCAAATAAAAGTTCTTTAAGTAGGGCAACATTTGTTTTTGTTCTTAGTCGTGCTAAGTTGAACAGTGAGCCAACTGATCTTGTGAGCATTCATGTTTTCATGATAGAACATAATCAGCTTAAGTAATTTAGGTGGGCAGCATATACTTGCTAACACCCTGTAGAACCAATCTATATTTACTGAGTCGAAGGCCTTTGTTAGATCCACAAAGGCAATATAGAGCGGCATGTTTTGTTCCCGGCATTTTTCTTCTAATTGTCTAAGTGTGAAAATCATGTCTACATTTGATCTCCCGGCTCTGAAGCCGCATTGAGACTCGGGAAGAATACGTTCTGCAAGTCCATGCAGGCGTTTTAGTATGACTCTCGTAAAAGCCTTGCCGGCTGTGCTAAGGAGACAGATGCTTCTGTAGTTATTGCAATCGCCTCAGTCTCCTTTGTTTTTGTACAGCCTTATGATCTTAGTATTTCTCATATCATGGGGTATATTTCTCCTTGTCTACAGCATTTGATTAGCAGTTTGTAAAGATGTAGAAGTAGTACGTGTAAGTTTTCCTTTAGTACCTCTGTGGGAATGTTGTCATTTCCTGCAGCTTTTCCTCTTGAGAGGGCATTTATGGCGTCAGCAAGTTCGTTCATAGTAGGCTCAACGTCCAGCTCAGACATTGTAGGATATTTAGGTATTGATTGTGCTAGAGCTGTGCTTGCTGGTCTGTCATCATGGTATAGGTTGGAGTAGTGTTCTAGAGCTGTGTTTGCTGGTGTGTCATCATGGTATAGGTTGGAGTAGAGTTCTAGAGCTGTGCTTGCTGGTCTGTCATCATGGTATAGGTTGGAGTAGAGTTCTAGAGCTGTGCTTGCTGGTCTGTCATCATGGTATAGGTTGGAGTAGTGTTCTATAGCTGTGTTTGCTGGTCTGTCATCATGGTATAGGTTGGAGTAGTGTTCTAGAACTGTGCTTGCTGGTCTGTCATCATGGTATAGGTTGGAGTAGTGTTCTACCCATCTTTCCATTTGTTGTCCCTTGTCAGTAATAGGTTCTCCAGACTTGGATTTTAGGCAAGCTAATTTAGTTCTTTTTGGTCCAATGACATTTTTTATATTGTCAAGCATGATTTTTGAGTCGCCCCTGTCTGAGGCTTTCTGTATTTCAGAGCATAATTTGTTCCAGTATTCATTTGTGCATCTTCTTGCTTTGCGTTGCAGAGTGGTTTGTGCATGTTTAAGCTAGTCCTTGGTGATTTGCTTGGGGTTGTTTCTGGAGTTCAATGGTAAAGAAAAGAAGTAAAGTACCCCCGTCACGCCAAGTGGCGTATAGGGAATATGGTGTTAGTGACAATTAATTTTACAGACCGTCGGCACATGATTTTTGGGGTAATGTGGTCGGTATTACGCCCGCGCCGCTTTACTTTCCCAGAAAAATCCGGTACCCATTTAAGGCTGGGTGAACCCGGAAGCTGTCGGTTGGGATCGAACCCTACCTCTTGTCCTTTGTAGTCCAGTTCTCTAACCACTGCGCTATCGCGGCTCCTGAAGTCCAATAGTGCCTTTTTCTTATTAACTATTAGTGGGTCTAGTCTTGTTGCATTTTCTTTGAGAACTTTTCTGGTCGTAGGTAGATAGAGCGCAATTATAGATGTGTGTTTTCAGAGAGTACCAGTTGTCATCCACACTTGATGAATTGTCTGCTTCTTCTACGAGTTCTTCAAACTTAGATCTAAAAATGTCTTTGGTTGATGAGATTGTAGTCGATGTGATGTTGATCTTGGCTGCTGGAGGCTCTCTTGCTTTGTAAATACGACTACTTCTGGCTTTGATCTTACTGATGACGAGAGCATGGTCTGTATTGCAGTCTGCACTGTGATATGTTCGTGTTACTCTGATGTTACTTAAAGACTGCCTACGTGTAAGAACTAGGTCTGGTTGGTGCCAGTGACGACGTCTAGCATGACGCCATGTTACTTTATGTTTATGTTTTACATCAAAGTAAGTGTTAGTTATACATAGATGATTATCTGAACAGAATTCTAGGAGTCTCTGGCCATTTTCGTTGATTTTTCCAATGCCGTGATGACCTAGGCATGTTGGCCATGATTGTTGATCAGATCCTGTGCGTGCGTTGAAATCACCAAGTATATATAATAGCTCTTCTTTTGGAAGTGAGTCAATGATCATTTGAAGTTGTTGGTAGAAGTTGTCTTTCTCTTCGCCTGATGCAGCCAACGTTGGTGCATAGGCACTAATGATATTTATTAATCCACTCTTTGTATGCAGCTGAAGTATTATTGAGCGTTCGGACACTCCTTTTGGTGTGGTTATGGAGTTTATATGTTTGTCGTGTAAAGCGAAGCCTACTCCATGTCAGTGGCGAATACTGGTTTTGGGGTCTGGGCTACCGCTGACATAATAGATAAAGACATACATTATCTTCAGTAGGCTAACATGAAGTAATATTTGCTAATGACATCACTACATTTTAAATTACTTATTTATATGTAACCTCTATCCGTCTTGTTTGGGACGAAAATGTCTTGATGACTTTGTCATTGAAAGTACTGTTGGGTTGGTTTCTAAGTTTCTGAAGGAATGATTTCTCAATGGACATTATTTTCAAACCAAATAAGCGTTCTTGTGTCTGAGTTGAGCGACAATAAGATTTAATTCTCTTGAGAACAGAAAAAGTTCATTCTACAGATGCCGATGCGCATAGCGTAGTTATAAATAGGTTAGGAAGTTCCTGTAATCAGATATAGTTTCACTTTCACTTCGTAGCGCTTCTGATTGGCTAGAGCTAAAAATAACCCATGAAACCGCATTTTGTATAGGTAGCTATCGCCGTATTATTTTGAGGGGAATTTTTTTATGTTAAGGTCATTAATTCTCAGTCGGAGAGAAGAGAACTGTACCGCTACTTATTAGCGGTAACATGTACTATATAGAGTAGTTTCGATTTCATTCACAAACGTTATAGTGGCCATAGGAAAACCTTGCTTTAATAAATGCAAGTCAAAGCAAATAAATCACATTGGCCTACGAAATGTGTAATAGAATATTCGAAAATTTGTAATATAATTAATGAAAAAATCTAATAAATTAGCATTTCCTTTTGTATTTCGTTAATATGTTCAGGGCTACCGGCAGTAGCTGCGGTATCATAGAGAATACGCCACTGCTCCATGTAGACGTAGCTTTTCAGAGCTTAGACCTTGCCAGAAAAAAAGTATAATTTTCTTCCTTTACAGAACCATAGTCTGAGAGTCTTGTTTCTTGGAGGGCAGCAATATCGACATGTAGCTTATTTAGTTCTTTATCTTAGGGCTGTTGTTCTAATTTTCCTTTCGTTCGGTGTGTTTGCTTGAACAAGTCCAGGACACATGGTCCTTACGTTCCATATGCCAAGTTTAAACATTGGTGCTTTCTTCCTCATTTCACTTTGCCTACTCTGTCTGGGCACGGAATATGGTGATAGTGCTTTACCCAGTCGCACTATCTTCCTCTCGACTTCGTTTCAGGAATTTGCGAAGGATGGACGTAGTCTATATGTTCGGCATTGAAAGAAGGTGCAGGGGATGCCAGAAAGACGGTTAACGCCGTCTACTGCCTTAGGGTCTCTCCCTCCGGATTTTTACTCTGGGTGTACTCCCATAACCTTCGATTCTAACTAGAATCTAGTCCACAAGGTAGTAGAGGGTTTTGTGGTCGAAGTTTCCCTTCTTCTAGACGGGTTGCCAGCCAAGGAATAATTGTTAATATCGTTATTAGTATTAGTATTAGTATTAGTATTAGTATTAGTATTAGTATTAGTATTAGTATTAGTATTAGTATTAGTATTAGTATTAGTATTAGTATTTGTATTAGTATTAGTATTAGTATTAGTATTTGTATTAGTATTAGTATTAGTATTAGTATTAGTATTAGTATTTGTATTAGTATTTGTATTAGTATTAGTATTTGTATTCGTATTTGTATTAGTATTTGTATTAGTATTAGTATTTGTATTAGTATTAGTATTAGTATTAGTATTTGTATTAGTATTAGTATTAGTATTAGTATTAGTATTAGTATTTGTATTAGTATTAGTATTTGTATTAGTATTAGTATTAGTATTTGTATTAGTATTAGTATTAGTATTATATAGTATTAGTATTTGTATTAGTATTAGTATTAGTATTAGTATTAGTATTTGTATTAGTATTAGTATTAGTATTTGTATTAGTATTTGTATTTGTATTTGTATTTGTATTAGTATTAGTATTAGTATTAGTATTTGTATTAGTATTAGTATTAGTATTTGTATTAGTATTAGTATTTGTATTAGTATTAGTATTTGTATTAGTATTAGTATTAGTATTAGTATTTGTATTTGTATTTGTATTAGTATTAGTATTATTACAGTTTCTTTATATATATTTTAAAAAAAGTAAAGAGCCCAGCACCAAGTGACGTATAGGGAATTTGGTGTTAGTGACCGTAATTTTTTTACAGACCTTCGGCGCATAATTTTTGGGGTAATGTTATCGGTGTTACGCCCGTGTCGCTTTACTTTTCCAGAAAACAAATCAGGTGCCCATTTAAGACTGGGTGAACCTAGAAAGAGTCGATCAGGATCGAACCAGACCTCTTGTTCTTAGTGACCCAGTTCACTAAACCACTGAGCTATCGCGGATTTTACAATTCCTTCATCTCTACACGAAAAAAATTGCGTTTAATATCATTCCTGCGTTCCTGTCTAACTTCCTTGCTTTTATTGAAGTATATGTCATCATCAGCAGGTTGATGTAATTTGGAGAACGTTGCATTCACCACAGCCCGCCTGAAATAATCTCTGTCTCTAACCAGATCTCCCACAGAACGTTGCATTCATCACAACCAGCCTGAAATAATCTCTGTCTCTAACCAGATCTCCCACAGAACGTTGCTTTCACCACAGCCCGCCTGAAATAATCTATGTCTCTAACCAGATCTCCCACAGAACGTTGCATTCACCAAAGCCCGCCTGAAATAATCTCTGTCTCTAACCAGATCTCCCACAGAACGTTTCATTCATCACAGCCCGCATGAAATAATCTCTGTCTCAAACCAGATCCCCCACAGAACGTTGCTTTCACCATAGCCCGCCTGAAATAATCTCTGTCTCTAACCAGATCTTCCACAGAACGTTACTTTCACTACGCCCCGCCTGAAATAATCTCTGTCTCTAACCAGATCCCCCACAGAACGTTGCTTTCACCACAGCCCGCCTGAAATAATATCTGTCTCTAGCCAGATCCCCCACAGAACGTTGCTTTCACCACAGCCCGCCTGAAATAATCTCTGTCTCTAACCAGATCCCCCACAGAACGTTGCTTTCACCACAGCCCGCCTGAAATAATATCTGTCTCAAACCAGATCCCCCACAGAACGTTTCTTTCACCACAGCCCGCCTGAAATAATCTCTGTCTCAAACCAGATCCCCCACAGAACGTTGCTTTCACTACGCCCCGCCTGAAATAATCTCTGTCTCAAACCAGATCCCCCACAGAACGTTGCTTTCACTACGCCCCGCCTGAAATAATCTCTGTCTCTAACCAGATCTCCCACAGAACGTTGCTTTCACCCCAGCCTGCCTGAAAGAATCTCTGTCTCTAACCAGATCCCCCACAGAACGTTGCTTTCACTACGCCCCGCCTGAAAGAATCTGTCTCTATCCAGATCCCCCACAGAACGTTGCTTTCACCCCAGCCCGCCTGAAAGAATCTCTGTCTCTAACCAGATCCCCCACAGAACGTTGCTTTCACCCCAGCCCGCCTGAAAGAATCTCTGTCTCTAACCAGATCCCCCACAGAACGTTGCTTTCACCCCAGCCCGCCTGAAAGAATCTCTGTCTCTAACCAGATCCCCCACAGAACGTCGCTTTCACCCCAGCCCGCCTGAAAGAATCTCTGTCTCTAACCAGATCTCCCACAGAACGTTGCTTTCACTACGCCCCGCCTGAAAGAATCTGTCTCTATCCAGATCCCCCACAGAACGTTGCTTTCACCCCAGCCCGCCTGAAAGAATCTGTCTCTATCCAGATCCCCCACAGAACGTTGCTTTCACCCCAGCCCGCCTGAAAGAATCTGTCTCTATCCAGATCCCCCACAGAACGTTGCTTTCACCCCAGCCCGCCTGAAAGAATCTGTCTCTATCCAGATCCCCCACAGAACGTTGCTTTCACCCCAGCCCGCCTGAAAGAATCTGTCTCTATCCAGATCCCCCACAGAACGTTGCTTTCACCCCAGCCCGCCTGAAAGAATCTGTCTCTATCCAGATCCCCCACAGAACGTTACTTTCACCCCAGCCCGCCTGAAAGAATCTCTGTCTCTAACCAGATCTGCAATTTCTTCTCTTTTCATGTTTAATGTCTCTTTAATGTCTTCAAACTATCTTCTTCTTGGTCTGCCCTGGTGCATCTTCTAGAAACCCTGCCTTCCATTAACGTTCTCTCCAACCCGGTGTGTCTTTTGACGAGACCGATGTATTTTAATTTCATCTGTAGAATGGTGTTTACAAGCCCAATCTTTTTTAATGTTTAAATCTTTTAATGTCTTTGTTGCTCTTTTTTCATTAGTCAAAGCATCTTAAGGATTTTTCTGTAGCATTTTGTTTAGAATTAATCAATTTTCTCCTTCATGTTTTCGAGAATGTCCGTAATTCACAACTACATGATGTTACCGGGAAAATACATACCCTCGGTGGTAATCTTAAGATTTATATGCATCCATTTTAGATTTAATTCTCTCTATTAATTTTTTAAATTTTTCAGTTCAGCAATTATCTACCTCGATACTCTTGTACCAGATCTTGGGTATGAGACAGTGTACTAATGGGGAACGACACGGATATGTCAAGGTATTCAGTCACTTTGAATACTGGTCAGTTTGTGTTAATGCCATCTGGAGATGGTATGATTAGGATCGTCACGTGACGAAGCCGACGAGGTAGGCTAGAGTACAGGACTCTTCCAGTTAGTATCTCGAACGGTCAAGACATAGTTTAGATCTCGCATTGCGCTGATGGGAGGTATAACATCTGGAAAGAATTGTTGATACTGGAGTTAGTGAAGAATATATAGCTAAAGTTGAGGCAGGAGAATTAGACAACAGTTCTAAACATGAAGTTAGCTAGACATAAGAATGATGCAGAAGTCTGGATACATACCTGACTTTGAAGTTCTGTTAGAGAGAGCCGATTTGATGCAACTGAGTAGCAGTTGTTGTTTTGTATATTTCACTGTAGAGTGTGTGAACATGCGATAGGTGATTGCAGATATCTGTAGTTGTGGGCTTACGATGTTTTATGTCATTCAACCTGGATAGTTGTGTCAGACTCTAGGAGTCCCGTAATAGAGTTGTCATTGATGTTGATGTCCACAACTATTGGTTGGTATTGTCGTCCAGTTCTGTAGTGACGTCTATGGTAGAAGTCAAGGAGAGGTGTTCTGTCTGGTCAGATCCGGTCTGACTTCACGGGAGACAAAATGATTGCACCACGCCTCATCACCAACAATACAAAGCTCATCTCATCACCAACAATACAAAGCTCAACTCATCACCAACAATACAAAGCTCATCTCATCACCAACAATACAAAGCTCATCTCATCACCAACAATACAAAGCTCAACTCATCACCAACAATACAAAGCTCATCTCATCACCAACAATACAAAGCTCATCTCCTCATAGAGCATCTAACACACTGGTTTATGTATGTATACAAGCTCCCCAGCATTATGCTGGTTTACTTCTCTTTAATTACATATTCCTTTCTTCTACTTTAATGAATCTACTTTCTTCGGTGATAATATTCTTTTCTGACATCTTTCTCTCAGTGTCGTCACGTTTCTTCATTGCAAAGCTGTTAGTTTAGAAGCCACCCGTCTCCCTATAGCTTTGTGCTTTCAATACATAAGGGACGGAACGAGTCTCCCTAAAGTCTCGCACGGCTTTCCCCACACGAAATCACACACTCTGTATTGATCAACACCAGGCCACGCCTACTCCTTTTATCCAGCACGTGATGGGTGTATCCGAGACGATATTGATTTTCTGTCGCCGTCGATCTTAATCTCATTGGCGGAAAAGTTTTACAAGAAACGCCACCGGGTAAGATTTAAAAAAATAAAAAAAAACAATTTTGACTATCGTAAATTAGAGACCCAATTACTCTCATGAAAATAAACAATATTTGTGACCCGACACGTTTGTAATGATAAACTGAAGCTATTAAGTCGCGAATTGCAATTCTCGTTTCGTTAAATTTACAACTGGAAGATGGGATATTGAATTATAATTTGGATTGGAAAGTTAGTTGGGAATGTGGTATTTGGTGATGTGGTATCTGGGAGATTGGTATCTGGAAATATGATATCTGGGAGCGTGGTATTTGAACATATGATATCTGGGAGCTTGGTACATATGATATCTGGGAGCGTGGTATTTGAACATAGGATATCTGGGAGCGTGGTATTTGAACATATGATATCTGGGAACATATATCTGGGAGATTTGTTTATGTGAAAATGATATCTGGGAGATTGTTTTATTGGAAAATAGTATCTAGGAGATTGATATAAGGAAAAATGGTCTGGGAGATAGATATATGGAAATATGGTATATATGGAAACGTGGCATTTGGGAAATAAGATATCTTGGAGTATAATATCAGGGAGTAATAACTGTATGTTAAATTGTTGCTGTTATGTATACACAATATTTGCTCCACAAGAAGGTAATGTTATCATTGCCTATTTGATAACCGCGTAAGTTTGTTATTAGTAAAATTGTTGAGCTAACCATAATACTGTCTACATCTTGTCAGTTGTACTGCAGCAACTTGGGGAAAAATAAACGTCTGGATATGCATTGAATGGCATGCATCTTAGTGTATTTGTGTGTTTGTTTTCTTGTTAGGACCATTATGGCTGTACACTGACGAACCCATAGGTGCTCCGATATCTCCCTCGAGAATCTCGACAAAATCCGAGGAGAATCCAGGCCGACGTGCACGAACTCCGAAGCACGGCCTGGGTTCCACCGTGTGGGTAGGTTTTTCATACAATTTTGCCCGGGCAGCGACCATATTTATGGTCTACTCGTTTCGATTTTAACTGCTAAGGGATCTTTAACGTACATGAGTGTATACTAGACCCCTTGTTTATTGTCGTTATCTAAGAAGGCTAGACATATAATCTCACTACCCAAGAGCTCAGAAGTGGGTAACGTCATAAAGAAACCACGGATACATTTGTCCTATTTTTGACAAAACACATCCGCTTCTGGTGGTCCTTGTTCCCGGGTCCTTTCTGTCCTGGTGCCGACGTAGCACAGCTAAAACCCAGTCTCCAATTAATATAAATATAAATACATCTTAAAACAGCACTCATCATCATCATGTACCAAGCATGCTGGCGTGGAGGTGAGCATGTCTCTCCACAACTTTCGATCTCAACAGTTATTTATCATTTCTGTTGTTGACCTTCTGCCAAGCCATTCTCTTAAACTGTCTTTTATCTTTTCTCTTAGCTTCCCTTTATCTTTTCGTCCCTTTATTTTCCCAGTTGTTACAATATATTCCAACTGTTTCTCTTCTCATTACATGGCCAAAAAATGATGATTGTTTCTTCCTAATATTGGAAAATAGCTCTCTTTTTGCTTTGGCTTCTTTCAGAAGGTTTTCATTGCTCTTCTTAGCTGTCCATGGTATTCTCAACATTCTTCTGTAAAACCACATGTCTACAGCCTCCAGTGATTTTCTTGTCTGTTGTTCTATTGTCCATGCTTCACATCCATATATTAAGACTGGTTCTACATAATATTTAAGAACTATTTTTCTTATTTACATAAACAGCACGACCTCCGTAATAATAGTTGAGGGTAAACAAGAAAATTGAAGAGAGAATGAAAACACCAGCCATGAGAAGTGCCATTCGAAAAAGCAGGGCCATGGCAGCTTATAGCAAAGGTTGACATTAATCTGCTTATGTCTGTGAAAACGTAAAAGAATATATGTGTTTATTGCATCGTTATCACTGTACCTGGACAGTGCCCCTGCAGGAAGCGCTCCGATCACCTGATTACACAAAAAGGTCTCAGTCTGAATAAACGCGTCAAATACTTGGATACAAAAATAACATCAGATGGAAGATGCACCACAGAAATAAAAATCAGAATAGCGCGGGCCAAAATAGCATTTAAGAAAATTTTAAACGTCTTATGCAACAAGCCTGTGTCAAAAGAAGTGAGAAAGAGAATTCATCAATGCTATATAGAGCCAATTCTGACATATGAAAGCAAATCATGGATAGTAGACAAACAAATGAAAAGACCATAACGGCCACATAGATGGGATTTCTCAGAAGAATGTTGAAAGTTTCCCTGGACAGCTAAAAAGACCAATGAGGACATTCTCAAAGAAGCCAGCACAAAAGGGAGCTCCTAAAAAACATCAGAATGAAACTATCAACATTTTTCGGGCACATCATGAGTAAAGGACAGTTGGAATATTTGGTTACAACTGGCAAATAGAGGGAAAGAGAGATCGCAGACGACAAAGGGAGAAGATACTAGATAGCTTGGTGTCATGGCATTGAGAAGTCAACAACAGAATTGGTACGATACACTGTGGATAGAAGATTGTGGATGGACATGATCATCTACGCCAACCAGTAGGGCACATGATGATGATGACCAGTACAATGCACAAACTCCGTACCTCCAAATCTGATTTGACTCTATTATGATAGTAAATTAGCTGGGTTTTTTTTACTGCCTCTGTAACTGCAGGTTCTATATTCTATGATTATTTTCGATACTGAACTTGAAAATCGGGGAAGGGGTCTTGCGTTTCATCGTCCGCCTCCTGCAGTATTAGGCACTTGATATCATTAACTCTGATACCCCAGTAACTGTGAAGATAAACCCCGATTCTTCCACATAATTTTCGAACCAGACAGTTTTGAACTTGGAGCGAGTAACCGCAACTGAACAATAACTCATATATATGTGACTAAATTCACGCGACTTCACTTATTTATTGCAAATATTTTCTGAACATAGATTTAGGACGACACGTCCCTGATTCATTTTTAAAACATTAATTTCCATCAGCCATGTTGCTTTGGAGTCGTGACTTTTATTCACCGAATTCTAGTAATGAACGTTAATTAGGCGTAGACTGCGCTGCGTTGTGACTTACGGGAAGCTGCAATATCTTCGCCTTCCGTCTTCAGCGTGGTAGCTATTGTACTTGCTTGCTTTTCTTTTCGATCACTGTTCACCAGACTAGTTTATAAGCAGAGCCATCGGTTGGAGAAGGATCTTAATCAGCTGTTATTGCTGAGACTAATGCAGGAGTCAGCGTTGAGGCTCTGATCACTTTTAACCCCGGCACTTTCTGGCGTCTCTACTTTGCCCTGTTATTTCTTGCCTGCATTTGATCGCAGCTCGTAAAATTACATCACGTTGTTTTGGTAACATTATGCTCATTTACAATTTATAATTTTAACATCTCATGTTACAGTTAACTCTAATGTTAACAAATAGTTTGTAAGCTTTAGAGTTCAAAGCAGCAAGTGACCCAGGTGATCCCGCCTCCCTTAGAGTGTCAAGAAGCTAAAGGGCCGAAACACTTGCTCGACGGAGTTTTATTCTGATGATCAGACTACCTCCTGTAGCGAACATTTGTTTAATGAGTGTCCTATTATTTATTAATTATTGTTTCAGATTATCCGCGGCGCATGTACATGTTAGCTACAGTATAAATATAGTCGATATCTTCTCTTTAATATTATTCTCTCTTCTATCATTGGCCACATACCAACGAAGAGTCAGCTGTCGGTACGCCAATGTGGCACCTTGTAGGTCACAACAACAACAACAACAACAAAGTTCCACCACTTCGCGATTCGTCTGGCCATCCTTAGTTGGATGGCCCATATCTGGATCATCGATATTCACCTGTTTCCACACTTCGCCAACCAAGAATTCGATCATCGATATTCACCTGTTTCCACACTTCGCCAACCAAAAATTCAATCATTAATATTCACCTGTTTCCACACTTCGCCAACCAAGAATTCGATCATTAATATTCACCTGTTTCCACACTTCGCCAACCAAGAATTCGATCATCGATATTCACCTGTTTCCATACTTCGCCAACCAAGAATTCGATCACTAATATTCACCTGTTTCCACATTTTGCTAGCCAAGAATTCGATCATTAATATTCACCTCTGTTTCCACATTTTGCTAGCCAAGAATTTGACCATTAATATTCACCTGTTTCCATACTTCGCCAACCAAGAATTCGATCATTAATATTCACCTCTGTTTCCACATTTTGCTAGCCAAGAATTCGATCATTAATATTCACCTGTTTCCACATTTTGCTAGCCAAGAATTCGATCATTAATATTCACCTGTTTCCACATTTTGCTGGCCAATAATTCGATCATTAATATTCACCTGCTTCCACATTTTGCTAGCCAAGAATTCGATCATTAATATTCACCTGTTTCCACACTTCACCAACCAAGAATTCGATCATTAATATTCACTTATTTCCACACTTCATCAACCAAGAATTCAATCATTAATATTCACCTGTTTCCATACTTTGCCAACCACGAATTCGATCACTAATATTCACTTATTTCCACACTTCACCAACCAAGAATTCGATCACTAATATTCACTTATTTCCACACTTCATCAACCAAGAATTCGATCATTAATATTCACCTGTTTCCACACTTCATCAACCAAGAATTCGATCATTAATATTCACCTGTTTCCACACTTCGCCATCCAAGAATTCAATCATTAATATTCACTTGTTTCCACCCTTCGTCAACCAAGAATTCGATCATTAATATTCACCTGTTTCCACACTTCGTCAACCAAGAATTCGATCATTAATATTCACCTGTTTCCACACTTCGTCAACCAAGAATTCGATCATTAATATTCACCTCTGTTTCCACACTTCGCCAACCAAGAATTCAATCATCGATATTCACCTCTGTTTCCACACTTCGCCGTCAGATTGCCTTTTTGTCTGTCTCTCGTTGGCTGTCCATACGGAGTCCACGCAATTCTTCTGATTATTTCTGAATCTGTTCTGAACACGTGACCATCTTCTTTTTCAACGTTCAAGTCATGTGGTCATGCGAACTTGACTCATTGTTGTGTACCTGGGTCAAGGTGTAGAAAAAACACAATGACATAAAATGTGCAGGTCGCACGATCGGTACGTGTCTGTTTGTGCGCCCTTATTTTGCCGATAAACCTGAGCAGTGGCTGACACACTCCATCTTCCGCATGCTGGATCTTGGTTTGTGGTATGTAGTTGGTTTCTCTTTCGAAGGATGAATGTCTCATCTGCCCACTCTGACCATGGTTGCTGTCTGGGTGTTGTTCCAGGGTGACTAGTTTCTAGGGTTGTCCTTCCCTGTGGGTAGATTTTTTAAGGCGGCTCTTACTCGCATGAGTTGTCCCGTCGTTTAAAGTATGGGGCGTTTTTTAATCGGTGGAAAAAAGGCGAAAATGCTCCTCACAGCAGCAGAACTGGAAGTTGTCAGCGATCCAAAGCTGATGGCTTGCGCCAGGATCGGTGAACCAGAACCATCCAGACCCTGTTTCACCTCTCCGTGGTGCCTCTAGTAACACACTAACCTGTCTAGTCTGGCCAAGCGATTAGGGATCGAAGAGGGAAGGCAACCCGGTTCTCAAAAATATAGTGCTGAAATCGGATGTGTTGGGCCGACAGGCGCAAATATCACAGTTATATTGCAAACTACAACACAACGCAGACACGCCCACTTAACGTCCTTTAAAGGGGAGGGGGGATGATGAAGAGGTGCATCCTTCAGTCATCGGGCGAGCGCAAACAAAAATGCCGCGCTGAAGTCGGCTGTGTTGGGCCGAAAGGCGCAAATATCACAGTTATACTGCAAACCACAACTCAAAGCAGACACGTACTTTTAAGGGTGAATGATGAAGAGGTGATGTGAACTCCTTTAAACATCGAACAAACGCAAGCAAGCAAACAATTGGTGCAAAAGTTCGCTGGCAGATCGGACAAATGCAAGCAAGCAAACAATTGGTGCAAAAGTTCACTGGCAGATCGGACAAATGCAAGCAAGCAAGCAAGCAATTGGTACAAAAGTTCACTGGCAGATCGGACAAATGCAAGCAAGCAAGCAATTGGTGCAAAAGTTCACTGGCAGATCAGACAAACGCAAGCAGGCAAACAATTGGTGCAAAAGTTCACTGGCAGATCAGACAAACGCAAGCAAGCAAACAATTGGTGCAAAAGTTCGCTGGCAGATCGGACAAATGCAAGCAAGCAAACAATTGGTGCAAAAGTTCGCTGGCAGATCAGACAAACGCAAGCAGGCAAACAATTGGTACAAAAGTTCGCTGGTAGATCGGACAAACGCAAGCAAACAAACAATTGGTGCAAAAGTTCGCTGGTAGATCGGACAAACGCAAGCAAACAAACAATTGGTGCAAAAGTTCGCTGGCAGATCGGACAAATGCACGCAAGCAAGGAAACAATTGGTACAAAAGTTCACTGGCAGAGTGCCGAAATTCAGGGCTCTCGTTGCAAGCTGCTTCGTTGAGGAGTACGAGTTCGATCCTAATTTGGACTGCCCATTGGCCTCTGTATTTTGTTTATCAATTTTTCAGCGAGTGCTGTGGAAATACGCTTCTCTATCCTTCATAACGGAAGCGGCGACACATCAGCGGCTAGCGAACCAAGAATAACTGTTTGGGTTCGATGTCGATTAACAGACTCTATATTCAAACAGTTTGAGAATTTTTTTTTAATTTTTTTTATTTTTTTGGCAAATGGGCAAGAAAGACGATTGTGGCAAAATGCTTAGAACATTACCCACAATTCCATCGAGGATAACAAAATATCGCAAAAGCACCCTATTCACAATACACACAGGTGTTCTTTCTTCTTCTCCTGCTGTTTCTTCTTCTTTTTCTATTTCTTCTTCCTATTTTCATCCATCTGTTTCTTCCTCTTCTTATTTTCTTCTTCATTTCTCTTTTTTTCTTCTTCTTTTTCCATTTATCTTCTTCTTCTTCACTTTCCTCTTCATCTTCTCTTCTTTACTCCTCTTCTTGTTCCTCTTTTATGTTACTCGGTAAGCCTAAGATGAAGCAGATTTCTAATATCTAACATGTCTTAACGAAGCTGAAATTTGCAGAGGCCACACGTCCGAGCTTACACTCACACACACACTGCCTTGCAAGGGCACATACACATACCTTTGCGAGGGCACACACAAACACCCTTGCGAGGGCACACACACTCACGCACGAACACCCTTGCGAAGGTAAACACGCGCTTGCGAGGGCACACACACGTAAACATTTGCCACTCGTGGAAAGATCATGGTTTATTCACGTCGGATATTGCAACACAATAACCAAAAGATAACAGTAATTATAATAAAGGAATAATCGATGGCACTCGGATGAAAGTCGCAAACGTGAGCTTTTAGTGCTTCGATGAATTCCTGATCCACCAGCTTTGGCAGCTCAGTCGACTCCCAGCTCATGTGACCACACGCAGGAAAAACTGCTATTAATTTGAGTTTTCTCATTGTGACACAATCATGGAGGCTGTCGTCGAGTCTTGTTTACCTGATGACGTATGAGAGGTGCGCACGCCAACAGTGCGCCGAACCGGAAAAGCTTTCTCTTGGAGCTGAAAGCTTTGAGCTGGTGTTGGAGAAGGAAGCGCCTCTAATACGGCGATCATGCCAAGATAATGAATGGCGAGTAATCCATCGGGTCGCCACACTTGTTGGGAAAACTTTACGGCCCTTTGTTAAAAGGGTCAATTTATTTTCGATTCGTTTGGGTTTTGGGTTGAACTTTTAGCATGCTTTTCTTGTGTCATAATAAAGAACAACAATGAGCTTCAGACATGTGTTTAGAGCTGAGATTAGAGCTTATTTAGCAGGCAGTCATTATCACATGTGCATGCAGTAGATGCTTTGAGTAATTACTGTTAGTTGCAGCACTTCAACAACATATGCTGCCCATGAGTAAAGAATGTAAAATGAATAAGCACTGACAAAAAAAGAAGCTATATCAATAGGAAGGCAAAAGAAAACATTACACATAGCTATATAACGCTTGGTTTTATAGAAAAAATGTTGAGAATATCACGGACAGCTAAGAAGAGTGATGTAAACGTTCTGAAAGAGTTCAAAGAGAGAGCTAATTTCCAATATTAGGAAGAAACAATCATCATTTTTTTGGCCATGTAATGAAAAGTGAACGAATATATAGTGACAACTGGGAAAATTGAGGGCGACCAAATCGAGAGAAGCAAAGAGAAAAGATACAAGACAGCTAAAGAGAATGGCTTGGCAGAAGGTCAACAAGAGAAATAACTAACTGTCTAGATCGAAAGTTGTAGAGAGACATGATCACCTATGCCAGAATGCATGGCACTTTATGATGATGATAGAACATCAAGTTATAAAAATTTAACAAACTTTAAATACCTGGGAACAACATTATCTAAAGACAGTAAAATCGATAACGAAGTAGGCATCTGATGCAACAAGGCAAGTCAATTATTGGGACAGCAATCAACTATAATTCAACACAAAGCAATGCATATTACCAGCAAGAAACATCTGAAGTAAATTCATTCCAACATTGTGCTACCAATTTAAGCATAAGAAAGATTGTCACCACAGAGATACAATGTGTGAAAAAAATAACTTGAAGTAACCAGAAAAGACAAGATAAGAAATGGCATTATTAGAGAAAGAGTAGGGAGTGAGCCAATCCTAAGTTACGCACAGAAACAACAAATAAACGTGTTTGCTCATCTAGAAAGAATGTTGTGTGCTTCCTTACCACAGAAAACATTTATTAAAAGAGGTGAGTAGAGAAGAGCTAGAGGCAGACCCAGAATAAGATGGACAGACAACATCAATGACACACTACAACAACATCAACTGACAAAGCCGAAGAAAGGGCAAGAACTGGAATTTTGTATCTCCCTCGACAACTGAACGGGTTCAAGAGGAAATGAAGAAAGAAAGTTATTGTTAATAATATTTGTAATATGATAAGTAGTTATCAACTAGGTGAATAGATAACATCAAGGCATATTGAGTTCCTATTAAAACGACTTAAGATCAAACCATCAATGGCATAGACACATTTACATTAGCAATGTATACACTGAGACATATACATGCACACACTGTGAGACTTTCGTTGACATTTATATTTCTGAAAGAAAACACATAGACGCAAACAGAGAATGCCCATACAGATATATATATATACAAATACGTCCAGGCATTTTCACGCACAGACAGCAATAAGCAGTCACAGTAGCAGTGTAAAGATGGCATCCCCGGTTTTTTTACATGAAATTCAACAGATATCGTGTTACTCAGCAGAAAAATACTGTTTACAAAAAAGTGTTCAGAACTTAGCACGTAAGAAGCATCCATATCACATACCATTGCCATCAATGCCGCCAATAAATACGAGTTCGATCATCCTTCGGACATTTATTGTTCCCTGTTTCTTTTCTGTTGTTGATTATTTGTAAATTTTGTTTCCGAGTGTCGTAAACATACCTCTTCCCCTGAAACGATCCGCCTAGGAAGTTTCCCTTCACAATAATGTCCGTTTATTATTATTGGTCTTCTGACTTCAACTGTCCAGCGACAACCAGATTTTATTTTTAGATTACGCGTTGGTCGCAACAGATTGAAGCGACAACCATATCATATCTTTAAAATTGATAAATATGCGTGATTCACTAGTTCAATGACCGCGAAAATTAGGCTGCAAACTTGCTTGAATGGCAGTAGCGAAACATATATATGACATATATCTTGTTCAACGAGCTGTAGCGAAAGAAGTAGCACATATCTTGCTTAAAATGCAGTACCGAAATAATTGACATATATCTTGTTTAACGGGCAGTAGTGAAAGAGGTTTCATGAGAAGAGGAAAGTTGGAATACTTGGTTACAACTGGCAAAATAAAAGGAAAGATAGATCGCGGACGACAAAGAGAGAGAATACTGGATAGCTTGGTGTCATGACATGGAAAACAGTCAACAACAGAACTCATACGATGCACTGTGGATAGAAGATTGTGGAGGGACATGATCGCCTACGCCAACTGGTATGGCACATGATGAATGAGTGAGAGAGGTTACGTATATCTTACATAACGGACAGTAGTGAAAGAAGTGACATATATCTTACATAACGGACAGTAGTCAAAGAAGTGACATATATCTTACATAACGGACAGTAGTGAAAGAAGTGACATATATCTTACATAACGGACAGTAGTGAAAGAAGTGACATATATCTTACATAACGGACAGTAGTGAAAGAAGTGACATATATCTTACTTAACGGACAGTAGTGAAAGAAGTGACATATATTAATCAGCGCCATTTTTTAACATGAAAAACGTTGTGGAGATGTTGATAGTTTTGGTATGACTACTGCTTTTATTTTTAAAATATAAAGTCTATATCAAGTTTATGTCAACTCTAAGAACAAACGAAAGAAAGAAGAAGATACATGGATTTATAATTATTTTATTGTGCTTTTTCCAATTATTTTCATGAGCATATATTTATGGTATTTATTTTAATGGTTCTTTATTTGTATTGTCATTGTTTCATTCATTAGCCTCTGTTACCGAATTTATTTTCCTGTTCTGACTATGATCATTTTAATTATAATTTATTTACAATGATTCTCTAAAGGAATGCGTGTTGTAATTGATTTATGTTAAGTTACATAGGGAACCGCGATAGCTCAGTGGTTAGTGAACTGGACTACCACGGACAAGGGGTAGGGTTCGATCCCAACCGACGGCTTCCGGATTCACCCAGCCTTAAATGGGTACCGGATTTTTTTCTGGGTAAGTAAAGCAGCACGGGCGTAATACTGACCACATTACCCCGAAAATCATGTGCTGAAGGTCTGTAAAATATAGGGTCACTAACACCATATTTCCCTATACGCCACTTGGCGTGACAGGGGCTCTTTACTGTTTTTTTTTTTTTTAATATCAAGACATTGTAATTTAGCTGCGTGGATCCTCTCATATCATGTCATCAATAATTTGTCTTATATCTTACTTATTATGTTTACTGCTATCTCATAGTGACATTATTTTTTTTTTAGTTTTATTCTCATAGGCCTGATATTATTTGTATCCTTATAGCTCTGATATTATTTGTATCCTCATAGCTCTGATATTATTTGTATCCTCATAGCTCTGATATTATTTGTATCCTCATAGATCTGATATTATTTGTATCCTCATAGTTCTGATATTATTTGTATCCTCATAGTTCTGATATTATTTGTATCCTCATAGTTATGATATTATTTGTATCCTCATAGTTCTGATATTATTTGTATCCTCATAGTTCTGATATTATTTGTATCCTCATAGTTCTGATTGTATCTATCCTCACAGGTCTGGTTCCAGAACCGTCGCGCCAAGTGGAAGAAGCGTAAGAAGGTGACCAATGTGTTCCGTAGCCCCGGGCGCTACTTCCGTCTACTGGCCTCAACCCGTTTGGCAGTGTCGGAGACGCTTTCTGCGGTTTCCCATCAGCCGACGGCCGCTGGCCCGGCATGGCACAGATGAACTCAAACATGAACACATTAGCTCTGTCAGCTGCAACTCTGGGGTCCCGTCAAAGCATCCAATCGTCGCTCGGGTCACCAATGTCGATGAACTCCTTGGGAAATCACCCGAACCACATGAGCTTCGGCAACAGTTTGGGAATGGGCAACGGAAGCCCACCATCAGCCTACAACACAGGCTACTCAATGGTACCACCATCGTCATGTGGAGCCAGCAACGGAGGCGGTGGATTGTCAGGCAACTCACCGTCTCCAACATTGTCATCGTCAACTCTTCAATGCGGCCTCTCGGATGTCGATGAATCCTGGCGAGGCTCGAGTATCGCGGCTCTAAGAAGGAAAGCGATTGAACACACTGTAAACATCAGCGGATATCGATGAATTCATCGCATTCATGCTGTGACGACATTATCTCATGTCATCCAAATGACAGAACTCCGCTTGAAATACTAAAATCATTTGTGCGTACTGCATTCTTGACTATATTGTTGTTTATCATTTGTGTTCTGTTTTTGCCAATCTTAAATGTGTTGATTCTAACTTAAGCAACATCGCAGATAGTCACCAACAAGTACAAACGATGATATGACAACGTAACCCTTGCGCACAGATTTGGTGTCTACTATATTTGTATTACTCCCCATCCAGCCATTTCCCGTCCTTTTGACAATTAACATCACTGACTTATAACGTTCTTTGATGAGATCTGACGCATAAAACTGACGTCTCATTCCACTTGTAATTACTGACTAGTTTCCTTCAACAATGGACAAGTAACGTTCTTTTCACTGACACGGTTTTGAGCAAGAAAGTAACCATTCAAAACTTAATGTTCGTGTAAATATTGCTTAACATGTTATTGATGTGCCTAGCCTAGTTTACGTATTTATTTTTTGGTTCATTTTCTATCCTCGAGCGAAATTCACTGAATTGGGTTTGATCATTAATGAGCATCACTGAAATTGGTCTGTTTTGTTTTTCTTTTTCGACCATAGTCATTGCTGAAATAGGTTGTTTTATTTTGATGATTAAACATCTCAGAAAAAAGTTTTTGTTTTGCGTTTCCTTAACTAATGGTCCACACAAAACGGACAAACCGCACTCGACAGTTAATGAACATCGTTGTAGTCACCTCATTTCTTGTATACATTAATCAAGTCGCTGGACATTGCCGGACTTGCTGAAGAGGGGACCTGAGCACCTATGGACGTGATGATGGCGCAATGGTGATGACCCGCAAATAACTCAATTAATCACGTTTTGTCCGTAGTCTGCAATGATAATTTCTGCCAGAATTTGTTTTTTATGTAATGCTATGTTAAGTTATGTTATATTAAGTTATGTTATGTTATGTTAAGTTATGTTATGTTAGGTTATGTTAGGGTCATCATCACTCCCGACACATCGATTGATGCTACGACCTTCTCCTTGAAACAATGAGAACCTCCAAGGAGAACCCTCAAATGCACAAACTCCGTTACATGATCTGGGATCCATAAATTCTACCAACGCGCCACTGGTCAGACTTAAATGCATGAGACTTAACTTAAGATTAACAACATCTGTTAAGTTATGTTGTTGCAAAGTCTCAGATCTGACCGGCAACGGAAAAGACCATTAGACCCGGCTCATGCCAGAAAGTTATTTTATCTCGCGCCTGCATTGTTTTTTTCACCGCCTCCTATAGAAATCAGGGTTGAAGGGGAAACACTAAGGCACCCTTACTAGCATGACGTTTTCAGCTAAAAATAGCTACAAAAAGCTTATATAATTTAATCTACCACCGACTCTGCTTGCAAAGTTAAAAATACCACGCTAGTTGGTGGTTTTCAGGGTTTTCACTTTCAGTCCTCAGGCTGACTTCAATAGATATCAACCAAACTTAAATGCGACCATAGCCATCTATATTTTTACTAAGGCCTACAGGCTGAAAGAATCACCCAAAGTGTGTGACGTTATCAGCTATGCAAGCTAACGTCATTTTACCCACAACAGACTTTACTCTCAATGCTGAAAACGTCACAAGTTTTTGTTGATTCCTTTCAGCCTACGGGCCTTATTAACACTAGATTGCTGTGATCGCGACTTCCAAGCGGTTTCCTACGTGTTTACGTGACATCATGAAAGCTATTTTTAAGAATTGAGTGGTAAATTTGGACATCACAAAAGATTGCAGAAAACATGGCTCTTGTGAACGATGGTCAGGTTAATTTTTTTGGCTGATATAAAAGGTGAGTTTAATTTATTTGGCTTTTATAAACGGTTCCGACAAGTTACTTCTTCTACCATTCAGCTCCCTGTGGAACATAGGTCTTCAACAAACACTTTCCAAGCCGTTCTGTTCCTTGCCATTCTTTTAAAATCATTACATGTCTTCCCCATCACCTTCATCTCTGCTCATTATCCAAGAATATTTTAGTCTTCTTTGTCTTTTTCCTTAAGGATTTAAAAAAAGGGTCTGTTGTGTAATACTCTCAGTTGACTTCCGCAGTGTGTGTCCTATCCAGCCCCATTGTCTTCGCTTTTTGCCTTTATCCACAGGTATTTGACTGGTATTTTCCCATAATTCTATGTTAGCGATTTTGTCCTGACGTTACCATCCTTTCATTGTACGCAAGCATCCATTACTGAAGGTCTGTATCTTCATTGTTGTCATGTTTGCTGTTCTTCATGTTTCACAGCCATATAATAGGACTAACTTAACATTGGAGATGAAAATTTTTATTTTGTTATTGAACCTAATTTATTTATATTTCTATATGTTTCCCAGTGCAACGAATGCTCCTCTTGCTTTTGGTATCATTATATAGATATTATTCTCGGTCCGTCCGTCCCCCCCCCCCCTTTTTTGTCTATATTTCTGGACAAGTTACTTGATTATTATAAAAGGTTACAATATTTTAATTGATTATTACAAAGGGTTACAAGTTACTTGATTATTATAAAGGGTTATGACAAGTTACTTGTTTATTATAAAAAGTTACAGGGTACTGGTTGGTCTCGAGTCAAGACACCGGCCTCTAGACAGAGAGGTTGTGGGTTCAAATCCTGGCCGCACCAGTTGCTATTTTTATTTATTATTTCTCTCTACGGCAACCACCCCTGGTCTCAGCAGCGAGGCCCGGCTTGAAACGTCAAATACTCATCGACGGAAAAAATATGAGCACCTCCGAAGACAGAGGTATCTGCCAGGGCGGCGAGGGACCCCTGTGCACACAGCTGCCAGGGAAAAACTGTTTAACACGCAATACTCAGTTCCTAGTCTGTAGGGAGTTCGTCAGGGTTAAAAGCTGGCGAACGCACACACAAAGTAAATAAATAAAAGGTTACGTCAAGTTACTTGATTATTATAAAAGGTGCGGCAAGTTACTTGATTTTTACAAAAATGTTGCGACAAGTTACTTTATTATTATTGAAGGTTGCAACAAGTTATTTGGTTATTATAAAAAGTTGCAAAACGTTACTTGAATATTATAAAAGATTGCTACAAATTACTTTAATATTACAAAATGTTGTAACAAGTTACTTGATTATTAAAAAAAAAGGTTGTGACAAAATATTTTATTATTATAAAGTGTTACAAGAAGTTGCTTGATTATTATGGAAGGTTGCAAGTCACTTCATTATTATAAAAGAACGTGACAAGTTACTTGATTATTATAAAAGGATTTGGCAGGTATTTTACTTGGGAATTGTAAAACTATGACACGCCTTACTATGTAATTATCATGGCAGGTTGCTATTCAGAAAACGTTGAGAAACAGCGCACTGACAACTCCATGCATTCATCGGAACTCGGATATGATATTTGAGTCGCTTGTCTTTTACCGTAATCCGTTAGTTAGCACCAATAGTTACGTCATTCTTTCCATCTCATACTCCACCCTCTCTCTCTCTCTCTCTCTCTCTCTCTCTCTCTCTCTCTCTCTCTCTCATGGGTAGAGTATACTTCTTCTGTTTCTGTGTTCATCAAACGACTACCCCTCATCATCTCCGGTTCTAGAAGGGGCGCTTTAGGCATGAATGTTTTATGTCGCTAGTCTACGGCAAGCTGCGATATCTGCGTCTTTCGACCCAAAATATCCGTCTTCGACATGGTATTTTTGTACATGGTTGCCTTCCCTCTTTCAATCAGTACTCTCTGATTAGTCAATTTCCATGGGCACAGACGAGAGGTAGAACACGGTCTTGATTAACGCTTATGTTCGTCGACCTTCACGCGTTCATTCAGCTAAGAGACGCTGACTGTTCTCAACGGATGCGCCCCCCCCCCCCATGGATAATTTTTATTTTTATTTAACAAGTAAGACATGTTATCACACAGTGTACATGAATCCAAGCTACAGGTAAGCCAGAGCTAGAGACAAGACTAAATATGTGCGATGTCAGCGCCGTATTTCCCATATCACCTGGATAGACAAAGTGACAAACATGGAGGTCCTCCCTCGCACAGTACTCCCATACATCTACACGCTGCTCAAACAACGTAGGTTACTCTGGCATGGCAACTTACACCGCATGAAAGATGGCCGCATAGCAAAAGATATACTTTATGGACAATAGCAGATGGCAACAGAACTAGTGGACGCCCAAAACTACGATATATAGACGTGTGTGAACGTGACATGAAGGCTGAGCATAAACCGTGCAGTCTGAGAAGAGATAGTTGTTGATCGTAATCTTTGGAAACACAGTCTAAAGCTCCAACTCAAGCAAGAAGCAGATAGATTCTTAGAAAAAAAAGAACACGCGGCAAAAGAAAAGAAAATAATAGCATTCTCGTGGGGCGCTGCAAAATCTATAGTCAAATATGACTGATGAAGGCCACTACTGAGGCCAGATCTCTGAGCCAGATGCTACTTAGCTCCAATCAGGTGACTTTCACAGTAATGACTTTACACTAATGTAAAATATCTGACTACAATTATAATGTTTTTTAGTTGCACCTGCGGTCTAATGTAACCTCATATCGTAGTCTGTGATTGAACAAATCATGCCCGAATAGAAGAAAACAAACGCCCATGTAAAGAACAGGAGCAAACCTATTCCACAAGTAAGATGTTACGCCTATGACTTTAGTTAGTCCACAGATCATCCTCACTGCACATCTCACAACTCTGCAAAAGTTTAGATTCCCTCCTCAACACATCTCACAACTCTGTAAAAGTTTAGATTCCCTCCTCAACACATCTCTAAACGTTATTGTTAATGTTAGTCAAAGGCCTCGGTATCACTGCAAACGAATTAAAATCCATAATTGCTCAACCGCCCGTGCCAGTGGAATCATTCGAATTAACAACTCATCTCATTGAAGGATTAAAACAAAGAAATGCAGCTACAGTCCCAATCAAAGCAGCCACAGCAAACATCAAAAGACATAAGATGTGGCCGCACTGAAAGTGAACGCAACTGAACTGTCCTATGTCACGCGATATCATCATTCGTCGTAAGCAACGTTAACAACAGACAACCTCAATTGTGTATTGATCTACCAATCACCATTGGCTCCCTGCGTATGCTATTGTTTGACATTACCCCTTCTGGAATGGTGTTCTTACAGTCTACTCAAGGATGTAAATCCACATCTATTGCCAGAATCATTGACTCGTCCTGCTCCATTGAAAACACCGAGAATATCAGCCCAGTCCGCTGATTATCCATTCTCCACAACCGCTATCTAGCATGTCTGTTTACACGTTCATCCCTTCCTATATCTGAATGTCCTGACAAAAAAGTAGAGCAAACTTTAATCAGTCTTGACCTCTTCAAAGATTCCAACCACTGCCTTCGAACAAAGTCCATCTATATCTTCCTGGCATACTCATTGAGTCACTAAAGATGCACACTTGTGTAAAAGTATGTGCTTCAAGCCAAAACTATTGCCTTAGTTACTGTCATTACTCCGTCGTGAAACTACAAGTAACCAAGGGCAACACACCCCTGTCTTCCCAGACAGTTCTCTCCCCAAAATGATTTGTGAAGACCCGTGAGTTCCATCTATGACGACAACAAACTTATCTGTTTACATGACAACATCGCCCCCTTAGGAATTCTCAAAAATCAAAGCCTGTACTTCTGCTCCCACAGCCACTTGCTTCTATTTGCTGCATTCTCTGTTCAGTTTGATGCACACAGAGAAGGAAAATATTACACTCGGTTGACACCCGGGCTCATTATTCATCAGGTTCTATGTCCTCAAGTGAAGAAACATGTCGAACGATATCTCCGGCCTGACCCATCCATGATTTAATAGTCTTTAACCCGCTACCATTCGTATTCCTGATCTCTGTTGGCAGGAGTTGTGTCTGCTCTGACTCGAAGGTAGACAAGTGGTGGACACATTGTTGCCCTGTCTTTTATGGTATTTTTTTTTAATAACACATAGCTCTGTAAGATGTGTTTAGCTATGGCCTTCTTTTTCTTAATCCTCTGAACTCTGGTCGGAGCAGAGGGCACTTACAAGCAATCTCCACACAATCCGGTCTGGAGCATGCAAATTCTCGCCAGAACCTGCCGGCCTCTTTCATTTCATCGTGTCCAGTTCGCCGCCATGTCCCCACAATTTTCCTTATTTGGGACATGACCTATGGCCCAAACTGTTAACAATTATACCAGAAAATGAAATAAGCCATTAACACAATTTCTGTTATTTCATATTGTTTTATTTAATATAGCCTGTCCGTCTGTGAGCGTTACTTCTTGCACTGATAATTTTAATACCTCTTGATGCTAGGCTATAACGCCTGTAATTAATTCTTCATGCCCTGCCTTATTGTATTTTCTATTGTCTTATTCCTATTCTTGGCGGGGTTCAATCTCTTTATTTGTGTTCTCTATATATCGTCTTGTCCCTTGCATTGTACAATCCCATCGTTCATTGATTTCCGTCGATTAATTTATTTCAGGAGCCAATTCTCCAATAAATGTTAACGTTCTGACGGCGTTTGAGTTTTCGGTTATTGAGTTATTTGCGGGTCATCATCATTCCACTCCGGACATGACCATAGGTGCACAGATCCCCTCCTCAGCAAGTCCCGCAGTGTCCAGCGACTGACGACTCCAGTTCTGTGTTGGTTGATAAGTCTTCTTACACGCCCAATATGTTTCTCGTTTCTGACTGTGCCCATCTTAACTTCCATCTCTTTCATCCGAATGAGTGATGAGGACTCATGGTTGCTGAAGTCCTGTGCCCTTCCCACATCTCGGAGGGCATTGATAATGTCTGTCAAATCCATTGGTTGACCGTCCTCAACGACAGCACAGCTAGGCAACCTGTTTGCTCTTTCATTTCCCCGTACTCCCGCATGTCCTGGGACGTTACCCATTGCATGCGTACAGAACCAAAAGAATGCCCTGGTCACTGCCATCACCTCCATCGTCATTCTATTCGTGGTTATAACGTATGCATTACTATCTTCCTTGACTGTTATGTCTGCCGAGCGTGCTGTAAATGCCCATGCACTCCTTTGGTGTTGTATTACAGATCCTTGTATATAGATGACTGCATCTTCCTCATCGATGTTATCTCAGATGAGACCGTTGACATCCGCATCGACCACGACTGAATTCTATTCCCTACATTTCCTGTCTAGTGTGACAATACACGAGAATGTCCCTCTGAATGACGTATGCACCGGCATCCTCTCCTCGACAGCGTTGATATTGGTAAGCTCACAGACCTGTTTGATAACATCTTCTGCTCAGCCCACCCATGAAATGCCTCTTTTTAGCCTCACACCTTTCCCTGTGTTGAGCTCGTAGTGCAATGGATGCTCTTTATCTGCACTTATCTTCAGGTATGCTCGTGCCCTCCAGACCTTGTTTCTGTCATCCATTGAGCGCTACACACATTTAACATTTGTAACACAATGAAGCGCATAATCATCATCATCATCATGTGCCCTACCGGTTGGCGTTGGCGATCATGTCCTTCCACAATCTTCTATCAACAGTGCATCGTATGAGTTCTGTTGTTGACTGTTTTCCATGCCATGACACCAAGCTATCCAGTATTTTCTCTCTTTGTCGTCCGCGATCTCTCTTTCCTTTTATTTTGCCAGTTGTAACCAAGTATTCCAACTTTCCTCTTCTCATGATGTGCCCAAAAAATGTTGATTGCTTCTTTCTGATGTTTTTTTTAAGAGCTCCCTTTTTGTGTTGGCCTCTTTGAGAACTTCCTCATTGGTCTTTTTAGCTGTCCAGGAAACTTTCAACATTCTTCTGAGAAATCCCATCTCTGTGGCCTCTAATCGTCTTTTCATTTGTTTGCCTATTGGCCATGATTCGCTTCCATAGGTCAGAATTTGTTCTATAATAGCATCGATGAACTCTCTTTCTCATTTCTATTGACATAGATTTGTTGCATAAGATATTTTTCAGTTTCTGAAATGCTATTTTGGCCTGAGCTATTTTGGCTTGAGCTATTTTGCTTTTTATTTCTGTGTTGCATCTTCCATCTGATGTTATCACTGTGCTCAAGTATTTCAAACGTTGCACTTGTTTCAGATTTGTCTTGTTTATTTTTTTGCTGTATGATGGTGATGATTGTTTCTTCGATATAACCATTACTTCTGTTTTCTTACTATTCAGACTGAGACCTTGCTTGTTGCTTTCTTTTACTATTATATCTATCATTTCTTGTAGTTCATTCTCTGTCTCTGCTATTAAGACTGTGTCATACGCATATCGTAAATTATTGATGTTGTGACCGTTGACTTCAATTCCTTTTTTGTCTAATATTGATCTCATAATATATTCGCTGTAAAGTGAAAACAAATCCGGCGACAGAACACTGCCTTGTCTGACTCCTTGCTTTATATATTGGAATTGTTCTTTTTGGTTGTTAATTCGTATAGCTGCTGTTTTTTTTTGCCAGTACATGCTTTTTTAAGATTCGCAGATCCTTGCCGTCAATGTTTAATTTCTCCAGCATATTGATTATTTCCACGTGCTTTACTTTGCCAAATGCTTTCGTGTAGTCTATAAAGCACATATATAGATCTTTCTTTACCACTATAGATCTTTCTATCAATGTTCTTAAGATGTATATTGCATTATTGGTGCCATTTCCTTTCACAAATCCACATTGTTCCTCACTTATTTCTGGTTTATTTTGTTCCTTACACGTCTCATGATGATTCTTAGTAATATTTTAGCCATATGGCTCATGAGACTAATAGTGCGGTGGTCTTCACAATCAGTGGCGCCTGACTTCTTCGGTATGGCTACAAAGATAGATTTTAGTAGATCTTTAGGTATGTGTCCAGTGTTATATATGTCATTGAGTAGTTTTGTTATGACTTGTACTCCCAGCTCTCCTAATGCATTTATCTCTTCGATTGTTATATTGTCGGGACCTGGAGCTTTGCCTCTTTTCATGTGTTGAATTGCGTCCTCCACTTCACTCTGCATTATTGGTGGTCCTGTGTCTTCATTTGAATTGTTTAATTCTGGTCTTTCATCATCATAGAGTTGACTGATATATTCTGTCCATCTTTCCATTGTCTTCTCCTGTCCCATTATTATATTTCATGGGAGCATGTTATGATGACTTACAGTAATGTTGTTGGTTCAGCTCTGTAACTGAAGCATGTTATGATGATTTACAGTAGTGTCATTGGTTCAGCTCTGTAACTGAAGCATGTTATGATGATTTACTGTAGTGTCATTGGTTCAGCTCTGTAACTGAAGCATGTTATGATGATTTACAGTAGTGTCATTGGTTCAGCTCTGTAACTGAAGCATGTTATGATGATTTACTGTAGTGTTATTGGTTCAGCTCTGTAACTGAAGCATGTTATGATGATTTACTGTAGTGTTATTGGTTCAGCTCTGTAACTGAAGCATGTTATGATTATTTACTGTAGTGTTATTGGTTCAGCTCTGTAACTGAAGCATGTTATGATGATTTACAGTAGTGTTATTGGTTCAGCTCTGTAACTGAAGCATGTTATGATGATTTACAGTAGTGTCATTGGTTCAGCTCTGTAACTGAAGCATGTTATGATGATTTACTGTAGTGTCATTGGTTCAGCTCTGTAACTGAAGCATGTTATGATGATTTACAGTAGTGTTATTGGTTCAGCTCTGTAACTGAAGAATGCCATGATGGCTTCAAGTTGTTTTAGTGGTTCAGCTCTGTAATTGGAGGATGTAATTGGAGATGGAGGATTTACAGATGTAAAGATATTCATGGTCCTTCTTCCATCGCTGTATTATAAGTAGACAATTAAGGCAGTGACCTGCGTTGTTCCGGTAATCACCAATTCTCCACAATAGCAGTCACATTCAACTGTGAGTGGTGCAGACAAAGGCAGACCACACAAAAATGCGCCGGGGGGGGGGGTGAGTATAACTCATCCGCTTTAATTTTTTTTTAACAAATATCTATTGCAACATAGTTTTGGTCTCAAATGTAGGTCTGAAGCTTTTCACTGGAGGGCTTGTGAATGGAGTCCAGGCTTATATAATGCGACCTGACCATAATAGAACCGTCTCCATATCTTCTGCCCAGACACAGTAGACACAATTAAAATGTGAAATCGCCACCTGCCAGCATTTGCTTGCATTATAACTAGTTGCTTGCTACAGATCGTCTGCCTGGACGACAAAGGCTATATTTAAAATATCATTTGTTAAACTATGCCGGCTACACTTACAGTTGTGAACGAGCCAGTACCGTTCTTTATCCCGTTTCCTGGTCATCCCGTAGTTTTAATAAAGATGTCAACTTTATCCCGTTTTTAACTGCTAATTTTTAAAAAAACTGCCAAAAAAAACGTTTAATTGGCCAGTCGTAACCTATAATCTTATATCAATATCATAGTGTAGAATCATGAATTATTTTGAAATTTTGTGATGGACAGAGTTTTAAGATAAGGCATCGAAAGACCAAAATCTGAGATATGTTCATTGTTGAGATATGTTCATTGTTGAGATAAGTTCATTGTTGAGATATGTTCATTGTTGAGATAAGTTCATTGTTGAGATATGTTCATCTCAATCGTGCGGATGTACAGTCCGTCTACGTCTGTCCTATGGGGCCTGCCGCTGAAGAATAATGGTAATCACAATGTGTTTACGCCATTACACATTTTGTCACTGTCTTACTTTGAACAAATAAAGAATATGATTTCAAGCACTTAAGAAACTAAAGCACTACCGTCCCATATTTACGTCCGCACTCCCCCGTTACTGTCGTAAGGAAATTGGTTAGCTAAGGTAGAAAACAAATTACCCGTCCAATGAGAACATGGTTTATCAAAGAGCTGAAGTATGGTTCTTAAATCGTTGAAAGCATAAACTGATAATTAACGAAGAACATAATCAAAACTGACAGAATAAAAGAAAAAAAATAATTTTAAAAGCCAGGATTAAATATTTTTTATTATTTCGTAGCGTGTTTGTGTTATTAACTAGCAACAGCAAATGTATACACGTTAAAATAACAAATCTTGATCACAGTGAGATTCCTTATAATTTATTACTTCATTCATGAGCTTATCATTTGACTATGTTGTAACTATGTTGGATCCAGCGACCTTTGAGCTGATGCCCTTCGGCCCAATGCCATGTCGTAGTATCTGCAGGTATTTTTAAGTTCTACTGTATCCTTTGACTATGATAACATGTCGATGGGTGCAATGTATTCGCCTTCAGTACAGAGATGTTCAGGATAGCTTCTTTAACTTTTGTTGCTCATGAATTTCGAGCACGGCTGAAGCAAAAGTAGTCTTACCAGACTAATAATTCTTTCATAACCGAAACGTTAGCTTTTATGAAGTGTCAATTTTTTTTAAGCGTAATTTTCGCTAAATGTATTGCTTATGTGTGCACGTGTGTATGTGAGCGATATATATATATATATATATATATATATATATATATATATATATATACAAACTATTAGTATATTTGTAACAAATTAAATATGAAGATGTGTGATCTGTTGAAACTAATAATGGTCAGTCCCCATTATCAGAAGATCAAAAGAAAATTGGCAATAGAAACACAAGATTTACAAAATAAATAGCATGAACATTGTAACATAATACCAACATGGTAGTAACATTAAAATTACTGAAGGCATGTATCGTCACGATAGCAAATATGGTTGTGAATCGTGGACAATGTCGCGAACAACAAAGAATAAAATCGATTTATTCGAAACAAAGTGCTACAGAAAAATCCTTAAGGTACCTTAGATAATGGAAAAGAGCAATAAAAACATTCGATAGATCTAAACATTAAAAATAACTGGCTTATGATCATCATTCTACAGAGGAAATTAGTGGTCAAGCGGGCTGGAAAGATCAATAATGGAAGGCATGATTCAGGGGAGGCGAAAAGAGACACAACAATAAGAAGGTGGTTTCGCGACATCTAAGAGCATAACAACAGAAGTGGGAGATCTGGCTAGAAACAGAGATTAATTCAGACGGATTGTGGTGAATGCAACTTTCTGTGAGAGATCTGGCTAGAAACAGAGATTATTTCAGACGGATTGTGGTGAATGCAACTTTCTGTGAGAGATCTGGCTAGAAACAGAGATTATTTCAGACGGATTGTGGTGAATGCAACTTTCTGTGAGAGATCTGGCTAGAAACAGAGATTATTTCAGACGGGTTGTGGTGATTGCAAAATACTGCGAAGAACACCTGACCTGATGATGACATGTGTGTGTGTGTGTGTGTGTGCGTGTGCGCGCGCGTGTATGTGTGTGTGTGTATTTATATTCCAAAATGCACGCTGGGTCTCGAACCGATTAAGCAGCTGGTACCTTGTCAGCCTTGTAGAGCAATAACAAAATTCGCCCATTCCGCCAAGACATGGTGGCATGGTTCCCTCTAAGCTGCGCGGCGGTGCAATGTTGGTGTCGCGCGCATAAAAAACATGTTACTGCACAATGCAAAATACGATTGTTTTTGACGTCAGAGATATTGGTCATTTACACATTTCCTGAAATAATGATAAGCCTGTTTTAGTCAACATGGGCCACTTATCGCTTGCGCTGGGCGCCACGTTTTAGTTGTGGTGCTGGCCATGCAAGGGGGTTTCTTCCCCCTTTCAAAATAATTTTTTTTATGACGTCACGCCAACTCCTTTCATTTTTGAAAAGCCGTCGAAATGTAAACAATGGACAGACAGTGGTATAGGTCGTTTCAAAATATTTTGAAGGTGTTTAAAATTCCATATCTCTGCAACCAATTGATTGATAATGCTGAAATTTTGCATATGGTCTTGTGATTTTTTGGTCCCAAGAAGTACATTCATTTCCTCACCAACAAACGTATAGTTTTAAATATTCTTTATTTGAAGTATACAAATTTAAGGCATTTTGGTCAAACCATATATTTGGAGGAATTACCGCTTCATATGAGTGAGCACCCACGGACTTGTCATCTTGAACGTAATGCGCGCCAATTTCCCTGTTTTAAGCACTAAAAAACACATAAAACGCGTCATAGTTATAATTTTATATCCGGTGCATCCCATTTCCTGTCGTTTTGTTGTGATTTATGTGCAACGGCGTATCCTAATTATTGGGTAATTTCGTTAAATTTGTGATCTGTTAGTCAATGGGTATAAAAGTAAAGTTCCTTACATTGCAATCAGTGGCAATAAAGGTGTATAAATATTTTTGCATAGAAGCTAAGCGTGGAAAACTGTATCGAAGCATCTCAAAGCCAGAAAAGAGAACTATTCACGCATTGGGTATAAGCAAACGCTTTTTCAAACAAGTGCTTAAAGCTAACGGAGTGTCCAGTTCAATCAAGACTAGGACGCTAGGAAGAAAGAAAGTAGTAGATAGTTTTGACAAGGAAGTGATTAGAAGAGCAATTTGTAAAATGTTCGATTCCAAAGAAACTGTGACTTTAAGAAAACTGAAAATTCGACTGAGAGCAGAAAATGACATTGTTGTGTCGAAAACAACATTATGGAGAACTGTTAGAAGCATCGGTTTTACGTTTAGAAAGTACGATAGTGGTAGAAATGTCATCTGCGAGAAGCCGCACTTAGTTTCTATGAGGAGTAAATATTTACGTGAAGTACGGGAAATGCGTAACCAAGGTTATGATATTGTATTTCTAGATGAATCTTGGATAAATTCTCACCACACAAGTGCAAAGGAATGGCAGTTATCAGATGGAAGTATTAAAAGATGTGTACCCACTGGAAAAGGACAGCGTATTATAATGGCACATGCAGGCAGCCGAAAAGAAGGGTTGGTGAAAAATGCAGAACTTATATTCACCTCTAATTATACTGACAACAGGGACTATCACTCCGAGATGAATGGCCATATATTTAGAGAGTGGATTGAAAATACTCTTCTTCCAATTCTAGACAGACCATCCTGTCTGGTAATGGACAACGCGTCGTACCACAACGCTGTGGCAGAAGAAGACAAAATTCCTACATCTACCAGTACAAAAGATGTTATAAAGATTTGGCTAAGAAAGGAAGGAATTCCATTTAACGAGGGATTTTTGAAACCTGAATTACTGTCACTTGTTAAGAAATCGCAAAAGACCAAAGTATTCCAAATAGACAAAATCATTCAACAGCATGGTCATACGTGCTTGAGACTGCCCCCTTATCATCCACAATTAAACCCCATTGAACTCGTTTGGGCAAAAATTAAAGGGCAGGTGGCAGCTGAGAATACAAGTTTTAAACTATGCGATATAAAAGGACTGACATATGCTGCTCTATCACAGATTGACAAAGATTTTTGGTGCAAATGTGAAGATCATGTCTTAAAAGAAGAAAATGACTATTGGAAAAAAGATGGACTATCGTTCGTTCAGCCCAGATTAGTAATCAATATGTTAGACTCCTCTGATTCAGAATAAATGAAATAATAATGGCCGTTTTTATATGTCCGCATGATCAATCTTTAGCTAAAGTTGATAACGTTTTGAAAATGTAAAGATTCTTGATATGTGTACTGCAGGCATGCAAAGAAACTAAATCACTTTCATATGTCTTGTTTACGTAAAATAATGAAAGTCACATGGAAAGACATAAAACGAACAATGTAGCTCTTTACAGTGAAGAGGATCCCGTGCTTACATCGGACTCTTTAGTCACATGCGTACCCATAAACAATAACTTTGCTTGATATGTCATGCTCGTTATCGCTCGCAACGGATAATTAATTTTTTTAAATGTATTCTTTGTTGTATATTGTTTAAATAGTTTTCATTAATGGAACTGTTTATACGCTGATTTGTTTTAGACCGTCTGTAAAGGCTATAACATTGACATTCTCATAGTATTTTAAAGAAAGTAAACAATAGAAAGTAAACAGTCTCCAACGCCTCCAACTTTCAAGTTGTGTAGAGACGCCTATGTCGAGAAGCTGATGTCCATTAATGTACGGTAAATTATTTTCTCCAGGAGCAAAAAGATCCGTAAATTCACTGAGATCAAAGGAAAGTGCTGCTTCATGATGAAGCATACTTCCTACATCATTAAATTTTGTGAAATCGGTGGGACCTTGGAAAAACAAGGCCAGATGCAAAAAATCAAGTTTGTAAGTGCAGGGAAAGAGGAGATATTTCATGTTAATCGTGAACATTTAGATTTGAAACGACCAATAATAACCTATTTGGTGTTTTCTAAAGCTTTTAATCAGGCTATGCAGATCATAATTTTACATAATGTAGAAGCAAAGTGTGGCAAAAATGAAAAACGAAAGAAAGAAATGAAGTTCATATTTCGCCATTCAGATTAAAACAAAAAACGTTCTTGGAACTTGAACCCCGAAACTTCGGATCTTCAGGCGAGCGTCTTACCTCTTAGCCACGAGGGTAAACATGTTACCACCCTACAGTTTCTGGGAAAACTCCATAAAAACTGTGTCAGTCCCACTACTTACGGGTCTGAATAACCGTCGACCAGAATTACCACTTTTTTTTTTTGGTCAAATGTGGAAATTATTTAAAATCATTAACTAAAGTACATTACGGATAGTTGTAGCCTGCGTCAGTCATAGTTGACTGTAATTAGTCTCCGTCAATCTTAGTTGACTATAGTAGCATCAGTCAGTAATAGTTGACTGTAGTACCCTCCGTCAGTAATAGTTGACTGTAGTAGCCTCCGTCAGTCATAGTTGACTGTAGTAGCCTCCGTCAGTCCTAGTTGACTGTAGTAGCCTCCGTCAGTCCTAGTTGACTGTAGTAGTCTTCGTTAGTCTTAGTTACTGTAGTAGCCTCCGACAGTCATAGTTGACTGTAGTAGCCTCCGTCAATCTTAGTTGACTGTAGTAGCCTCCGTCAGTCTTAGTTGACTGTAGTAGTCTTCGTCAGTCATAGATGACTGTAGTAGCCTCCGTCAGTCATAGTTGACTGTAGAAGTCTTCGTCAGTCTTACTTGACTGTAATTAGTCTCCGTCAATCTTAGTTGACTGTAGTAGCATCCGTCAGTAATAGTTGACTGTAGTAGCCTCCGTCAGTCATAGTTGACTGTAGTAGCCTCCGTCAGTCATAGATGACAGTAGTAGCCTCCTTCAATCTTAGTTGAGTGTAGTAGTCTTCGTCAGTCTTAGTTACTGTAGTAGCATCCGTCAGTAATAGTTGACTGCAGTAACCTCCGTCAGTCATAGTTGACTGTAGTAGCCTCCGTCAGTCTTAGTTGACTGTAGTAGTCTCCGTCAATCTTAATTGACTGTAGTAGTCTCCGTCAGTCTTAGTTGACTGTAGTAGCCTTTTGTCAGTCTTATTTGACTGTAGTAGCCTCTGTCAATCTTAGTTGACTGTAGTAGCCTCCGTCAATCTTAGTTGACTGTAGTAGCCTCCGTCAGTCTTAGTTGACTGTAGTAGTCTTCGTCAGTCTTAGTTGACTGTAGTAGCCTCCGTCAGTCTTAGTTGACCGTAGTAGCCTCCGTCAATCTTAGTTGACTGTAGTAGCCTCCGTCAGTCTTAGTTGACTGTAGTAGCCTTTTGTCAGTCTTATTTGACTGTAGTAGCCTCTGTCAATCTTAGTTGACTGTAGTAGCCTCCGTCAATCTTAGTTGACTGTAGTAGCCTCCTTCAATCTTAGTTGACTGTAGAAGTCTTCGTCAGTCTTACTTGACTGTAATTAGTCTCCGTCAATCTTAGTTGACTGTAGTAGCATCCGTCAGTAATAGTTGACTGTAGTAGCCTCCGTCAGTCATAGTTGACTGTAGTAGCCTCCGTCAGTCATAGATGACTGTAGTAGCCTCCTTCAATCTTAGTTGAGTGTAGTAGTCTTCGTCAGTCTTAGTTACTGTAGTAGCATCCGTCAGTAATAGTTGACTGCAGTAACCTCCGTCAGTCATAGTTGACTGTAGTAGCCTCCGTCAGTCTTAGTTGACTGTAGTAGTCTCCGTCAATCTTAATTGACTGTAGTAGTCTCCGTCAGTCTTAGTTGACTGTAGTAGCTTTTTGTCAGTCTTATTTGACTGTAGTAGCCTCTGTCAATCTTAGTTGACTGTAGTAACCTCCGTCAATCTTAGTTGACTGTAGTAGCCTCCGTCAGTCTTAGTTGACTGTAGTAGTCTTCGTCAGTCTTAGTTGACTGTAGTAGCCTCCGTCAGTCTTAGTAGACCGTAGTAGCCTCCGTCAATCTTAGTTGACTGTAGTAGCCTCCGTCAGTCTTAGTTGACTGTAGTAGTCTTCGTCAGTCTTAGTTACTGTAGTAGCCTCCGTCAGTCTTAGTTACTGTAGTAGCCTCCGTCAGTCATAGATGACTGTAGTAGCCTCCGTCAGTCTTAGTTGACTGTAGTAGTCTTCGTCAGTCTTAGTTACTGTAGTAGCCTCCGTCAGTCTTAGTTACTGTAGTAGTCTTCGTCAGTCTTAGTTGACTGTAGTAGCCTCCGTCAGTCTTAGTTACTGTAGTAGCCTCCGTCAGTCTTAGTTGACTGTAGTAGCCTCCGTCAGTCTTAGTTGACTGTAGTAGCCTCCGTCAGTCTTAGTTACTGTAGTAGTCTTCGTCAGTCTTAGTTGACTGTAGTAGTCTTCGTCATTCTTAGTTACTGTAGTAGTCTCCGTCAGTCTTAGTTGACTGTAGAAGCCTCCGTCAGTCTTAGTTACGGTAGTAGCCTCCGTCAGTCTTAGTTGACTGTAGTAGTCTTCGTCAGTCTTAGTTACTGTAGTAGCCTCCGACAGTCTTAGTTGACTGTAGTAGCCTCCGTCAGTCTTAGTTACTGTAGTAGCCTCCGTCAGTCTTAGTTGGCTGTAGTAGTCTCCGTCAGTCTTAGTTACTGTAGTAGTCTTCGTCAGTCTTAGTTGCTGTAGTAGTCTCCGTCAGTCTTAGTTGACTGTAGTAGTCTTCGTCAGTGGTAGTTAATGTAGTAGTCTTCGTCAGTGGTAGTTACTGTAGTAGTCTTCGTCAGTCTTAGTTACTGTAGTAGTCTTCGTCAGTCTTAGTTGACTGTAGTAGCCTCCGTCAGTCTTAGTTACTGTAGTAGTCTTCGTCAGTCTTAGTTGACTGTAGTAGTCTTCGTCAGTCTTAGTTACTGTAGTAGTCTCCGTCAGTCTTAGTTGACTGTAGTAGCCTCCGTCAGTCTTAGTTACTGTAGTAGCCTCCGTCAGTCTTAGTTGACTGTAGTAGCCTCCGTCAGTCTTAGGTGACTGTAGTAGTCTTCGTCAGTCTTAGTTGACTGTAGTAGTCTTCGTCAGTCTTAGTTACTGTAGTAGTCTTCGTCAGTCTTAGTTGACTGTAGTAGCCTCCGTCAGTCTTAGTTACTGTAGTAGCCTCCGTCAGTCTTAGTTGACTGTAGTAGCCTCCGTCAGTCTTAGTTACTGTAGTTGCCTCCGTCAGTCTTAGGTGACTGTAGTAGTCTTCGTCAGTCTTAGTTACTATAGTAGTCTTCGTCAGTATTAGTTACTGTAGTAATCTTCGTCAGTCTTAGTTGACTGTAGTAGTCTTCGTCAGTCTTAGTTGACTGTAGTATTCTTCGTCAGTCTTAGTTGACTGTAGTAGTCTTCGTCAGTCTTAGTTGACTGTAGTAGTCTTCGTCAGTCTTAGTTGACTGTAGTATTCTTCGTCAGTCTTAGTTGACTGTAGTAGTCTTCGTCAGTCTTAGTTGACTGTAGTAGTCTTCGTCAGTCTTAGTTGACTGTAGTAGTCTTCGTCAGTCTTAGTTGACTGTAGTAGTCTTCGTCAGTCTTAGCTACTGTAGTAGTCTTCGTCAGTCTTAGTTGACTGTAGTAGTCTTCGTCAGCCTTAGTTACTGTAGTAGTCTTCGTCAGTCTTAGTTGACTGTAGTAGTCTTCGTCAGTCTTAGTTGACTGTAGTAGTCTTCGTCAGTCTTAGTTGACTGTAGTAGTCTTCGTCAGTCTTAGTTACTGTAGTAGTCTTCGTCAGTCTTAGTTGACTGTAGTAGTCTTCGTCAGTCTTAGTTGACTGTAGTAGTCTTCGTCAGTCTTAGTTGACTGTAGTAGTCTTCGTCAGTCTTAGTTGAATGTAGTAGCCTCCGTCAGTCTTAGTTACTGTAGTAGTCTTCGTCAGTCTTAGTTGACTGTAGTAGTCTTCGTCAGTCTTAGTTGACTGTAGTAGTCTTCGTCAGTCTTAGTTGACTGTAGTAGTCTTCGTCAGTCTTAGTTGACTGTAGTAGTCTTCGTCAGTCTTAGTTACTGTAGTAGTCTTCGTCAGTCTTAGTTGACTGTAGTAGTCTTCGTCAGTCTTAGTTGACTGTAGTAGTCTTCGTCAGTCTTAGTTGACTGTAGTAGTCTTCGTCAGTCTTAGTTGACTGTAGTAGCCTCCGTCAGTCTTAGTTACTGTAGTAGCCTCCGTCAGTCTTAGTTACTGTAGTAGCCTTCGTCAGTCTTAGTTGACTGTAGTTGTCTTCGTCAGTCTTAGTTACTGTAGTAGTCTTCGTCAGTCTTAGTTACTGTAGTAGTCTTCGTCAGTCTTAGTTGACTGTAGTAGTCTTCGTCAGTCTTAGTTACTGTAGTAGTCTTCGTCAGTCTTAGTTGACTGTAGTAGTCTTCGTCAGTCTTAGTTACTGTAGTAGTCTTCGTCAGTCTTAGTTGACTGTAGTAGTCTTCGTCAGTCTTAGTTGACTGTAGTAGTCTTCGTCAGTCTTAGTTGACTGTAGTAGCCTCCGTCAGTCTTAGTTACTGTAGTAGCCTCCGTCAGTCATAGATGACTGTAGTAGCCTCCGTCAGTCTTAGTTGACTGTAGTAGTCTTCGTCAGTCTTAGTTACTGTAGTAGCCTCCGTCAGTCTTGGTTACTGTAGTAGTCTTCGTCAGTCTTAGTTGACTGTAGTAGCCTCCGTCAGTCTTAGTTACTGTAGTAGCCTCCGTCAGTCTTAGTTGACTGTAGTAGCCTCCGTCAGTCTTAGTTGACTGTAGTAGCCTCCGTCAGTCTTAGTTACTGTAGTAGTCTTCGTCAGTCTTAGTTGACTGTAGTAGTCTTCGTCATTCTTAGTTACTGTAGTAGTCTCCGTCAGTCTTAGTTGACTGTAGTAGCCTCCGTCAGTCTTAGTTACGGTAGTAGCTCCGTCAGTCTTAGTTGACTGTAGTAGTCTTCGTCAGTCTTAGTTACTGTAGTAGCCTCCGACAGTCTTAGTTGACTGTAGTAGCCTCCGTCAGTCTTAGTTACTGTAGTAGCCTCCGTCAGTCTTAGTTGGCTGTAGTAGTCTCCGTCAGTCTTAGTTACTGTAGTAGTCTTCGTCAGTCTTAGTTGCTGTAGTAGTCTCCGTCAGCCTTAGTTACTGTAGTAGTCTCCGTCAGTCTTAGTTGACTGTAGTAGTCTTCGTCAGTGGTAGTTACTGTAGTAGTCTTCGTCAGTCTTAGTTACTGTAGTAGTCTTCGTCAGTCTTAGTTGACTGTAGTAGCCTCCGTCAGTCTTAGTTACTGTAGTAGTCTTCGTCAGTCTTAGTTGACTGTAGTAGTCTTCGTCAGTCTTAGTTACTGTAGTAGTCTCCGTCAGTCTTAGTTGACTGTAGTAGCCTCCGTCAGTCTTAGTTACTGTAGTAGCCTCCGTCAGTCTTAGTTGACTGTAGTAGCCTCCGTCAGTCTTAGGTGACTGTAGTAGTCTTCGTCAGTCTTAGTTGACTGTAGTAGTCTTCGTCAGTCTTAGTTACTGTAGTAGTCTTCGTCAGTCTTAGTTGACTGTAGTAGCCTCCGTCAGTCTTAGTTACTGTAGTAGCCTCCGTCAGTCTTAGTTGACTGTAGTAGCCTCCGTCAGTCTTAGTTACTGTAGTAGCCTCCGTCAGTCTTAGGTGACTGTAGTAGTCTTCGTCAGTCTTAGTTACTATAGTAGTCTTCGTCAGTATTAGTTACTGTAGTAGTCTTCGTCAGTCTTTGTTGACTGTAGTAGTCTTCGTCAGTCTTAGTTGACTGTAGTATTCTTCGTCAGTCTTAGTTGACTGTAGTAGTCTTCGTCAGTCTTAGTTGACTGTAGTAGTCTTCGTCAGTCTTAGTTGACTGTAGTAGTCTTCGTCAGTCTTAGTTGACTGTAGTAGTCTTCGTCAGTCTTAGTTACTGTAGTAACCTCCGTCAGTCTTAGTTGACTGTAGTAGTCTTCGTCAGTCTTAGTTACTGTAGTAGTCTTCGTCAGTCTTAGTTACTGTAGTAGTCTTCGTCAGTCTTAGTTGACTGTAGTAGTCTTCGTCAGTCTTAGTTGACTGTAGTAGTCTTCGTCAGTCTTAGTTACTGTAGTAGTCTTCGTCAGTCTTAGTTGACTGTAGTAGTCTTCGTCAGTCTTAGTTGACTGTAGTAGTCTTCGTCAGCCTTAGTTACTGTAGTAGTCTTCGTCAGTCTTAGTTGACTGTAGTAGTCTTCGTCAGTCTTAGTTGACTGTAGTAGTCTTCGTCAGTCTTAGTTGACTGTAGTAGTCTTCGTCAGTCTTAGTTACTGTAGTAGTCTTCGTCAGTCTTAGTTGACTGTAGTAGTCTTCGTCAGTCTTAGGTGACTGTAGTAGTCTTCGTCAGTCTTAGTTGACTGTAGTAGTCTTCGTCAGTCTTAGTTGAATGTAGTAGCCTCCGTCAGTCTTAGTTACTGTAGTAGTCTTCGTCAGTCTTAGTTGACTGTAGTAGTCTTCGTCAGTCTTAGTTGACTTTAGTAGTCTTCGTCAGTCTTAGTTGACTGTAGTAGTCTTCGTCAGTCTTAGTTGACTGTAGTAGTCTTCGTCAGTCTTAGTTACTGTAGTAGTCTTCGTCAGTCTTAGTTGACTGTAGTAGTCTTCGTCAGTCTTAGTTGACTGTAGTAGTCTTCGTCAGTCTTAGTTGACTGTAGTAGTCTTCGTCAGTCTTAGTTGACTGTAGTAGCCTCCGTCAGTCTTAGTTACTGTAGTAGCCTCCGTCAGTCTTAGTTACTGTAGTAGCCTTCGTCAGTCTTAGTTGACTGTAGTTGTCTTCGTCAGTCTTAGTTGACTGTAGTAGTCTTCGTCAGTCTTAGTTACTGTAGTAGTCTTCGTCAGTCTTAGTTGACTGTAGTAGTCTTCGTCAGTCTTAGTTGACTGTAGTAGTCTTCGTCAGTCTTAGTTGACTGTAGTAGCCTTAGTTACCGTCAGTCTTAGTTGACTGTGGATTTTACAGCGCCTCTAGGAATTATTATTTTTTCTTTTCTTTTGTCATGTATTTGCTTTTTTCTATGTATCTGACCGCTTCTTGTTTGAATTGCAGCTTTAGAGTGGTTTCCAAAGAATGTGGTCTGAAGCTATATCTTCCCAGGCTGCAGGGTTTATGCTGAGAGTCTTCATGTCACGTTTACACACGTCTACAAATCTTATGGATAAGGAAAGGATTATTTTCAAGTATCAAGATACTACTGATCCTAGAATCAATGTTTTTATTTCAGATTTATTACTGAATTTTTCTTTGAAATAATACTCTAAATTAATTTTTGAAAAACGGGGAAATGAAAGAGTGGACAGGTTGGCTAGCTGCGCTGCCATTAAAGACGGTCAACCAATGGATCGTGCGGACGTCATCAATGCCCTCCGAGATGTGGGAAGGGCACTGGACTTCGACAACCATAAGTCCACGTCACTCCTTCGGATAAAAGAGATGGGAGTTAAGATGGGCACAGCCAGAAACGACAAACTTAGTGGGCGTATAAGTGAAATTATAAACCAACACAGAACTGGAGTCGTCAGTCGCTGGACCTGTGCGTGACTTGCTGAGGAGGGGATCTGAGCACCTATGGACTTGATGATGATGCAATAATAATGACCCGAAATAACTCACTACTTGTTCTTGAATCTCTAGCCTTGGGGTTTGACCGTTTGAAACATGTGTATAAGTTTACAGTCTTAAAAATTATGCTACGCTGTCAGTCTATTTACGCACATCATTGCTCCATCAAATTACTCAAATTGTGTTAGTTTTATTTTAAAATTGATAGTACTGGTTGCAACTGGTCCTTTAATTAACTCATGAATTTGTAAGTTAAAACAAGCTTTATGCTTGTACTATACATTTTCATAAAATACTTCAAATACTCAACAAACAATTTATATTGAATACGTGCGATAGCTCAGTGGTTAGTGAACTGGACTACAAAGGACAAGAGGTAGGGTTCGATCCCATTCGATGGCTTCAGGGTTCACCCAGCATTAAATGGGTACCGGATTTTTTTTTCTGGGAAAGTAATGCGGCACGGGCGTAATATGACCACATTACCCCAAAAATCATGTGCTGAAGGTCTGTACAAGTTATGGTCACTAACACCATATTCCCTATACGCCAGTGTTATTGAACTAGTTACGGTAAGTTACGACAAAGCCGCGATGTTGATGTCTTTAGGCCGATACATCCGTTTTCGGCTTGGGTATACTTGCTTAACAATTTTTGCCGTGTCAATATTTGACCTACTTTTTTTTAACTTTTAACTACTACGGACCTTTTAACGTGAGCGAGTGGACACGGGACCTCCTGTTTTTAATATTTCCGTGAGAGCTCGACATTGAATCTCACTACCCAGAGACCAGGCGAGTGTAACTTCACGAAAGAAAACCACGGATTCAATTTTGTTAAAAACTTCCCAGTGTCTGTGGTTGCATTTAAATCCCGACCTTTTCTTCTCAATAGTCGATGTCTTATCTCTCGACCACACTCCCCCTCCCCCAAGCATGAATGCTCTGCAATAACTTTCAATTTGAAATATGTTTGCTCAAAACAATGGCGTGACATACAAGCACTTTTGTGCATGGGATGACCAAGGTCAAAGAATAATAAATGTCTCCTTTAGAAGCAAGAAGAAATGTATCAACATGAATGTGGAAACTATGCACCCAAGGACGGACAGTCAACAAGCTTTCTATCATAGGCTGGTGGTATTCTTTCAAACATATTCAATAAATGATGTACATTTTGTTTATGGGGACTTCCATTCCCAGTTTGGGAGAAATGACGTTGGTTATGATGCCATAATGAGGTGCCAGGGAATTGGATGAATGAATGATAACGGAGAGTACGCTACAGTAACAACTTGGTTATAGGAGGAAGCATATTATCATACACACAATAATGCACAAAACAACCTGAGTGTCATCAGACAAATAGACGATCAGATTGATGTGTTGCTAGGAAGTTCCAGAAGTCACCACCGGATGTTAAAGAGGGGCGTAGACATGGGACTGTGTACAAGTTGTCAGACTGGCAGTAAAATAAAGAGAAATTGAATACCGGCAGTATCATCGAGGGAAGGGTAAAGGTCAAGTTTAGTCCGATAAATTATTTTAGTTCGGAACATTTTGGAAGAGTAGTGGCCCCATGGGTAAACATTTAACTTTATTCGGTGGTTCTCAATCTGGTATTAAAAGACCCCTAATTCTAGAGAAAAGAGAAACAAAGCGAGGGTAAAGTCCTATGTTTCCAACACAGCTTGTTCACAACCGTGGTGCCGATTTGTTGCAAATGTGTACTTTTACAACAATATGGTACTTCGTCATTATCATCTAATGTCATCTCAGCATTAAAGATTGGCTCTAGTGGGGAGGGAAAGGTAGGCGACTCTATTGGCAAGATTTGCGACTTAGTGTTATATCTTATTACCGATGGACTTCCGGTCATTATGGCGGATATACGACAGGAACTGTTGAGCCTCTGTCTGAAAAGTGCTCCCTGTTGCAGTTTCCTCATATTCTAAGTCCGGCTTACTGCCGGAGCTACTGAGTTTAATGCTCTGTGCACACCGTCAGCTGTGTTTTTATTTTATCCGGATCGTGTTCTGATATTTCGATTGCTTGAATGATGATATCGTACGACGAAGGAGCGACAGTTGTGTTCACGGGGCGGCTACGCCTTATGTCTTGTGCTGTAGTTTCTATGATGGAACTGCTGCTACCTTTCTTTGATTGGATTCTTCATTGACACGAGATGTTAATCCGAATGATTCCACTGGCCAACGGTTCCAACGGTTGAGAAATTGTGGATTTTAGTTCGTTTGCAGTGATACCGGGGCCTTCGACTAACTATAATTATAACTTATCACCGATATTTGCTCTAAATATGCATGTCCTAATGATCACAATCTAATTCGCACGCATCTAAAATTAGGACATTAGGGAATCACACTGGGACATGCAAAGTTGCATCAACTAAATGCCCACACTTAATACGTAAAAATAAATAAATAATTGCACCTGATTTGAGAAGCGATCCAATTTGTGACTTTCAACAATATTTGATAGTCACTGTAGTTTTGTTGTGACGTCACCTAAGGGGAGATCACTCTTTCGCTTAAATAATTTATCGGACTATACTAGACCTTAACAAAGAGAATAACCACACCACATATCTCTTGAATGACATCAAGTATAAAGTAGAAGAATCAAAATGTTCCCTAAAATCCTTGAAATTGACGAACGTTTTTTTTTTATGCTCTAAATCTATAATATGACTCTTATTTTTAAAATTTGCAATTCTATTGGAGCCTCCCTCCCTCCCTCTCTCTCTCTCTCTCTCTCTCTCTCTCTCTCTCTCTCTCTCTCTCTCTCTCAATAAACCTATAAATGTGATGTTTTTAGAACAATTAGTTATTAGCATTTACATTAACGATATCTGTGTCTTGATTAATGCTCATGAGTAGACGTGTTTTCAGCATGACTAACTCGGAGGCGAAGGCGCCTTACAATAGCAGAGTTGAAAGCTGTCAACGACACAGTTGATGGCTTGCGCTAGGATCGGTGAACCAGAAGCATCCAGACCTTGATGTACCTCTTCGCTCTGCCTCCAGATGGAGACTAACTAGTCTGACCAAGCGAATAGGGATCGAAGAGGGTAGGCAACGCGGTACTCCAAAATAACGTGCTCAAGTCGGATGTGTTGGACCGAAAGGCGCACATATCACAGTTACAACACAACGCATTTACGCCCACTTAACGTCCTTCTGGGGGCGAACGATAAAGAGAACAATCAATTCCTTTCGTAGTCATCAGATGAACGACAGGAAGGAAGGAGGGGGGATGAAGGAAGGAAGGAAGGAAGGGAGGGAGGGAGGGAGGGAGGGAGGGAGGGAGGGAGGGAGGAAGGAAGGAAGGAAGGAAGGAAGGAAGGAAGGAAGGAAGGAAGGAAGGAAGGAAGGAAGGAAGGAAGGAAGGAAGGAAGGAAGGAAGGAAGGAAGGAAGGAAGGAAGGAAGGAAGGAAGGAATGCTAATCGACTTGTTAAAGTATATTTCATTATCCACCAAAAATGTTATTACGATTCAAGCAAGAACTTATAATTAATGTACTGGAGACAACTTATTTCTGAGCTGAGTCATTGAGCAAAACAACGAGAATATTAGTGGCAAGCAGCTGTGTATGAAGACAGAAAACACTGGCTGGTGTAGCTATAAAACAAAGACAACAAACTAACACTGGCTGGTGTAGCTATGAAACAAAGAAAAACTCATGTATTTTGACATACCAAAACAGTTTAATTGACATGATGTTGGGTTCGATTCTGATCGACGGCTTTTGGGTTTTTTACCTTGATTCTTCCCGCGCCGCTAGACATCGCATAGGAGTTTGTAGTGTTTCTGCCATCCATCTCAATGCTGGGCCAGATGTTCCATCTTATCTTATGAGTCTATGCCTGCCAACTTTACTGCTCTATTAAGTGTTATTTTTAGTGTCTCTAGGTCTTCCTCTTTACCTGTATCCTGATGTTTCCCATGGATGAGCCTGTTTTGGAATTCTCTTGTTGTCTCTTATCTATACATGCCCGTCATATGTCCACCTTCACTTCCTAATTGTAGATGAAATCGTTGGTTGCATGGCCTTTTCTCTTATTTCAATATTTGTCTTGAATTCATTCCATTGTACACAGAGTATTGTTCTTAGGCATTTGTCTTCAAAAGCGTTTTGTTTTTTCTCAATCTCTTTTGGTGTTTTTCAGCTCTCACAAGCAGATATAAGAGTTGATAATACGTTTGAGTTGAATTTTCTAAGTTTGGTTTTCTTGCTTAGTATTTTTGATTTCCATATTTTGTCCAGGTTTTTAAGACTTTTCTGCTGCTTTTGCTATCCTGCTTTTGATCTCTTTCTTTATTTCACCTTCTTGATCTTTTACAACCAAGATATATATATATATAGGGGTCTACTATTTCCAATGCCTGGTTATTGAGATATATATTGCCCTCTGGGGTATTGTTATTTTTCATGATTTTTGTTATATCCCTGTTGTTGATTTCAGGTTCTATTTTTTCGTCTTGGATGATAAGGTATCTGTGATATTTTGCATCTTATATATATTGTCACTTAGGAGCACTATATCATCTGTAAAATTGAGATCTTCTAAGTGACTCTTGTCTCACCATTTAATACCATTATTGCTTTAGCAACATTTACTCATTATGTACTCAATGTTAACTCCAAATAGCAATGGTGACAGTATATACATCCCTGTTTGATTCATATTTCAATTCGAAACCAACCACTCATTCCCTTCTCTGTGCGAACTTCACAAGTATAGCCGTCATATAGGTCTTATATAATGGTAATTTGTGCTGGTATTCCGTCATGTTTCAAGAAATTCCACAAAGACAATCTATGTATGCCGTTAAACACTTTTTTTTTAATCAAAGAAATGTGCAGATTAATGGTTGTTGTTGTTCTGTATGTTCTTCTAGTATTATCCTTAGAGTAAATATTAGGTCAAGACAGCATCTTCCCTTTCTGAATCCTACTTGTTCTTCACGCATATTATCTACAGCATCTTTTATTGTGTCATGATTATCCGAAGGTCCCGGTATCACTGCAAATGAATCTATCTATCTATCTATTGACCTTTCGAGCCGTAGCCGGCCCATAGGGCGTAGACCAAGATACACCTTCTCCTATCCGAATTTTTGTTCTAGCAGTTTTCTTTTAAAGATATTTTATCAAATCTCGCCATCTGTCTCTGTTCTGTGCAAGCAGTTCTATCTCATTGAGGGAGCCGAATCCTGCTGCTCTTGCCTCTCTCATCAATGTTCTTCTCAGTGTCTCGCAAATGAATGGAAATCCATAATGCTCAACCGACCGTGCCAGTGGAATAGTCCGAATTAACAACTCATCGAATATTCAAACAGAGAAAGGCAGTTGCAGTCTTCATCGTAGCAGCTACCGCACACGCCAAAAGACATAAGGCGTTTCCGCACCGAATTGAACGCATCTGAACTGTCCTTCGTCATACGATATCATCATTCATCTCAAAGCAATCTGAATATAGAAACACCATCTGGATGAAACACACAGCTCACGGTGTGCACAGAGCACTACTCAGTAACTCCGGCAGGAAGCCAGACTTGGAATATGAGGAAACTGCAACAAGGAACATTCGATTCAACGGTTCCCTGATGCTTATCCGCCATATTGACCGGAAGTCCTTTTTTATTCTGTTCAGCATGATTCTACAGAAAACCTTGGAGACAACTGATAAAAGCGTTATTCCTCTCCAGTTATTGCAATCTTTAAGATTTTCTTTTTTATGTAGTTTGATAATGATCCCTTTCCTCCAGTTTATATGAACTTTTTCTTCATCCCAAGTTATATATTAAATAACTTTCTTAGGTGTAATAAGTTTTGATTATTAAATTATTTCAGCATCTCCGCAGTTATTTTATCTACACCAGAGGCTTTATTATTAGCCATGTGTTTCACTGCTAATTCCATTTCTGTTGTTGTGATTTCTTTTATATTGATGTCTAGATGCGGAGTTGGTGCTTCATCTGTTGTAGTGATATATTGTATATTGATGTCTAGATGCGGAGTTGGTGCTTCATCTGTTGTAGTGATATATTGTATATTGATGTCTAGATGCGGAGTTGGTGCTTCATCTGTTGTAGTGATATATTGTATATTGATGTCTAGATGCGGAGTTGGTGCTTCATCTGTTGTAGTGATATATTTTATATTGATGTCTAGATGCGGAGTTGGTGCTTCATCTGTTGTAGTGATATATTTTATATTGATGTCTAGATGCGGAGTTGGTGCTTCATCTGTTGTTGTGATTTCTTTTATATTGATGTCTAGATGCGGAGTTGGTGCTTCATCTGTTGTAGTGATATATTGTATATTGATGTCTACATGCGGAGTTGGTGCTTCATCTGTTGTAGTGATATATTGTATATTGATGTTTAGATGCGGAGTTGGTGCTTCATCTGTTGTAGTGATATATTGTATATTGATGTCTAGATGCGGAGTTGGTGCTTCATCTGTTGTAGTGATATATTGTATATTGATGTCTAGATGCGGAGTTGGTGCTTCATCTGTTGTAGTGATATATTTTATATTGATGTCTAGATGCGGAGTTGGTGCTTCATCTGTTGTTGTGATATATTTTATATTGATGTCTAGATGCGGAGTTGGTGCTTCGTCTGTTGTTGTGATATATTTTATATTGATGTCTAGATGCGGAGTTGGTGCTTCATCTGTTGTTGTGATATATTTTATATTGATGTCTAGATGCGGAGTTGGTGCTTCATCTGTTGTTGTGATATATTTTATATTGATGTCTAGATGCGGAGTTGGTGCTTCATCTGTTGTTGTGATATATTTTATATTGATGTCTAGATGCGGAGTTGGTGCTTCATCTGTTGTAGTTATATATTTTATATTGATGTCTACATGCGGAGTTGGTGCTTCATCTGTTTCAGGCGGTTTAGAATATCTTAGAAATGTTCAGTCAATCGGGCTTTTTTGTCAACACTAGAAGTTAGTAAGGCGCCATCTTTACTTAGAACAGGTTCGCCATTTGAGGAGCATGTTCATTGTTTCTGTATATTATATAATAGCTTGCTATTTCCAGTTTTGGAGGCTAATTCTGCTTCAACTGCCATGTAATCTTTATAAGTTCCTTTATCACGTCTTGCAAAGTTGTTCTCCCTATTATCTAGGTCTTTATATGTTGCTTTGTCTAGTATTTTACTTTTACCTAAGTCAGTCTTGACATTTAATAAGGCTAGTTTGTTGTTGTTGTTGCGTTCGCCAGCTTTCAACTCTGACGAAGTCCCTAGAGACTAGGAACTGAATTTTGCGTGTTAATCCATTTTTCCCTAGCAGCCGTGTGCACAGGGGTCCCTCGCCACACAGGCAGATAACTCCGACTTCGGAGGTACTCATGTTTTTTTTCCGTCGATGAGTAACTGACGTTTCAAGCCGGGCCTCGCTGCTGAGACCAGGGTGGTTGCCGCAGAGAGAAATCATAAATAAAAATCCCAACCGGTGTAGCCGAGATTTTAACCCACAACCTCTCTGTCCCGAGGTCGGCGTCTTGCCTCGAGCCCAACCAGTCCCCCTTGGACTTGGAATATAAGGAAACTGCAACAAGGAACACTTTTCATGCATAGCCTGCAATGGTTCCTGCCGCCTATCCACCATATACCGGAAGTTCACGTCTTCCTGAAAATGATGATCGTCATATTTATTTTAAAATGTATAGCGTTTGATGATGTTAGGCCATCGTTGTTGACTCCAATTCCGAACATATAAACACACAGTTAGTCGTCAGATTATCCCCGTCGCACATCAAACAACAGACCGTAAGATTAGCGTACGGCCGTCTAGGGATTTACGATGAGCCATTACGATGACGTGGCACACATAACAATGTCGCACAGCAATGACGTGCCCTTTAGATTCCTGATTACTCTAGTGAATGTAGCCTACGACGAACAAAACATGGTGCAAATTCCATAAAGAGATAAAACCGCGGCTGACGAAAGCATTTCACATTAATAAGTAACATGTAAATAACTTGCGTCAAGCAAATCCAACAACGGTCATGAACAGTACCATGTGACGTAAAGCGCAGAACAAGCCTAGACGGTGGAAGGTCGCATTCACAACACTTGATTTGTCGAAAATGGAATATTGCCGGCGTACGACACTGCTTTATCGGCGCAGATGTAATAAGTAGATCATCATTTTGACTTTAACGCATAGGAGTGCAATGGAGAACCGAAATTAATCAGACACCGAATGCACTTTCTGCAGCGATCGGGAGAACGTGGACTAGATCCGCCATCTTGGAAACGGAAGTCCCATAAGGCTAGTTTGACTTCACGCCTATTTTGGATATGTTTCCACATGATGTCTTCTGGCTCACCCAGCCTTAAATAGGCACCGAATTTTTTTTTAATTGAAAAATAAAGAGGCACGGGCGTAATACCGACCACATTACCCCAAAATTCTTGTACCGAGGGTCTACAAAAAATGATGGTCATTAACACCATATTCCCTATACGCCACCTGGAGTGACAGGGCTCTTTACTCACAACAGTTTGGAGAGATCAGTAATGGAGACCACAGTTCCAGGAAGAGGAGGGTGGGGGGAAACCTAAAATACGATAATGCAATGATACTAGAGATTGCTAACATATCACACTAGCTGTAATGGGCAACATAACTAGAAATCGTGAAGTAACCATTCTTGTTTACAGAGCAACGACCTAAACTGCGCAGTCTGTTTGATGTTATTCTTTAACCAGCTCTATCATAATAATTCGTTCATTAACCCTTCTAACCTTAGATTGATATATTGACACAGCAACTGCCCTGACCGACTTTCATATGATTATTTAATGCAAATGTAATTGTCTAAACAAATATAACTACTCACGGCTTGATAGACAAACATAAATTCATTTCATGAGATCTATTTTAGAATAAATATGGCTTGCAGTCCAACCACATATCGGCCGTAAATAGAAAATATTCTGTGTTTTTTAACTGTTACCTAACTACATTAATGGAGTACATTGAAATAAATCTGACATTGTTGATTGACATTTGTGCACTTTTCATTCATCGCTTGTCTAGTTGGTCTTATAAATGGCGATTATCATTAAATTCGGACAGTTCCATTAGCAATTCAATCTCTCGTTGGACTGTACGAAAATATCTAAACATCAATCCCGTAACACCGGTGAGGAGCCCCGTTTGTAGAAACATCGAGATTTAACTATGAATATTAAAGGTCAGGGCGTATATCAGTCTAATAGCAGGATGGCCAGTTGGTGCGGAAGGTCAAGATGGTCGCCTAGTCAAATCAGGCTTAGGACTGGTGGACGTTTTGCTGCACTATGTGTTGAGGTAATTCTTTCTGGTCTGGATTGCCGTTTGCGGAGACAGCGGTTGACCTGTCGCTTTCATCTGACCACAAACTCAACGAAGTTTTTGCGCCAGCGCGAGCAGATTCGGGAGAGTGGCCGTTGATTTTGATCTGTGTTCGACTGCAAATTCCACACCTGCTAGACTGAAGTCAGATCCAGCGTTTCACCGGAGTGGAGGCCAGACTTCATTTGTTTGAACAGTGGCTGTGTCACGCTTACTGACCACGAAGTCTATACACGGATTCGGCGCGGGCGCATGCAGCTCATGCTGCCCGCGACGACCCTTACAGTCACCCGGAAGTGTGAATCATGAGCTGCGCACCATTTTTCAGAACGCGACAGTTCACTGGAAGTAGAATAGTCTCAGATCTCCTTTGAAGTATATCCCTCAACATGTAGACTCTCGACTTGTTGAAGTGTATCCCTCAACATGTAGAACCTCGACTAACGACACCGTTGTTGTATTGGTTGACAAGTATGGCTAGTCTTCTGTCCATATCTCGCGACTGGCATCTTTCATCTTGACTTGATTTTCTTGAAAGCTATTCATGGTTACGGAGTCAGAGTCCTTTTTTCAGTAGTTTTTTTTTTTTTTATTTCGCCCAGCATCCCTTAGGGCAGGGGTTCTCAATCTTTCTGAGCCCACGGGCGCACTGGTCATTTTCCAAAAAACCGCGGGCGCCAGTATCCACATTTATTGTTAACAACGGCTACTCATATCTATATCACAACTTTTTGCTCGTCGCACGTTTATTATGTGTCCATTTTCAAAGAAAAATAAACATAAAGTACGGTATCTTGCCAACAACAATTTACGTTTCTTCTGAAGATAAACAGCAAAATTGGCATTAAAACAAATAAAGCATTACACTGAACTAATATGACTATGGACATGGCAAAGCCCAGACAAAAAAAGTACACAATTAAAATGATTTTATACTGGTACAGAGAAGATTCAGGAATAGGCTAACATCTGTTAAAACAAGGCCAGGAGCAGATTGCAATAGTGACCATGTACCAGTAGTTGGAAAGATAAGAGTAAAACTGTGGAAGGCACAGAAATCACCAAGAAATATAAAATTAGAACTAGATATGCTAAGAGTAGATAATCAGATGAGTGATAAGTACAGCACGATAGTACTAAATAGATATAATGCTACTGAGAAAATACAGGACATCCAGGAACAGTGGGAAATGCTCATACAATCGATTCAACAAACATCAAAAGAAGTAATACCAGTGACTAAAAGAATCAACAAAAAGAAATGGATGACAGAAGAAATATTACAACTAATGGACGAAAGAAGAAAACATAAGAAAGAAGAACGGACATACAAAATATTGCACAAAGAGATTCAAAACAAACGCAGTGAAGCAAAGGAAGGATGGTTAAAACAGAAATGTGAAGAAATGGAAAAACAACAAAAGAAAGACTCAAAATTTATGCACAATCAGTTAAATGAATTAACAGGAAGAAAAGAAGTCAAAGTCTCAGGATGTGTGAAATCAAATGAAGGAAATAATGGCACAGGAGAAGACAATGGAAAGATGGACAGAATATATCAGTCAACTCTATGATGATGAAAGACCAGAATTAAAAAATTCAAATAATGAAGACACAGGACCACCAATAATGCAAAGTGAAGTGGAGGACGCAATTCAACACATGAAAAGAGGCAAAGCTCCAGGTCCCAACAATATAATAATCGAAGAGATAAATGCATTAGGAGAGCTGGGAGTAAAAGTCATAACAAAACTTCTCAATTACACATATAACACTGGACACATGCCTGAAAATCTACTAAAATCTATCTTTGTAGTCATACCGAAGAAGTCAGGCGCCACTGATTGTGAAGACCATCGCACTATTAGTCTCATGAGCCATATGACTAAAATATTACTAAGAATCATCATGAGACGTGTAAGGAACAAAATAAAACCAGAAATAAGTGAGGAACAATGTAGATTTGTGGAAGGAAAGGGCACCAATAATGCAATATACATCTTAAGAACATTGATAGAAAGATCTATAGAGGTAAAGAAAGATCTATATATATGTGCTTTATAGACTGACAAAAAGACTAGAAAGCATTTGACAAAGTAAGCATGTGGAAATAATCAATATGCATGAGAAATTAAACATTGATGGCAAGGATCTGTGAATCATTAAAAAAAACATGTACTGGCAACAAACAGCAGTTATACGAGTTAACAACCAAACAGGACAATTTCAATTTATAAAACAAGGAGTCAGACAAGGCTGTGTTCTGTCACCGGATTTGTTTTTCACTTTACAGCGAACATATTACGAGATCAATATTAGACAATAAATGAATGAAGTCAACGGTCACAACATAAATAATTTACGATATGCGGATGATACAGTCTTAATAGCAGAGACAGAGAATGAGCTACAAGAAATGATAGATATAATAGTAAAAGAAAGCAACAAGAAAGATCTCAGTCTGAATAGTAAGAAAACAGAAGTAATGGTTATATCGAAGAAACAATCATCACCATCATGCAGCATAAAAATAAACAAGACAAAGCTGAAACAAGTGCAACGTTTGAAATACTTGGGCACAATAATAACATCAGATGGAAGATTGCAATACAGAAATAAAAAGCAGAATAGCTCAGGCCAAAATAGCATTTCAGAAAATGAAAAATATCTTATGCAACAAATCCATGTCAATAGAAATGAGAGAGTTCATCGGTGCTATATAGAACCAATTCTGACCTATGGAAGTGAATCATGGACAATAGACAAACAAATGAAAAGATGATTAGAGGCCACAGAGATGGGATTTCTCAGAAGAATGTTGAAAGTTTCCTGGACAGCTAAAAAGACCAATGAGAAAGTTCTCGAAGAGGCCAACACAAAAAGGGAGCTCTTAAAAAACATCAGAAAGAAGCAATCAACATTTTTGGGCACATCATGAGGAGAGGAAAGTTGGAATACTTGGCTACAACTGGCAAAATTAATAGGAAAGAGAGATCGCGGACGACAAAGAGAAAATACTTGATAGCTTGGTGTCATGGCATGGAAAACAGTCAACAACAGAACTCATACGATGTACTGGGGATAGAAGATTGTGGAAGGTCATGATTGCCAACGCCAACCGGTACGGCACATGATGATGATGAATACGATTTTTGGCATTGCATTTTTTTTGGCTAGATTTTCAAATTTGGGAACTTAAGATTGAAGTCAATTCACGTTCATCTCTACTCAAGCCTTTCAAGAGGCCACATCAAGGCTAATCCCAACCGCTAAATCTGCTTTGTTCTCACCATTTGATGTCGACGGTTACCACTTCTGTTCATTGGGAAGGGAAAACATCAGCTTTGGCTCCATCCTTTCTTTCTCTTTTTCTCTCATTCTTTCATTGAGTTGAATACCGGACAATAAATGACGTCACACCCTGGAACAAAGCTCCAAAAAAACAAGCGGCGGTCGCAATGAAAGAAGACTCCCGTGCCAGACCTTTATGTTGACAGCGGCAAAAGAAAACAAGGACTCAACTATAGGCAAAACAAAACCTAGCAATGAACTGTCAAACATAAAGAGTTATGATTTATGTCCTATGATTTCAGCCTGCAAAGGAACTAACTATAGTTCATTCAGAAATTCGTGCACACAGAGTTTATTAATTATCTCGGAAACTGATTAATTTCTGTAATTCTTTTTCGTGAAATCTTATTTTTTCACCGACCTTCAGTCTGATTTATTGTCCTGCTGTCATGCATTTAGGAAAGACTTTTGCTTATTTGAGGTATATAAAAATTTGATTTTCTTGCTACTGCTAAATTTTAGCATTTTACAATACCCACATTTGTTGTAATCAACTCACCAATTAAAAAGGCAAATTTCACGTGCACACCACACAATCTTAGCACCGTTCCGCACTCTTAACTTGTAAGACGAACGCCACTCCGGGGTTTTTGTTTGGTAATTTCATTTCTGGTTTTTTGTTAAATTGGTCCAGAGGCGTATTTTGACAAGATATTTCTATCTATCTATTGACCTTTCGAGCCGTAACCGGCCCATAGGGCGTAGACCAAGATACACCTTCTCCTATATGAATTTTTGTTCTAGCAGTTTTCTTTTAAAGATATTTTATCAAATCTCGCCATCTGTCTCTGTTCTGTGCAAGCAGTTCTATCTCATTGAGGGAGCCGATTCCTGCTGCTCTTGCCTCTCTCATCAATGTTCTTCTCAGTGTCTCCCTGGGTCTTACTATTTACTATATATACTGGGTCAAGATATTTACTATTAATGAATATTCCTGTAAGTGTGATAATTTGTAAGCTGTTGTTAAGTGACTACTTGATTTTTAAAACCATGAAGAGTTTAAAGTGTAAATTCATCACTATGCAAAAGGTAACTGTGTTATTGTACAAGCACTTTTGCAAGGAATCTAAAAGGGGTCGGTTATATTACAATATAAAAAAAACCAGAAAACAGAACACGGGCAGCTCTAAATATAGATAGAAAGTCTTTCTTCAATCGATGGCTGGGACAGATCTTTGACTCTGCAGGAGGCGACGGTCAAGCAAGGAAGTTGACCTATCTCTATGATGAAGATATAAAATCAAATGAAAAATGTTGCCCTATTCAATGTAATACGGATACGCCTTTGGCTTACATTGTTAGAAAATTAACATAATTTACAGTAAAATCTAATGTTTAGAGCACGCGGTTTGATATTTCCTAAAATTATATAACAAAAAACAATTTGTGCAAAATTCAGACTACCTTTGTACTTAAATGTTATAAAATCTGAAGGTCGATGAAAAAAAAATTTTATGAAAAAGAATTACATAAATTCATCAGTTTCCGAGATAAGTGATCAACTCTGTGGGCACGAATTTCTGGACATTCTATAGTAACTTAAGCAGTTTACAAAAGTTTTCAAATGGGTTTTAGTTTGGGACTGTTGCTGGAGCACTTCAATATTGTCACATTCTTCTCTTGTAGTCAAGCTTTGGTGATATGAGCTGCATAATTTGGGTTATTGCCATGTTGATACGTGCAATGATTCATTTATCGTGTGTAGCTCCCAGTTGACAGTAGCATTAGACCCCGCTGAGTATACCCTCTTGATCAAACGCTGACGCATGTTTGCGCCACTCTTAGTTGTTGTTTAGCTATTGTTTGTTTGTTCCTGCTGTGATTAGCTGCTGTTTGTTTGCTCCTGCTGAAGGCCTGTTGAGCCAAAACGTCGTTTAAATTTGTGTCGTCCATTAATTACCTGAAGCTTTAACCATATCATATTTTACTTTTTTTTCGATTCTCCCTTACATTTAGCTTTACTGCAGCTTCGCATTTTTATGCATTTCTTTGCCTTGATCATCCACTCTTAGTTAGGCCCTAATGTTTTCCACACTAACTCTGTAATTATGTCACTCCATAATGAATTCTGATAAACAAATGAGCAGAAATGTAAAAGCATGTACGTATAAATGTATCAAATCAACTAGTTCCACTCAGTTTATCCCTCAGTTCTCCATACACAAACCACAACTAGTTCCAGTTTATCACTCAGTTCTCCACACACAAACCACAACTAGTTCCACTCAGTTTATCCCTCAGTTCTCCATACACAAACCACAACTAGTTCCAGTTTATCACTCAGTTCTCCACACACAAACCACAACTAGTTCCACTCAGTTTATCCCTCAGTTCTCCACACACAAACCACAACTATAGCTTGTTTCATAACTCGTGCCCAACTTTTAAAATCGATAGCTTTTTAACAGCTTGTTGTAAGTTGTTCAAAATTTGCATGCAAAGTTATAATGATTAGAACTCACCAGGGAATTAATTTCATTTAAAAAAAACATTTGGTTATTATTGTCGCTTATTTGATTTATATAAATTTATAACGACCCATTGATGTAGTCAAAACTTAATGTTTACAGTATTTTAAGTTAAAAATAGCGAGTAAAAATCCATACACGGTAAAATTGACGTGTTTGCACGCTTTCGCCGTGGTTTTTTTGACACAATTAGACACTTGAGAAATTGCGTGTTCCATTTCCGTTCATTCATAGGTGTAGACTTGGAACGATAACATTTATCATGAGTCTTCAAATGAAATTCTGCAGTTTACAAAACATCGCAATAAAAATGTATGATTATTTTTGCAAAGAGGCTAAACGAGGAAGATTATTTCATTCTTTAGAAAACCCTGAGAATAGGACAAGACACATTTTGGATTTATCTAAACAGTCATTTAATCGCTGGATTCAAGCAAGTGACCGTCAATGTTCAAAATATACAAAATCACAAGGAAGAGCAAAAATGTTGGATAATTTCGACAGTGAAATTATTAGAAGTGAAATTCGCAAAATGTTGGGTATGAATGAAACTGTTACAATAAGAAAATTAAAAGTATCGCTGAAAAAGAACAACAGTATTGAAATATCAAAGTCTACATTATGGAGGAATGTGAGAGCTGCAGGCTTTACATTCAGAAAGTATTCCAATGGACGAAACATCATCTGTGAGAAGCCACATATAGTAGTCATGAGAAGCAAGTACTTACGTGAAGTAAAAGAGGTGCGCAAGCAAGGTTATGATATTGTGTACTTGGATGAAACATGGATCAATGCTCACCACACTAACCAAAGGGAATGGCAGTCATCAGATGGAAAGATTAAGAGATTAATACCTAGCAGCAAAGGACAGCGCTTGATAATTGCTCATGCAGGTAGTCGACAACATGGACTAATACAGAATGCAGAGCTCATTTTTCTTTCAAAATCCATAGACAATCGGGATTATCACTCTGAGATGAATGGTCACATATTTAGACATTGGATTGAAAATTCTGTTCTCCCATCACTAGATCGACCATCTTGCCTAATAATGGACAATGCAGCGTACCACAACATTGTTGCACTTGAAGATAAAGTCCCGACGTCATCCAGTACAAAAGATGCTATTAAGATATGGCTCACAAAGGAGCACATACAATTTAATAACATGTACTTAAAACCTGAATTACTATCTCTAGTAAAGCAAAAATAAAGGACACAGATTTTTCAAATAGATAAGATTATCCAAGAGCTCGGTCATATAAGTTTGAGGCTGCCACCTTACCATGCTCATTTAAATCCAATAGAACTAATCTGGGCAAAATTAAAAGGACAAGTGGCTGATGAAAATACAACATACAAAATATGCGATGTAAAGACTCTTGCTAATCTCGCTTTATTAAATATAGACAAAGATTATTGGGCTAAATGTGAAGACCACGTCTTAAAACAGGAAGAGGAATATTGGAAAAATGATGGTTTGTGCAATGTTCAACCCCAAACAGTTATTAATCTTTTAGACTCGTCTGATTCAGAATGAAAGTATATAGCCCCCACAATGTTGGCCCCTATATTACCTTAAATTAGTTCAACAAACGGTCCTTTTCAGGACCACACAACTATGAAAATTGGACATACAGGTATACCTTGATATTATCGTCCGTCCTCGAACTGAGAAGACAATAATTCTCCTGGTATTTCCCCATTACGGCCACACCTTTACCTAGTGAAAATTAATCATAGACCAGCAACTACGGTAATTTCTATTATTTAGGGGTTCACAATTTACAATTTTGACAAACATCAAAGAAATTCGCCGCTTTAAGAAAACTGCAGCTGCAAGATATTTGTTAAATATACATTTAAAGGGTCTTTTGCATTCTAATAACATTTGGAAAATTTCAACAGTTTTTAACAAACGGTTACTGAGCAATAGTGTTTTGAAGTTGGGCAAGTGATTTGAAACGAGCTATAGTTACACTTCACACAAACCACAACTAGTTCCACTCAGTTTATCCCTCATTTCTCCACACACAAACCACAACTAGTTACACTTCTCCACACACAAACCACAACTAGTTCCACTCAGTTTATCCCTCAGTTCGCCACACACAAACCACAACTAGTTCCACTCAGTTTATCACTCACATCTCTATTCACAATCACTCATATGAAAACTGACAAACACTATTATAATGATTGTTGTATCAATTGTCATACTCACAATCTATCCAGACATTAAGTTAAACTATTTTATTTTAAACTAATACAAATCAAAACAAAATAAGTGTGATAAATACAATAATGTCAGAAAAATAAATGACCTCATACTGGAGGAAATCTTTGTAACCACAAAAACTACCCAAAATACAAGGGAGTCAAGAGACCAATTAAGTACCTGAAGGAAGACCAATATCTTAATATACCAATCAGCTGTTGATAAGATGGATAGTTGATTCTGATTATAAAATGTAATGAAGATCTTCTCAACCAAATAAGAACTGCTCAATGTAAAGTGAAAAATAATAAAATAAATACAACAAGATTAACAAGTGTGCATAGGCTGTCTTAAATATATCACTATTAGTCAACTTTAAGCATGGACTATTCTTAACTTATGACCACCAATGCAGTCACTTAGAACAACACCCATAACAAAATGGAATCATGATGTCTATACTACGTTAAGTTTCAACTTAGACCACTAGGTAGTTCATAATTTCAAGCCAAATTATTCAGCATAATATTTCAGGAGTTAAAATTGAGTTCAGTACTCTAATCTAGATACCAAAAAAAAAAAAAAAAAAAAAAAAAAGTAAAGTACCCTTTCACGCCAAGTGGCGTATAGGGAATATGGTGTTAGTGGCCATAAATTTTACAGACACATGATTTTTGGGGTAATGTGGTTGGTATTACGCCTGTGCCACATTACTTTCCCAGAAAAAAAATCTGGACCCATTAAAGGCTGGGTGAACCGGAGGCCGTCGGTTGGGATCGAACCCTACCTCTTGTCCTTTGTAGTCCAGTTCACTACTGGTAAAAGCATTGGTTGTCCCATTTAGACTTTAGAACAGAATGGCTTCACTGCAGGCGGGGCATTCCCATATCTGCTCAGCCTCCCATTCCAGCAAACAACAAAGTGTTCGTCCTGATTTCCCATACTGTTCTATTATTGTTATATTAAAATTGTGCGTTTTTATGTCCTTAGAAACTGCTCTACTGAACATGCCGCATTAAACTGTATAAATGGAGAGCAGCTCAAAATGGACACTTCTGGGTCACCACTGAGTCTGTCATGAGTAGCATAATCTCCATTCGCTCACATAATTCTGGTATAGACTTCATGATTAGTTGGTCTGACCTAGAATGCTGTCAAAACATATGGTCAGGCTTCCACTTCAGTGAAACACTCAATCTTATTGCAGTGAAACACTCAATCTTATTGCAGTGAAAACACTCAATCTTATTGCAGTGAAACACTCAATCTTATTGCAGTGAAACACAGATCACACATCCTGTCGTAGGGCAAAGTCGTGACCTGGTACTGTTCCACTACACTCCAGGGCCAGTCACCGGTAGCACTGTCGTTGCCCCATTGATCCATTATATTATTTCTAACCGATAATCAACCTGAAAATATGATGAGTCAACGCACTGAACCAGCCAATAAAAAATGTATCCAGAAAAGCAATATTAGCAGACACATGTTAACTGTCCCAACTAGATCAACTTTAAACTCTCGTTGTACATGTCAGGCAGGTCCTCAAATCTAAAACATGTTATAACATTGTGAGCTGTTCAAAGACATAAGACATGTTTCCAAGAAAAAAAGCAGAAAAAAAAATATGGACAACTACAACAACCTCATGCTAACACTGAGACTCATGGGGTGGCTCATCTCACCGTGCACACTTCTGAGCAAGGAAAACGGAAGAAAGAACACAAATATTATCTGCCCATGTCTGCTAAATAAGCTAGTTTGAAAATCAAGAACCAGAGAAAAGAATAAGAAGAAAAATGCTTGAATGTAGCAAATCCAAAAGAGAGACAATACAATGAAATGAGAAGTAAGACATTGACTTTAAAGTCACTCTTTCCGACAAACTAGACAGTAGAAGAATAAAAACAAAGCAATACAAAAATTATATTAATGTCTGCCTGCACATCTAAATAATAAATTAGCAGCTACTCTAGTTCATAAGAGTAGTTCACTAGAACATGCCTCATGGACTGTGTATTAGTATTTAATTATATTTCACAATGCATTAACATGTTCTCATGTACATATTGTATTCTATCTATCTATTGACCTTTCGAGCCGTAACCGGCCCATAGGGCGTAGACCAAGATACACCTTCTCCTATATGAATTTTTGTTCTAGCAGTTTTCTTTTAAAGATATTTTATCAAATCTCGCCATCTGTCTCTGTTCTGTGCAAGCAGTTCTATCTCATTGAGGGAGCCGATTCCTGCTGCTCTTGCCTCTCTCATCAATGTTCTTCTCAGTGTCTCCCTGGGTCTTCCTCTTTTTCTTTTACCTGTTGTTCCCATATGAGGGCTTGCTTTGCTATTCGATTATTATCTCTTCTCATCACATGTCCAACGTATGACCATCGTCTTTTCTTTATTACTGAAGATATTAGTGGTTGATTGGCGATTTCTCTAATTTCCTCGTTTGTTTTGAATTCGTTCCATTCTATACCAAGTATTTTCCTTAGACATTTATTTTCGAATGCGTTCAACTTTGTTTCTATATCTCTTGTTGTTTTCCAGCTTTCACACGCATACGTAAGGGTTGATAGTACATTTGATTTGAATAGCCTAAGTTTTGTGTTTGTGCTAATGAGTTTTGATTTCCACAACTTTTCAAGGCTTCTGAAAGACATTGCTGCTTTAGCCAGTCTGATTCTAATTTCTTTGCTCGTATCCCCTTCTCGATCAATGTGACTTCCAAGATAGATGAAGTGATCGATCTCTTCTACTGGTTTGTTTTCCATGTATATTTTGTCACTTGTTGGAATTAAACTTTTCATGACTTTAGTCTTTTCATGATTGACCTCAAGCCCAATTTTGCTGGCTATTGATGATAGTTCATTTGTGTTTCCTGCATCGTTTTTATCTGATTGCTGATGAGAACTATGTCATCAGCAAAGTCCAGGTCCTCCAAATGGTCTCCTTGTATCCATTCGATGCCTTTATTACCAGTGCAGCATTTCTTCATTATGAAGTCCACAACAATTCCAAATAACAAGGGCGATAAAATACATCCTTGTTTAACCCCAGTTTCTATTGGGAAACATTCGCTCAGTCCTTCCTCTGTTCGAACTGCACATGTGTAACCATCATACATGTCTTTGATAATATTTATGATTTTTGATGGTAAGCCATATTGCTTCAGAATTTTCCACAAAGAATCTCTATGAATACTATCAAATGCTTTTTGAAGTCGATGAAGTTAAGTACAAAAGGTTTTTGCTTTTCAATGTGTTCCTCCAATATAAGTCGTAGAGTGAAAATGTGGTCAAGACAGCTTCTCCCTTTTCTAAACCCAGCCTGTTCTTCACGCATTACTGTATCTATTGAATCCTTTATTCTATTTAGGATGATTTTACAGAATAATTTTGAGGCAACTGACAAAAGTGTCACGCCTCTCCAATTGTTACAATCTCTAAGATTGCCCTTTTTTGGGATCTTAACAATGATTCCTTTTTTCCATTTATGAGGCGTCTTCTCTGTTTTCAAATGATGTTGAACATTTTTTGGAGATGTATTAAATTATGGCTATCAATTGCCTTGAGGATCTCAGCTGTTAACTTATCCTCTCCAGCAGCCTTGTTATTGGTCATTAGCTTTAAGGTGGTTTCTATTTCACTATTGTATTAATACACTATAAACTAATAGTTGACAGAAAGCTGGTAGCCGAGTGGTCTATAGGTAAGACATGAAGGTTGGGAGCCGAGTGGTCTATAGGTAAGACATCAATCAGCATCTGGACAGGAAGTTGGGGACTGAGTGGTTGATAGCTAAGACATCAATCAGCGTCTGGACAGGAAGTTGGGGAGTGAGTGGTCTAAAGGTAAGACATCGATAGGCCTCTAGACAGAAAGTTGGGAGCTGAGTGGTCGATAGGTAAGACATCGATAAGCCTCTAGACAGAAAGTTGGGAGCCGTGTGGTCTATAGGTAAGACATCGATAGGCCTCTAGACAGAAAGTTGGGAGCCGTGTGGTCTATAGGTAAGACATCAATCAGCGTCTGGACAGGAAGGTCCCACATTTAATTCTACCAGTGGGAACATTTTTCAAAAACAGGAATAAAGTGAATCTGTGGTTTCTTTGTGGTGTTACCCTCCCCTAGTCTCTAGATAGTGAGATCCTATGTCTACCCCTCTCAAATAAACACACACAAAAACAGGAGGTCCCATGTGCACCTTGGCAATTAAAAATTAAAAAAGAGCAGGCCTGGGCAAAATTGTCAGCAAAAATCTGCCCACACCAATCAATCGTCTTAGGCTGGGCTATAGAGTTCATGCATGAGGGTTAGGGTTCTCACAGATTCTCTATATTTTGAGAGTAAAATTGGAGCACACATGGATTCGTCCAATGTGCAGTGATGATGATCATAACATAACAAAAATGAAAAGTTAAATTGTAATAAAACAGACCATTATATTTTAATTTCCAGACATTCTGCTGAGATAATCTTAATTTAGATCAACAGTGTACAAAGCTTTCATCCTTACAGAACTCCATTGTAAGTACCTAAATGTCTGATTCAGACATATTGGTGTATGACTAAAATAAAATGCATAGAAATATCCAACACAGTTGTGGTATTTAACAAGGCCCTAGATTATGACAAACATATTTTCTCACACACAGTTGTGGTATTTAACAAGGCCCTAGATTATGACAAACATATTTCCTCACACACAGTTTGACAACAAGTGGCAAATATTATTTTGTAAAGCTAAGAAAAATGCAGTGTGCATGTGGTTAAGTGGCAAAAACATTGGCAAAGATAGATTCAGTGAAAAAAGGATAAACTAGAAGTATCTCATACCAGAAAATGAAGACATTAATGTGAAGCTTGGTGATGAGTTATCAGAGTTATGTAATGAGTTGTCCAGGCTAGGTGATGAATTTCCTAAGCTTTGTAATGAGCTGCTTAAACTATGTGATGTTATGCCCAAGTTAAATTATATTAAGCCCAAGGTAGGTGATGAATTACCCAGCTATGTGACTGTATGCCCATGGTAAGTGAATGATTTGACTGATGTTTGACTCCTTGCACATCGCTGCAATCAAACGAAACAAAAGCTACAGGAACTACAAAAAGAACTCTGCTGAAATGGGACCACAGATTAATGTTGATAAAACAAAGATAATGAAATGTAACATAAACCTAGGGGAAATTGAAGGAGCGTTTATAGAGCAAGTGGACCACTTAACATATGTAGGCAGCATTAACAACAAAAGAGGAGGCACAGAGAGAGACATTAAGCAGAGAATAAATAAAGTAAGAACAGCTTTCATCCAACTGAATAAAATATAGGCAGCATAAAAACATACAAAAAAACACAAAGATAAAACTATTGAATCAGTCCCGCTATAGGACTCAAAGACATGGATGATAAATAATACAAAAAGTTACAAACATTAGTAAACAACTGTTGAAAATTATGAACATCAGATAGTATGACAAGGTAAGAAATAAAAATATCTTGGAAAAAACAAAACTAGGGTCGATCAGGCAGCAGATTATGAATAGAAAACGGACATAGATTGGACAAACAATAAGAAAATCTGATGTCAGCATAGCAAGACAAACACTATCAACCGAGATGTAAAAAAGAAAGCCAAAAAGGCCAGGAATAAACAAAAAAGAGAAGTCATGGAAATCCTCAAGGACAATGGCGTAGACTGGACAGAAGTAGAGAAAATGTTCAAGAATGAATGGAGAGACCTTGTTTGTGGCCTATAGTTCAATAAGAGGTCTAAAAGACTGAACTTTGAATGATTAATTGAAGTGATGAAATTTCTCAAGCTATATGACAGCATGCCCAAGGCAGGTGATGAAATTACTCAAGCTATATGACAGTATATCCAAATTAGGTGATAAATTAGCCAAGCTATATAATGGTTTGCCTAAGGTAAGCGATAAATTTCCATATTTCTTCAGTAATCTTTCTCCAAACGATAACACAAGAACTTCAATTTTAGGCGAATCCAGACTTTCTTGGCCCAATTTGTTTATAGAATATATGAAAAAATTATCATGAATGAGACACATGACACTTACCTAAAGATGTAGATACCAAAAGATATTCAAACTGGAAAATAAATAATTACTCTCGGAAATCAGTCTGAGGAAGCCAAAAAATGTTTTCAATAAACAACCAGGTGGACAAGTTTATCGTTTATTTTAACCTGCAGTTCTGTTATTTTCTGTGTACAGTTTCTTTAAAGGATGCATATTAGAACATAACAAATTTGTTAAAAGTCAAAATAACCCAGAATAGATCATTTTCAGTTAAAAAAAATATAGCCAACAGAAATAGGTAACTGTGTACAGGTCACAAAGAGGAATAATGTAAATTGTAATATTTCATGATAAATAATGGCAGAGTTGTGATATCAAAATACATTTATCAGACTATTATAAATTATAATGAAAGTATGACACATTACAGAACTTTATAATTCTTATACATCAGACACTTTCATAGTTTAACTGAACTTGCTGCGAACAAGAAGGTAATAGACAGACTAATCCCATCTACTTGTTTTGGTGATAATAAGCAGAATTTTACAAGTGCAAATGAAAAGCAGTCATTTAAGGTACAGTAAAAACTGAATACAAAGTGTGATAAGGAAAGCTGTATGTACATATTTTACAGGTTTCTGGAAGTTGTCGACTGAATATAGCCTTATTTTTGTCTTGCTCATTAAGTTGTAGTAGTTTTTGAATAATATGCACCAGTGAGGACATTTTCATGAAGAATAACTAATGGCATGTCAAACTCATGAATTATCTTCTGTGACCTCAGTTTTGGAAAGGCACAGCATGGTACGGGTGTCATGGGGGTAATGGCAGTCAATGATAAGTTCAGACAAAATATGACCTCAATTACATAAAAGCATCAACCATTAGTTTTAAACTCACCAGCACACAAAGAAAGATCTAATTAAATGAATGTGATCACATCACAATTTAATTTTCACTGAGCATTATGAATACATTTAAAGAAACATATTTGTATGAAATTCTTTGGAAATCTAAACTGATGATCAATTATTTTAAACCAAATAGGTATTTTAAGGATAACTGTAACAATAATAAATATGTCTTATATGAGTGGAAACAATTCTATCACAAAACATTTTCTCAAAAACACTCAACTGAATGCCTTATTTACTGAATTACCAAATAGTTGTAATAGTACATCTCTAATTTTTCTTTATTTTCTATCAGCATTCAAGAGCTTGACTCCATCCTGTTTCACGATGGAGTGGGTGATCTTTAACCCTAGATTATGACACCTTCGTAAAAATTGTGAACTCAAAATACAAACCTTTGGGAGTCAACAGTTTAGAGTGGGAAAACATTCCCCCCCCCCCCCCACACCTTCCTAATTACTGCTTCCGGTGGCTACTAAATGTTGGATTTGTTTCCTTTGATGTTGGATTTTTTTTTTTCAAACTGGTAAAAATTATGAAGCTGTAAAAATGGGTTGTTTTTTTTTAATCATAGATTTGGCCAATTTTCAAAAAATGTGTTTCCTTTCCTTTTTTTTTCTCTTAAAATGGGAGAAATCTCTTAGCTTATAGGTGAGACATCAAACAAACCTTTGTAACACAGAATAGGCAGTGAACGATGCTAAGAGGAAGCCAAACATATGGCTAGAATGACAGACTAATGGCCAATGTGTCAACGTAACACCACCAGTAGCCACAATGCCATACGGTCGAATTTCAGGCCATAAATTGAACCTAAGCCAGGAAATGATTACCGCATCCAATTCATGTGTCTCTTCTTGTGTAAACATGAAGGTATTGTAAAAACGTGACCTATGGATAGAGGTCATAATTTAGGGTTAACCCTTTTGTATACCTTATAGAATCATTACAGCAGCCATTTACAAGATTTTATTTGCTTTCATGTTTTAAACAAGTCATAATCATGTGTGTAGCTCATAACATATAAAACATATTTCTTCACATAAAAGTGCAGATTTCACATTTTGCAGCATATTCTCTGACATTTGCTGTTCAACTGTTAAATACATCACATCCTAATAACCTATTATCAATTTCATATGCACAAAACATCACATAACTTTAAAGCTGACATGGTTTCCAACATATATCAGACACCTCTCACAAATGCATGTTTAAGGCTTCATAATTTCTTCGGATTATATAACATAAATGCTGTATTACAAATAAGAGAAATAGCAGACAAGAATGAACGCATGTAATTGACATAAATATTTTAAAAAGTGTGTACCTGCATTTCACATTGTTGATGAAACTACAGTGGCTCTTATTTACATATGGGAAAAGCACAGTTTAAACAGTAAGTATAAAACAGAGGAACAATTATTGAAGTTGACAAAAAAGCTATTTGTACTGACTTAGATAATGAGAGAAATAGAACTTGTTTATTTCATTCATCATCATCGAGTGCCGTCTCCGCAACGAAGGTTGGCTACCATTGAGCGCCATTCTGCTCTGTCTCTTGCTTTGATGGTGCAGGTTGTCATAGGTTGATTTGTCCATCTTTTGATGTTACTCGTCCATGTTTGTCTTGTTCTGCATCTGCCTCTTTTACCTTGTATTTTCCCCTCCAGGATTACTTTTAGTAGGCTACTGTGTCTTTTAACATGCCCCAAAAATCGCATTTGTCTTGTTTGAATTGTGCTTAGTAGTTCTCTTTTCATTTTTAGTTGTTTTAAGACTTTATCGTTTGTTTTCTTTCCCTTCCATCCAATTCTACCTATTCTTCTAAATATCCACATTTCAAAGGCTTCAATTCTCTGTTCTGTTTTCTTGTCTAATGTCCATGCTTCTGCCCCATATAGGAATATTGAGAAGATGTAACATTTTGCTATTCTAAGTTTTCTTCTTCTACCTTTTAGCTCCAGTGGAGCATAGGTCTTCAACAAACACTTTCCAAGTCGTTCTGTTTTTTGCAATTCTTTTAAGATCATTCCATGTCTTCCCCATCATCTTCATCTCTGCTTCAATCTGTCTTCTCAAGAATTCCTTGGTCTTCCTCTTTGTCTTTTCCCTGGGGATTCCAAAAAAGGGCCTGTTGTGTAATACTCTCAGTTGGTTTCCGTAGTGTGTGTCCTATCCATCGCCATCGTCTTCGCTGTATATTCTAAGTTTTAGCCCTGGTGTTATTTATTTTGATGTTAGTATGTTCTTCATGACATTAAAATTACTTGTTGCCATTCATATTCTTTGTTTATTTCAGTTGTACATTTTCCATCACTGGTTATAGTATGTCCAAGGTATTTGTAATTCTGAACTGTCTCCAGGTCTATTCCTTCAATTTTGATATCCACTTGTGGGTTTTGAGTATTTTCTTTGTTTATGATCATAGTTTTAGTCTTTTTGATATTCATATCTAGTCCATATTTTTTGCTTGTCATGTTTATTTAATTAAGTAATTGTTGTAGATCTTTAGGATTTTCTACTAGTAGTACATTATCGTCAGCATATCTTAGGTTATTGATTATCGTTCCATTAATTTGTAGGCCTGGCATCTCTAAGATGTTTTTAAAGATTTCCTCAGTGTATAGATTGAACAAGCTTGGTGATAGGATGCATCCCTGTCTTACTCCTCTTTTTATATCAATGGGTGTAGAGAGTGTTATTTCATTAGCTAATTTAAAAAGTGTACTAAATAGTTACGGCATTGCTAGCAGTGATGTTGAGATAGACTGATGTGATATGATTTATATCATACAAGATTAAACTATATAATGGGGCCTCTGGGGCCTATTCGGGAAAACCACCCGACTGGGCTACTGATGGTCAGACAACCTGTGTTCGATTCCCGCTGGAAGCAGTGTGAATTGTACTCGTGGTAGGAAAAAAAAAATACCCCCATGGTTGACCCAGCCACTGACATAGATGGATACCAGGGTAGTACTCTGAGAAGGTGAAGAATGCCACCTCACATCATGAGTTTCGATGCTTGAAGCGTCACTTTCCAGAAGTCTCCGAACACTTCTGGATAGGTGGCCGAGCACATATGGGTGAAAACATGCATGCTAAGACGCCGATTCAGGTCTCATACTTTACCATTACTATAAAAGGCTAATTTACCGTCTTCTGGTTTAAGCCATTAGCTTTGTGAATATAGGGCAATTTATGTGCTCAGAGTTTACAGATGCAAATATAGGGTATATGCTTTCCTATTATCCACATTGTTGCTTGACTTATTCATCATTCAGGATATTGATACTATGCAAAAAAAATATACTTGGTGCGCTCCTATCATTCAAAACTCAGTGCTTTCTCATTGTTCAAGCTATTGATACTACAATTGAAATATAATTGGTTCCTATCAATCATCACTCAATCTATTGCTTCTTCAAAAAATATATTTGGTGCCCATTCAGTATTAATGATGATGATAAAACTTGGTGCCCCCTCATCAATCTACGTAGTGACACAACAAAGGATATATACTTGGTGCCCTCATCACTCAATTTAATACCACATAAAAATATAGTTGGTGATATACTTGGTGCCCTCATCACTAAATTTGATACTACATAGAAATATAGTTGGTGCCCCCGTATTACTCTATAGATACAAGCTACATAGAAAATATACACTTTGTACCCTATTATCAATCAATGTATTGCTTCTTCACAAGAAATATACTTGGTGCTATTTCATTATTCATGGTAATGCAAACACTGGAAATATGTTTGGTGCCGATTCATTATTCATGTTAATGTTAATATAGGAAATATCTATCTATCTATCTATTGTCCTTTCGAGCCGAAGACGGTACATAGGGCAGAACCACAATCTCAAAAACAGAAACCTTGCATGCCAAAGTGGCACATATTGCAGAGGTCACTGCTCTAAAATATATGGCGCTGTTATAGGAAATATACTTGGTGCCAATTCATTATACATGCTAATACTAACACAGGAAATATACTTGGTGCCAATTCCTTTTTCATGTTAATGCTAACACAGAAAAAATACTTGGCGCTATTTCATTATTCATGTTAATGCTAACACAGAAAATATACTTGGTGCTATTTCATTATTAATGTTAATGCTAACACAGGAAATATACTTGGTGCTATTTCATTATTAATGTTAATGCTAACACAGGAAATATAGTTGATGCTATTTCATTATTAATGTTAATGCTAACACAGAAAAAATACTTGGTGCTATTTCATTATTCATGGTAATACCAACACAGGAAATATACTTGGTGCCAATTCATTTTTCATGGTAATGCTAACACAGGAAATATACTTAGCAATAAAGATTACTTGAGTCAGCTGTTACTGTAGATGAAGTAATATTGAAGTTAAAAAGTAAAGCCACATACGGTTAATACAAACACCTGCACTCACCATAATTGTTAAGTAACCAACAGCATTTGGATATAGTTTTTTATCAAACTGGGGGCAAGATTTTTTGTAATCATTATATTCCTTGTTTGATGCAATCGGATATCACTGTCTGTGTTTATGTTTGATGTCTCACATACACTGCAATTTTACTGAAATAATTTCACATGAAATTGTCAGATAATGATAAATATTTATTATTTGAATGATGTAGAAAGTGGGTATCAACAAGTTGTCTCTGATGGTGAAATCTATTAGCATTCACTGGTAGAGAATGTTAGATATTTATAAGTGACTTTGATGCAAGATGTTGAATATCACAGCTGAAGAATGTTGAATGTCTGTAAACTTTCACAGCTGAAGAATGTTGAATGTCTATATACTTTCACAGCTGAAGAATGCTGAATGTCTATAAACTTTCACAGATGAAGAATGTTTAATGTCTAAAACTTCCACAACTGAAGAATGTTGAACATGTATAAACTTTCACAGGTGAAGAATGTTGAATGTATATAAACGTTCACATCTGAAGAGTGATGGTGTCTATAAACTGTCAAGCATGGAGAATGTAAAATGCTATCTATTCTGTGAAGTTGGTAAACATTCCAGAAAGATCACTGAACTCTGAAGCTGGTGGCGCCAGCATGCCAAACATGTCACTGAACTCTTCCTGTTGTTGTGGATGCTGCTGTTGCTGGGATGAAGCATCGGTTGCCTGCCACTGTTGAGGCCACATGGTGCCTAAATGAAAACAAGACCAGAGAGTAAAAATGGCATTAAGAATATCATATGTGGTTGATGTAATATAAGTTAAACTTCAGCATCAATCCAAAACTGTTAGTTACTGGATCTACCACAAAGATTAGCAAGTGTTGCCTTGTACTGATTCCCAGGTTTATCATCATCATCATCATCAATATCATCGTCATCCAGCTTATACATGTTGGAAGATGGCTCCGATGACAACTAAAGTCTTTTCTGTCCTGTGCGATATGCCCAGCTTCTGCAGGAGTCAATTCCAGCTCACAGTGATATTTTGCACCCATCTTCTAAGTTTTCTGCTGACTCATTGGGCAATTTTAATATTGGCCATCACTCTCCTCTATTGTTCTCTCTGTGGTCAGTTTTAGTGCACTTATAGGGTCCATTTTTTTATGTTTTCATACCATCTCCTTTAGTTTAGTTAGTCGACAGATCATGTTCATTGTACATCAGACAACCCCATAATGTTCTGATCCCTTCTCCAACATGCAACTATTAATGATCCCAGTAATTGCTATCACTGTGCCATACTGGTGAAAGTACTGAAGATGGTTTTTTTTTGGCTTAGATGCTTGAACCCTGCAGCACTAGCGAAGACATTGACAAATAAGGGGGAAGGAGCTCAATTGGATTTTTATGTTTTAGGGACAAGATATCGATCTCCCTATCCAGATATTACAGGAAGGTAAAGTCATGAAATGACCACGGATCTGAAGACGAAAACTCACAAACTGTGGTTGGATTCAATCCCAGGACCTTCTTGTCATGGCCAACGTCTTACCTCTAGACCCTTCCCCTCTTCTTTTTCTGGCAACCTCGTTATCTTTGTCCTTTGACTATTGTACTTGAGATGTGTTTTCATGCTGTGTCCATATAATTTAAGCTTGTGTTTCTAGATGATCGTCTTCAGGTCAAAACATTTACAAATTTCTTGATTTTTAATACTATAAATAGCTTTGTTCAAGATGTGGTCTCTCTAAGTGATGTCAAAAAATGTAACTTATAGCATAACAATTTTGTTGGCTGTTATACTCTTTAAAGTTGCCCTGTGAGTGTACATGTGTTAGCATACTAGCAAGGACATAAGAGTACAGGTATTGCTAACCAGAATTTTGTTATCTCAGTTGAAAGAATGTACGTACAATGTTATTTGCTCAAATTTGTGTACGCAAGATATTTTAATTATTATGACGTGGAAGAAAGTATACAAGCTAGTGGAATGTGTATATAATTAACTGGAGCATAATTTCATAAAATTGGTGCCATGTACGTAACTAAATTGATGGGGTATGTGTATGTACAATGAACATATGTACGATGTGGTCTGTTAAAATGTATGTGTGTAGCGTATAGAACATATGTAATTAATCCAGTGAAATATATAAATTACATATATAACATTTTTAATAAACTGATAAGAATGTGTGTTTGAAATATGCAAGAGAAGGAATTTTTTTTTATAAGTTACCTATTAAAAAAAAAACGTTATCTTAGTTAGAAAAAATATAATTTCACTTTAGCACAACATCTTGAGAAAGCATCAGTAATTTTGAATCTTGAGAAAGCGTCAGCTATTTTGAATCTTGAGAAAGCGTCAGCTATTTTGAATCTTGAGAAAGCGTCAGCTATTTTGAATCTTGAGAAAGCGTCAGCTATTTTGAATCTTGAGAAAGCGTCAGCTATTTTGAATCTTGAGAAAGCGTCAGCTATTTTGAATTTTGAGAAAGCGTCAGCTATTTTGAATCTTGAGAAAGTGTCAGTAATTTTGAATCTTGAGAAAGCGTCAGCTATTTTGAATCTTGAGAAAGCGTCAGTAATTTTGAATCTTGAGAAAGCGTCAGCTATTTTGAATCTTGAGAAAGCATCATTAATTTTGAATCTTGAGAAAGCATCATTAATTTTGAATCTTGAGAAAGCATCAGTAATTTTGAATCTTGAGAAAGCATCAGTAATTTTGAATCTTGAGAAAGCATCAGTAATTTTGAATCTTGAGAAAGCATCAGTAATTTTGAAGGAATTGCAAAATAAATAAGCACAAGTCATTCAAAGATGGTGGAAAATGTATTAGCTCTTCATATGCTGAATTGCTTGATCATTATTTTTCTATAAGTTTGGTTGGAATTATTTTATGTCAAGACGTTCACATGTCACCAACCTGTTTACATTTTTATTAGAATATGTCAAATTGTATTTCCCATTTTGAAAAACAGTATTGTACTGACAAAATACAATAAAATGATACTAGGGAAGAACTCAACAGAAAAGCACCAAAATGAACCTAATTTATATTTCCAGTTATGATGAATTCACTCAAAAAAGCTTTGTTAAAAATCAACGTTTTGTAATGTTTTTCCACAGATAAAAAGTTTAGTTGTGAACAGGCAAGCTTGTGCCAAAAAAAACAAAACAAAAAAAATGGAAATCTATGGACAAGTAATCATTTTGGCAATATGCATTTCTACAACATAACCATTTATATAACAGAAAACAAGTGAAAATGGACAATTCTTTTCAGACATTTATACTACTTTAACACACAAGAACAGACAAGTTACCTGCTGAGTTGCTGGCTGGACTGACACTGTTATAGTGAGCTGATGTAACATAGTCAGCAGCTGACTGGAAATGTAGAAATGACAATTTTCACACACAAAATGGTTGAAGTGTATTAAATAATATCTTTATATTAATGTCTTTCATGTCTGCTCCACTAAAGCCATTTTTTTTCCCTTAGTTCTTTATCTTTCTTCTCCACAGATTTCACCCTCTCAGTGGGCATGGATGCGTTTGTCATTAAATCTGTGCCTTTAGACCAGACATATCTTCGGCATGAGTAGATTTGCTTAACAATTTTGTATGGGAAGCAGCCATATTTGGCCTTCTCTTTTTTGACAACTGCCAATGGTTCTTAAACATATGAAGAATGCACATGAGATTTCCTGTTTTTTTTGCCACTTTCCGAGAGGGCTAGACACTCTCACTACCATGGAGACTGGTCGATCCAGAGGCAAGACACTGGTCTCGAGACAGAGAGGTTGTGAGTTCAAATCCCGACTGCACCAGTTGGGGATTTTAATTTGTGATTTCTCTCTGAGTCTCAGCAGTGAGGCCCGGCTTGAAATGTCAATTACTCATCAACGAAAAAAATATAAGTGCCTCCAAAGACGATATTATCTGCCTGTGCTGCTAGGGACCCCTGTGCATACAGCTGCCAGGGAAAAACGGATTAACATGCAAAATTCAGTTACTATGTTCTACGGACTTCATCAGAGGTGAATGCTGGTGAACGAAAAGAAAAAAAATGTCACTACCCAGAGACCAGGGAAAGCCACAAGCAAACTGGAAACCCTGGATTCAAAGTGAAAAATTCACACCACCTGTAGTGGGATTCAAACCCAAGACTTTTTTGTCCAGAGGACATCTTACCTCTAGACTACCCAGTTCTTTATCAACCATCCTTCACCATGTATCTTTTGCTCTCTGGACTTTAGTAATAATTTCCTATAAGATTAGACTGTTGGCCATACGAACAACCATCTTCTCTATCTCCTTGCTTGGAGTGGACTATTTCAATAAAAAGATAAACAAGTAAAGTATTTTCCTGATACAACCCCAAACTTTGGCTCTGTTTCTTCACCTCAGATTCTTGTGTTAGCCAAGACAAATAACACAATATAAGGCAGCAGATAAACACCATTTAGCTGTATCCTACTCCTTGTAAGCAGCTGAACAACATCTTTTTGAATATTCAACATATGATCATATTAAAAAAGGTGCTTCCTCCTCCAAGGCTGAAAGATAGGTAACTCTTTATGGAACAAAGAAAGGTTGACAAATAGTAGGAAAAATAAAAAAATAAAAAAATGGTATGTAAGAAGCTTTACGTGACAAGTGGACGACACAGACTAAACAACGTTTCGGCTCAATAGGCCTTCATCAGGAACAAACAATAAAAACACACACACAAAACTGATAACGAAACAACCAAAACAAAAACAATCGAAATGTGTTAAAGAAAACAACAACAATAAATAAAACTATCCTGTGAAATCCAAAATAAAATCGTAACCAAGTGCGGCTGTCGTGAACGTCGAAAATCGTGCCAAAAAGTGCGTAAATGTAAACAGAACCAGAGGAGTTATATATATATCTTGTCGTCCACTTGTCACGTAAAGCTTCTTACATACCATTTTTTTATTTTTCCTTATATTCAGCTTTACTGCAGCTTCGCATTTTTATGCCTTAACCCTTGACAAATAGTACATTCTACATGAAAAAAGAAACAATTCACAACCTCATACAGATACTACAACGTGACACTTTGACAAAGAATTTCTACCAATTGACTGCTGGGTAAATAACAAACCAACCATAACAAATAGAAAATGACATCAAGACCCCAACATGAAACTGAAGAACAAAATCTTTCAACTCTGAAGAGCAAAAGACAGAAAGCACTGGAGAACTCTTGTTCATGGTCTATGTTTCAATGAGGGATAAAAAAAAAAAGAAAAAAAAAAAAAGGCAAGAAGAGAATCTGAACAAAACCAGTAGACACTGAACACCCACCTGTATAAAGTGACCACGACCCAAATATGTTCACAACTGACTAACCCACAGGTTCTAGAGCATGTTTTGCAAATATTTGAAACCAACTTCAGAACTGCAGTCATCCCCCCAAGAAAGACAAAGAGTGATGGCTAGATTCATGGTGGCAACTCATCTCTGTGCAATCAAGCAAGTTCAGGAAACTGAATGCAGACAAAGAAATGGATCATCATCAGGTCACATATCCTTTGCAGAACGTTGCATTCACCGCAGCCAGTCTGAAAAAATCTCTGTCTCTAGCCAGATCTCCCACTTCTTCTGTTGTCATGTTCGACATCTCCTTGATGTCTTGAAACCACCTTCTTCTTGGTCTGCCCCTGATGCATTGCCCAGGAACCAAGCCTTCCATTATTGTTCTTTCCAGTCTGCTGTGTCTTTTGATGTGGCCATAATATTTTAATTTCCACTGTAGAATGATGCTTATAAGTCAGTACTTTTTAATGTTTACATTTTTTAATATGTCTTCATTGCTCATTTTCATTATCCAAGGTATCTTAAGCATCTTTCTGTAGCATTGTTTCGAATAAATCGATTTTCTTCCTTGCTGTTTGAGAGATTGTCCATGATTCACAACCATATGTTGCTGTCGAAAAGATACATGACCGTATTATTTTTAATGCTTTGCTGGTATTGTGCCACATGTTCTTCATGACGTTTCATTTTTGTGTTACTATTCTTTCGATCTCTTTATGGCAGTCTCCATTGTTAGTTACAGATCCTAGATATTCATAGCTTGTTACAATTTCAAGATCTTCACTGTTGATGATTTTGGGCTGGCTTTTTATTTTTGTCAAAGTACATTGTCTTAGTTTTCTGATGAAATGGATGGACAAAAGAAATTCAAAAGCTGGATTGAAACCACTCCAGATGTGCTACACATGAAAAGATAAGTTTGATGCTCTCTGTGGCAAACCTCTATATTGTTTGTCACAAAACAAGTGCTAACATAGTGAAAGAAACAAAGTTAAAAAAACAGCAATGACTCACATCAGTCCTTGCAAATGTACCCTGATGTGACCAGCTGCTGCCAGTATTTTGTGCTGGACTCCGCCTCATTCCTAAGCCTGTCATAGCCTGTGAGGGTGTACCTGCTGGATGGTGGGAGTACTTCATGCTGCCAGCTGTCTGGTAGCCTGAGTATATGTCCTGTTGCATGGGCTGACGCTGGTTCATGTGGTACATGTCTGATGTGTATTCTAGAGGTTTGCTTGCACCTCCTGTACCTCCTAGAACAAAATTCACAGAAGAAAACTTTAGAAAACAAATTAGCTTACAATGAAGAACTTTTAAAGCATGAGACTGGTTCCCTCAATTAACATTACCGTGTATGAATGTATTTGTTCATACTTGTTAATTATAAGAAATCTCGGGAGAAAATCACCTCAGACATAAAACTTCTTCTTTTCTTGCTCATTTGCCTTCAGTGTCAAGGGGTCTGACATAAAATCTCTGAAGATTATTGTCTTAGACATAAAAACTAAAGATAACTGTCTATGATATGGCAATCTTTGAAAACAAGATATATGTGGAAGTGGACACAATTTTAAATGACAATCTCTGAAGATCATTATCTTAGATATGGCAAATTTTGAAGACAATATAGAAATGGCAATCTTTGAAGATCATTATCTTAGATATGGCAAATTTTGAAGACAATATAGAAATGGCAATCTTTGAAGATCATTATCTTAGATATGGCAAATTTTGAAGACAATATAGAAATGGCAATCTTTGAAGATGATTGATTATTTTAGATGTGGCAAATTAAAAAAAAAAAAAATGATAGACATGATAATCTTTGAAGATCATTATCTAAGACGGATATGGCAATCTCTGACAATTATTGTCTTAGACAGCAATGGCAATTTCTGACGATAACTATCTTAGACAAGACAATCTTGAAGACAACACAGATAGGGCAATATTTGGAGACAAGATAAAAATGGCAATCTCTGGAAATAACTATCTTAGATATGACAATCTTACAAGACAAAATAAATATGACAATCTCCGAAGGCAAGATAGAACTGGCAATCTCTAAAGACAATTGTCTTAGATGGACATGGCAATTATCTGAAGACAACGAAGATATGACAATTTTGAAGAAAATTGTCATAGGGATAGACACAAAGTGATAGTGAGGAATGCTGCAAATCTGGCCAAAAAAATGTGAATAATATATAAATAGGTATATAACAGCTTTATGGTGTCATTGGAAATCACAAGAAACAATCTATAAGTTGCAGAATGTTTTCTACAAGGAAGACAAATAATACAACCTAAAACACAAGAAGAAATGGTACTTTAATGTTATCATTATTGATCTCATGGGCAATGAAAGAATAACTAAGTCACAAAAGACAGACTTAATATATGATGGTAACATCTGGGATAAAGCTCACAAGATGTACCTGGGAGATGATTGTGAACAGTGGCAGATTAAACATACATAGTGGGGGAATCATAGAAAAAAATTGGTTTAAAAAAAAAAAAAAGATGGGGAAGGTGTAGAAGAAGAGAAAAGAAATAAATAAATGTGGTGAAATAGGTATATAAGGATGTATTAAGACACGTTGAAACCCAAGAGGGAAAGTTCCACTATGAGGACCATCAGTCTGATCTCTTTGGCAAATTGACTACATCTGTCCAAGGCACATAAAATGGTACCACTCTGATGCAATTATAAGGAGAGAGTCAAAGTGAGAGGATACAGAAGTTCTTACATCCCAAGAAATGTCATTGAGGACACAACAAACACTAAAGACAACAGAAATTAAATCTCTGAGGGAAAAGTCTGATAAGCTAATAAGAGATACAAATTGTTCAATTCTCTGACCTATTTCGTTACACAGCATCACAGTTACTGAATGATCTTCATTTAGCTATATATTCTGTTTCATATGTTGTTATTTAAATATACTACAGAACTAATAAACTAAAGTTTTTAAATAATTTGGATAAATGTCTACATGCACACTGTGTTATTTCTTTTAAGAGTACACATTATTTCTGAGGTGACTTTATCATGAATTAGTTTGCATACATGTGCTTTAAGTTATTTGGAAAAGTAAACCTTCCATATGTTACTTTGGGGACTATTTGTACAAAACTTGCTCTTGTTAAGCACATGAGAATGCACTGTCAGACACTGCTACTATATAGAAAATAGAACAAGATCTTATTGCAAAGGATACAACAGTATGTATATATATATATGATAATGATAGGAAAAGTTTTGCAATCACTGTGATGTGAGTATAGCTGATGTAGGAAACCTAGTATCGCGCTAACTGCTAAAAACCCAGTACTGCACTAACTGCCAAAACCCAGTACTGCACTAACTGCTAAAAACCCAGAACTGCACTAACTGCTAAAACCCAGTACTGAACTAACTTCTAAAATCCAGTCCTGCACTAACTGCTAAAAACCCAGTACTGCACTAACTGCCAAAAAACCCAGTACTGCACTAACTGCTAAAAACCCAGTACTGCACTAACTGCTAAAACTCAGTATTGAGCTAATTTCTAAAACCTTGTACTAAACTAACTGCTGAAACCTAGTACTGCACTAACTGCTAAAACACAGTACTGAACTAACTGCTGAAACCTAGTACTAAACTAAATGTTGAAACCTAGTACAGCACTAACTGCTAAAATCCAGTACTGCACTAACTGCTAAAACCTAGTACTGCACCAACTGCTATACAGACAAACTTAAGCTTCTCCATTGAAACCAATAAGTCAAGAAAGCCAATTCAACCCACTATATATATATAACAAGTCTACGTCAATAGAAGTGAGAAAGAGAGTTCACCAGTGCTATATAGAGCCAATTCTGACCTATGGAAGCAAATAATGGACAGTCCACAAACAAATGAAAAGATGATTAGGATTAGAGGCTACAGAGATAGGATTTCTTAGAAGAATGTTGAAAGTTCCCTGAATAGCTAAAAAGACCAATGAGGCAATGAGGACATTCTCAAAGAGGCCAACACAAAAAGGAAGCTCCTAAAAAACATCAGAAAGAAACAATCAACATTTTTTGGGTACATCATGAGAAGAAGAAAGTTAGAATACTTGGTTACAACTGGCAAAATACAGGGAAAGAGAGATCACAGATGACAAAGAGAGAAGATACTAGATAGCCTGGTGTCATGGCATGGAAAACAGAATTTATATGAGAAACTGCAGATAAAAAATTGTGGATGGACATGATCACCAACCCCAACTGGTATGGCATATGATGAAGATGATATCAAGAGCTTACCCACTCACTAGACATAACACCAATGGAATTAATCAAGAAAAGTTATTTCTTAAAATGTTTCAAGAAATCAAAATGGTCCTTTTTGTAAACTGAAGACCACTAATTTTTTAATACAAAGAGCTATAATTAGCTTTTCTTATAAAAGAATGTTACAAGCTAAAACTGTTAAAGCAGCTGGAATTACTGTTGGAGATGAGGACAGAAGCAGACATTTGCTTCTAGAGGTGAATACGATTCTGTTATTGTAGCTGCTAATATAATACTAACAAATCTTCATATGATGTTTAGACTTGCTCAAGTATTGCTTGTTTTCTAAAAGCGTTCAGAAAACGTAAATAGAAAAGTCTCCAAAAAATAACTGAAAAATGTGAAGTCAAAATTTGCAGCGAAGTAAATAAATATTTACATTATGTTTTAAAGAAACTATTTTTATGCATCATAATTGATTTGAGAGTATTTTCTAAAGAGATACATTTGTTTAATCTGCACTTAAGGGAACATTTCTGTTAATTCAGCATCCTAAAAATAGAACATTTTCCCAATTTTTGTAACAGTCTGTTCCATTAGGAAAATATGCTAATATAATTCAAATATTATTAAAGTCTGAGTTTGTTTTACATCAATCACTTAAATCAGCATTAAATCTGCTTAAATCAACAATAAAATGTTATTATTTGGAGGCTAAAGATTGTGTTTTTATTGGTAACATTTTATTTGTAATAAACATAATTTAATAGTGACTTAAATGAAAAACATTTCCATTTTTTCATTTATTCTATGTATTAAAGACCATATTCTGATGTAAAGTTGATTACACTTAATTACATTTAAATTCAAGAAATTAATAAACTTATAATGTAATAATTTAAATTTAAATAAAGAACATGTACTGGCAACAAACAGCGGCCATAAGAACTGGAAACCAATTGGGAATGTTTCAACAAATAAAACAGGTATTAGGCAAGGTTGTGTGCTGTCACCAGATTTGTTTAATATTTATAGTGAGATTATTTTAAGATCCATAAGGGGCATGCCTAGAATAACAATCGGAGGTCATAATATAAATAATCTAAGGTATGCTGATGATACAGTCATAATCGCTAAGAGTCAAAATGAGTTACAAGAAATGTTAGACATTATAGTGAAAGAAAGCAAAAATAAAGGACTCAGCCTTAATAGCAGAAAGACAGAAGTAATGGTAACAACAAAGATAAAGAATTCACCTCCGTGCAAAATAAAGACAAGTGGAACAATATTAAAACAGGTAAATGAATTTAAATATTTGGAACTTTGTTAACCTCAGACAGAAGATGTACAACAGAGGTGAGATGCACAATGGCTCAGGCAAAAGCAGCTTTCCAAAAAATGAGGAAGATACTATGCCATCCATTTTTGACAATAGAAACAAGAAAAAGAGTTCTTAAATGTTATGTAGAGCCAGTCTTAACATATGAATGTGAATCATGGACAATAGGACAACATACAAGAAAATCACTGGAGTCTCTAGAAATGTGGTTTTACAGAAAAATGTTGAGAATACCAAGGACAGCTAAGAAGAGTAGTGAAAACATTCTGAAAGAGGCCAAAGCAAAAAGAGAGCTAATTTCCAATATTAGGAAGAAACAATCATCATTTTTTGGCCATGAAATGAGAAGAGAACAGCTGGAATATATTGTAACAACTGGGAAAATTTAGGGATGAAGAGATAGAGGGAAGCAAAGAGAAAAGATGCCAGACAGCTTAAGAGAATGGCTTGGCAGAAGGTCAACAACAGAAATGATAAATAACTGTCGAGATCGAAAGTTGTGGCAAGACAAGATCACCTGCGCCAGCAGGCCCAGTACTTGAAGTTAATGATGATGATAATGTAATATTACACTACTGGTAACATCAATGCATCTGGGGCAGACAAGGAAAAGGTGGTTTCAAGACATCAAGATCAAGGCAACCTTCAAAACATGACAACAGAAGAAGTGTGTGATCTGGCTACAGACAGAGATTCTTTCAGATGGGCTGTGGTGAATGCAACGTTCTGCAAAAGATTACGTTCATGTAAAACATGAACTCTAATTACAAAAATAGACAGTAAAACACAAGCCTAATAAAAAAAAATGTTAACAAATTCAGCATTTCATGTAGAGAACACATTACAAATGATAAATTGGTAAAATCATCACTAATAACATTGATTCACATGAAGAGCTTCTTACATTAAAATCAAAAAAGAAATTATGTCAGCATGTCACAAGATCAAACAGCCTGGTCAAGACTGTGGCAGTACCTACAACTGATAGCTTATATTAGATGTAGAGTAAAAGTTCCCTCCACACCTTGTTAGGTGTATGGGATAAACGGTGTTAAATGCCATATTTTTCCATGACAATGGCACATTTTGGATGATATAGTCAGCAACGTGCCAGGCTACATTTATTTCCCAGATAAATCTAGGGTACCCATTTTTAGATACTGGGTAAATCCTGGAGCCTTGTATGTCAAAAAAAAAAAAAAATCGGTTACCTCTAGGAATCGAATCCAGACCTTTCTTATCTAGAAGTGAGCACACTAACCACTCAGCTACTGAGGTGCTTTACATGGCTAGAGTTTTAATTACACTTGAACAGCTTGAAGTGTATGATGTGTTTTAATAAGCTGAACCAGAGAGAGTTTCATTACAATTGTTTACAGATCTTTGTGGTGATCATTCCAAGTAAGCAGAGTTGCTCCTAACATGATGTTTAACCAGACATAACCAGACTTTTCGCACCGGTTTGCAGGTGGACTGCACTGGGGTTCCACAGAAGTGATCACTATCCATGTGTCCTCCTAACTGAGAAAAGCAGAAATGGAAGCCAGAAAAGAAAGCTCCACACATTCCACTACGAGAAAACAGACCAGGATGTCTTTAGCAAAATCAGGCATAGGAAAAAGAGCGCCCTCGTAGGAGGCAGGAGAGATGGACGCTGCCACCCTGGTGGAACGTAGAAGTCGAGGAAGCTTGGCAGTACAAGAGACAAATGGCCAAAACATGGCAGAAAGCCAGAAAGAATGGAAGAACACAACCTGAGCTCTTGAAGCGTCTGAAAGAAGAGGTCAATAAAAAAATGAAGCACTTTAAACTTTGTGCTAAGCAGGCTAGGGATGCCAAATGGGATGACTTCTGTAGAAAAGTGTGCTCAGAAAAATCGCTAGCCACATTCTGGCGCCTTCATCAGAGCATGAATGGCACAACACGATACAGAGGCATACCAGACTTTCAGAGCACAGGCCAGATATGGCACAAATCTGATGAGAGCAAAGGGAAGGCTCTGCTTGCCCCCTACATTGAGCAGACGGACCAAAGAAATGAGGCTGTAAGGATGAGGATACGGGAATCGCTGTCAAAATTGTGCTAGGATGTAGTGCTGGAAGAAGATCTCACAATTACAACCGATACCATTCGGACAACACTTAAAAGGTCAAACAACACTGCTCCTGGTCCAGATGGTGTTCGGTACGATGACATAGGCGATTTAGCTGACGATGACTTGACAAAACTGGCCAATAAGTTTAATGCCAGCATTCGGAGTGGCCCAGATTAAGGAGGTGTGGCTACACAGCTCCTTACTACCGCTACCAAAGCCAAACAAGGACCATTCTCAGATCAGTGCCTACAGAATCACACAATGCAGAACACTGCGGGCAAGCTGCTGGAGAAAATAGTTGTCCGTGTCCTCACCTGTCACCTTGAACAGAAACGCGCATTCCCACCCACATTCGGAGGTTATAGATATAACAAAGAGACATGACTCAATACGGCAGTCTTGCCTATGACATCTTCGAAGGCTTCCACAGACAAGATGAGACATGTGCTGCTGCTATAGATCTGAAGGATGCATACAACAGGGTACCATTTGAATACCTCATGCATATGCTCCTCAAACTGGCGGTGCACCCCTTCCTCATTAGATGGATCGCTGCGGCAATTGTTTCAGAGGAAGGTGATACTCAGATGTGGAAGTTGGTCTTCTGGGCCAACATCCATTTGTCCAGGGCTGCCACAAGGCTCACCATTGTCAGGGGAGAGACAGACGAGGAATCGCCTCCACAATGCAAGATGAACTCGATCGCATTTCTTCCTGGTGTGGGGTTTCAGGTGCCTTGGTTAATCCTAATAAAGCATCAGTTTCATAGTTCTCCCTTAACAATCATATCGTTAATACAACCACACGGGTAGTATGAATGGGAGCTGATCAGGGACAAGTTGATGACATACCTCAGAGTTAAGTTTTATTGCAGCCTGTGTTTTCGGGACCATGTCAACCATGTGATAACAAAATCCCGCAAGGGATTAGCTGCCTTGAAGGTCATGGCAGCTGCCAACATCGAGCAGAGGCTACTTACTCTTCTGTTCCAGGGATTAGTCCTTGCACCAATCAAGTATGCCCTGGCAATTCTTATTGTCAGTACAACTTAAATTGATAGGTTGGAGAAAATACAAAATGAAGCCATGCGCATTATCTTGGGATGTACAAGGGACACTCCCTGTGTAGCAATGAGATATCTTCTTGACTTTCCAACCATAGATGACAGAATCAAGATTTGGAGAGCACGAGCATACCTAAAGATTAGTACAGATAAAGATCGTCCATTGCACCACGTGCTCAACACAGGGAAATGTGCCAGGCTAAAAAGAGGCAACTCAATGGTGGGCCGAGTGTAACAGTGAAGCTGGTGGAAGCTACCGCTTCTCAAATAGACGATAGCAGTATCATATAGTGGCGACCAGCAGATTTAACTATAATGATGGTATTTCAGTATAACTAGTGAGTCAGAAGTTTAGTTAGAGTAGAGGTTATAGGAGAAGGGTAGTAACCAGGAGGAAGGAGTGAGGTTCAGAGTATTGGACAAAGCGATGGGAGGTTACATGATCCCCACTCACCAGTTGTAGAGGGTGGGTAGTGACGCACCGAAGGAGAGGTCCAGAATAGTGGAACGACACAATGTCTCACTACATGGAAAAGTTTAGTTACATGCAACGACCTCGTGGTGTTATTGTCAGATCTCCACGAGTGTCCATCATGTTCACAACAACTAGTGGTTGTTATTGTGATGAGCATGCATTGATCCCATGACTTTGGGCTGCTGATAAATAAGTGGTCATCCAACTTCCAGGAGAGGTCATTGTCATGAGGTAACATTATGTCACCAAGTAGGCGAAAAAAACAGGATGCTTTGTCCAAATTTGGGAAAGTTCAGGTGAGTCACAGATGGTGGACACTGGACACGTAAACATTGAGTGACCAGATCACGTTGCGAGGGTCAATTTGCGATGATCTTATTGGTCACCATCTCGCAGGTAGAAGAGAGTTGAGGAGTATAAAAAGAACAAGGAGTTAGGACAGAGAGAGAAGTTAAGCCAGAGATTTTTAGAAGAGAAAGTAGAATGTAGACTAAGTCAGTTAAGTTAGGACAGAGTTAAGTTAGGAGAGCGAACCAGCAGTTAAGTTAGGAGAGCGAACCAGCAGTTAAGTTAGGACAGAGTTAAGCTAGGAGAGACAGTCAGAAGGTTAGAAGTAGAAACATTTAGACAAGAAGCAGTTAAGCAGTTTAGAAACAGAGTCAGAACAGTTAGAATTCTACAAGTTACAGTCATAAGTCAGTGATAGATGATTAAGACACTAGAGAAGTTATCAGTAGAAGTTGTTTTACAAGTGTCCAAGAATTGTGTTCCATTGTGCTTCATATATTCTACATGTCGTAAGTAGACTCACAAGTTTGTAAGAAAATGAAGATGTTGATGAACAATGTTCCATTCCAATAAACATTAATAGTTGAACATTGAAGAGAGACTTATGTGCAAGTCTATTATATATCATATTGTGTGTTGTGATCATTGAAGTACTAGCCACTATACGAGATAAAAAAGATAACAAAGAACATCACAACACTATAACACGAGCAGAAGATGTCATCAAACAGGTCTGTAGGCTTACCAATATCAGCGTTGGTGAGGAGTGGATACCAGTGCCTATGTTATTCAAGGGACTTTCTCGTGTATTGTCACACTCAACAGGAAAAGTAAGGAACAGAACCCGGTCGTGGTTAATACTGAGGTCAACAGTCTCATCTGTGATAACACCGAGGAGAAAGATGCAGTCATCTATACAGACGGATCTGTAAGACGACACCAAAGGAGTGCATGGGCATTTACAGCATGCTCGGCAGGAAGAATAGTCAAAGAAGACAGTGGTGCATACGCCATGACCATGAGTAGCATGAAAATGGAGGTGATGGCAGTGACCAAAGCATTCAAATGGTTAGAGTCACAAGACTACACCCACTCATATATACTGAGTGATTCGATGAGCATGATAAAAAAAAGTGGAGACAGGCTATGTACGCATGCAATGGGTAGTCATTGCAGAAGTCCAAAATACGTAAGGTCACCTTTGTCTATGTCCCTGGACATGCGGGAGTACAGGGAAATGAAAGAGTGGACAGGTTGGCTAGCTGCGCTGTCGTTGAGGGCGGGCAACCAATGGATCGGGCAGACATCATCAATGCCCTCCGAGATGTGGGAAGAGCACAGGACTTCGACAAACACAGATCCACATCACTTCTTCGGATGATGGAAATGGGAGTTAAGATGGGCACATCCAGAAATGAGAAACTTAGTGGCCATGTAAGAACACTTATCAACCAACATAGAACTGGAGTTGTCAGTCACTGGACACTGCGGGACTTGCTGAGGAGGGGATCTGAGCACCTATAGACATGTTCGGAGTGCAATGATGATGACCCACAAATAACTCAATAACTCAATGAGTACATATAACAAATCACCTAACCATGGGTACATTAAACACATCACCTAAACCTGAATACATTAAACACATCACATAAACATGAGTACATAAAACACATCACTTAAACATGAGTACATTAAACACATTACTTAAACATGAGTACATAAAACACATTACTTAAACATGAGTACATTAAACACATTACTCAAACATGAGTACATAAAACACATTACTTAAACATGAGTACATAAAAAACATCACTTAAACATGAGTACATAAAACACATCACCTTAACATGAGTGCATTAAACATCATTCATCATCATTGAGTGCCTTCTCCACAACGAAGGTTGGCTACAGTGGATCGCCATTCTACTCTGTTTCTTGCCTTTATGGTGCAGGCTGTCATAGATTGTCTTGTCCATCTTTTGATGTTACTCGTCCATGTTAGTCTTGGTCTGCCTCTGCCTCTTTTACCTTGTATTTTCCCTTCCAATATTAATTTTAGTAGGCTGTTGTGTCTTTTAACATGCCCCAAAAATTTCATTTGTCTTGTCTTAATTGTATTTAGTAGTTCTCTTTTTATTTTCAGTTGTTTTAAAACTTCATCGTTTGTTATCTTTTCTTTTCATCCAATTCTACCTATTCTTCTATAAATCCACATTTCAAAGGCTTCAATTTTCTGTTCTGTTTTCTTATCTAATGTCCATGTTTCTGCACCATATAGGAATATTGAGAAGATGTAACATTTTGCCATTCCTAGTTTCAGCCATGTTGATATTTGTTTTGTTGTTAGTATATTTTTCATGGCATTAAAATTACTTTTTGCCATACCTATTCTTTTGTTTATTTCAATTTTACATTTTCCATCATTGGTTATAGTATGTCCCAGGTAGTTGTAGCCCTGGACTGTCTCCAGATGTATTCCCTCAACTGTGATATTTAATCGTAGGTCTTGAGAATTTTCTTTGTTTATGATCATAGTTTTAGTCTTTTTGATATTCATTTCTAGTCCATATTTTTTGCTTGTTATGTTTATCACATTAAGCAAATGTAGGTTTTTAGGATTTTCTGCTAGTAGAACAGTATCATCAGCATATCTTAGGTTATTGATTATCTTTCTATTAATGTTTAGGCCTGGCATCTCTGAGATGTTTTTAAAGATTTGCTCAGTGTATAGATTGAACAAGCTTGGTGATAGGATGCATCCTTGTCTTACTCCTCATTTTATGTCCTTGGGTGTAGAATTCTCCTTGTTATATCTTATTATTGCTGTTTGCTCTCAGTACAAATTACATATTAGTCGTATGTCTGTGTCATCTAGTACATTAAACACATCACCTAAACCTGAGTGCATTAAACACATCAATTAAACATGAGTACATTAAACACATCAATTAAACATGAGTGCATTAAACACATTACTTTAACATGAGTGCATAAAACATCAATTAAACATGAGTACATTAAACACATTACTTAAACATGAGTACATAAAACACATCAATTAAACATGAGTACATTAAACACATTACTTAAACATGAGTACATAAAACACATCACCTAAACCTGAGTGCATTAAACACATCACTTAAACATGAGTACATTAAACACATCACCTAAACATGAGTACATTAAACACATCACCTAAACATGAGTACATTAAATACATCAATTAAACTTGAGTATATGAAACACTTAAATTCCTGACCTAATCCCAAGGCATCAGTGTGCATTGACCTGGTTCCTGCTGAGTACGAGGGAATGTTGGACAGTGTCACATCTGTGGTTTGCTGGGCAGGGTTGAGTACTGGTGTGATCTGATTCTGCTGTGAGCTTCTGGGGAAAACAAAATGATGAATGAACTGTGGCACTGTGACACTAATTGTACCAACATAAAACAAAATGATGAATGAACAGTGGCACTGTGACAATAATTGTACCAACATAAAACAAAATGATGAATGAACAGTGGCACTGTGACACTAATTGTACCAACATAAAACAAAATGATGAATGAACAGTGGCACTGTGACACTAATTGTACCAACATAAAACAAAATAATGAATGAACAATGGCACTGTGACAATAATTGTACCAACATAAAACAAAATGAATGAACAGTGGCACAGTGACACTAATTGTACCATCACATAAAACATAATGATAAATGAACAGTGGCACTGTGACACTAATTGTACCATCACATTTGTCACTAATCACTGTGTTGATAAATTAAATGATCAATTCATGCTTTAGTTTGTTAATTTACATTTTGAGTCTTGTCCATTGTTTCAGCAGAAGGTTTATATAGCCGCAATGCAATTTTGATTTTGTGTTGTCCCAAACCTAACTACAGCTGCTACTGCATCATTTTTATCTTCATTTTTTCTACTCTCTAAAGATCAGTACCAGAGATTTACTCAGAGGATATAAGTCATGAACCTCACAACATCACCTGTAAATATGTAATGGTGAAACAATGTTGAAGAAAAAAATGTAAAAAAGATATTAACTTACTTGACTAATGTGTTTGTGCAAACAATGTACTCAACTTCATCAGTGTAAGGATTCTGGAAGCTAAAACTGCTGGTTCGCAACCACACCCATTCTCGGTTGGATGCTCGAAAACGATACATGATTGACATGACTTGACCCTTCAGTTTAAGCACTAAAAAAAAAATTAAATTAAATTAAACATCAAAAAGTAACAGTAAAGAGCTTCTTTAAATGAGTAATAACTTTTCATATCATTATCACCAATATTAAGTCTTTTATTACAAACTTGACTTAAGCTGAACAATTGCCATATGCACTCCTATGTAAGGAGCCTCAGTGGTTGAGTGGTTAGTGTGCTTGCTTCCTGACCAGAAGGGTCTGGGTTCGATCTCCAACAGTGACGGATTTTTTTTTTTTCAGAATGACAAGGCTTTGGGGTTTAATGCCTCTAAAAATGGGTACCAGAGTTTTTTTCTGGGAAGTAAAGGCGCCCTGGTGTGATACTGACCACATCACCTAAAAATGTGTCGTGGTCATAATAATAATATGGTCACTAACACCATATTCCCCATATGCCTAGCAAGGTGTGACGATGACCTTTACTTTTTTACTTACCTAAGTATACTACTGAAGTTATGATGCGAATCAATTCAGAGGAAGAGGTATGTTTACAGCGCTCAGAAAAAATGACAAATAATCAACAAACAGAAAAAAACAAAGAATATATGGTCCGAAGCAGGATCAAACCCGTACTCCTTGGCACAGTGCCTTGCCACGAAAAGCCAAATGCTATGGAACACTGCCAACTCGGCTAACTAAACTACGGGATCAATCCTGCTTCGGACCATATATTGTTCTTTGTTTTTTTTTTCTGTTGTTGATTATTTGGCATTTTTTTCCGAGTATTGTAAACATACCTCTTCCTCTGAATTGATTCGCTGATTATCGCCTCGGAAGTTTCCCTCTATAATAATATTCATTAATTATTATTTGTCTCCTGAAATTTTTCTACCAACTCTGTGCTATCAGTGCCAGAATTGGACGCTGGACTCTAGAACAATAAGAAAGATAACGACCACCGAAATGAAATGTGTCAGAAGAATGACAGGAAACAGCTTAAGGGACAGAGTAAGAAACACTGACCTAAGGAAGAAACTCGAAATTGAACCAGCCATCGATTACATAAAGAAACAACAGATAAATTGGTTCGGCCACATAACAAGACAAAAAGAACTAACAATGACTCAAAGAGCCTTAAATAAACGTCACGAAAACGCCAGATTAAGAGGAAGACCGAGAAAGAGATGGATAAAGGGAATACTAGAGTCACTAGGAGGGATAACACCAGAAGAGGCCAACAGAAGAGCAAAGAATCGCAGATTGTTTCTCCCCTCGACACCAACGGCAGCAGAGGAAGGGTAGAAGAAGAAGAAGTCTCCTGAAGTTATGATGGCAGAAGGTGCTGCTGTGCTGGTCAAATATGGCACAATAAACAATCAATGAGAATTTGCTATGTAGATCACGGATAGGATGGGCTGGACATATGGTTTGCATATTATGCATGAAAACAAAAATAATAAATGGCACTATTGTCTCCCAGTGAAATTATTTTATGATGTATGGCAAGAGGGAAGATGATCGATCACATGCACTAACACATTTAACTTTCACTCAGATATAATTAAGTTTCATAATATTCAATTCACATTTAAAAACAAAGATGTTTATCATGGTCGATCACCTTGTTCAAATGTTTCCTTCATGTGAGTTTGGTCCTCAGAATGGTAGAACTCAAAAGCTAGTTTTCCCAGCAGCTCTTGAGGCTGATAGCCAAGTACTGCTGTCACCCTATGGAAGCAACATCCAAGAACTTATGATAAACCACAAGAATAAATTAAACAAAAAATTAATTTCTCAATAATTGACATAAATCATCATTTTAGACTGGAAACCACAGTACCAACAACAACAACTTAAATGGTTGGGCCACCTGGTCAGAATGAATCCTTACCAATCACCATCCAGGGCACTCTTCTCGAGAATGCATGGAAAAAGACCAAGAGGAAGACCCAGAAGAAGATGGACAGATGCAGTGACAGAGACATGTAACAACAAAGGAAAATCACTAATTCAGACAGTTCGAGCAGCGCAAGAATGACAAACAATATAACCATGACACCTTTTAGGTATCAGTGAGAAAGAGAAAAGAAGAAGATGGATAGATGCAGTGACAGAGACATGTAACAACAAAGGAAAATCACTAATTCAGACAGTTCGAGCAGCTCAAGAACAACAAACAATATAACGATGACACCTTTTAGGTATCAGTGAGAAAGAGAAAAGAAGAAGATGGATAGATGCAGTGACAGAGACATGTAACAACAAAGGAAAATCACTAATTCAGACAGTTCGAGCAGCTCAAGAACAACAAACAATATAACGATGACACCTTTTAGGTATCAGTGAGAAAGAGAAAAGAAGAAGAACCACAGTACCTCAATGGTTAGTGGACTGAACGATTAAGGATAGAGAAATGGGTTCGGTCCCATTCTCACTTTCATTCATATCACTTTTTATGCCCATTTACAAAAATATATTAATTACAGATACAGTATTGATGTGCAACAAATATCTCAAAGAAATTCTTTATGTTATCAAGATTCCTAATTAGAACCGTCAATGAGATTCATTACTCAAACAGTCAGCAAAACACTCACTCAAACTGTCAAAATAGTTTCAGGACACATTTTAAAATCTATAAAAAATATGTAATTTGAGCCACAAAAAAAACATCTCTGGCACAACAATAATTTACATAATTGCTTTCATCATCATCATCAAGTACCATGACTGCTGGCGTAAGTGATCACGTCTCTCTATAACTTTCATTCACAACAGTTAGATATCATTTCTGTTGTTGACTTTCTGCCAAGCCATTATCTTAAACTACCTGGTATCTTTTCTCTTTGCTTCCTTCTATCTCTTCGTCCCTCAATTTTCCCAGTTGTTACAATATATTCCAGCTGTTCCCTTCTAATTACATGGCCAGAAAATGCTGAATGTTTTTTTTATTAATATTGGATAGTAACTCACTTTTTGCTTTGGCCTATTTTAGAATGTTTTCATTGCTCTTTTTAGCTGTCCATGGTATTCTCAACATTCTTCTGTAAAACCACATTTCTAGAGACTCCAGTGATTTTCTTGTCTGTTCTCCAATTGTCCATGATTCACATCCTTATGTTAAGACTGGCTCTACATATCATTTAAAAACTCTTTTTCTTGTTTCTATTGTCAAAAATGGATTGCACAGTGTCTTCCTCATTGTTTGGAAAGCTGCTTTTATAATTGCTTTAAAAGCACAATAATATTGTAAATTTATTATAAAGTTAAATCCAATTTATATGAGTTAGAACTTGTCAAGTGTCACTCCCATAACTACAAAAACTTTCCAATAACTGAGATAACATTTGTTCTGGAACAGATGATAGGAAGGCAAAGTGAATGATCATGTTATTTTAAAAGTGGAGACGAATGTAATTGAAAATGCTTCACCTTTGATCCACAAATGTGAATTTTCCATCGATGCTGTGACGAGAAATAAATTCAGTAGGCGGGTTTGGTCCCATAAGGTCACTGCAGTTAGGAGTATTAGTGACCTGAAGACGGCCAATAGCAACCAGGCAGCAATGATTTGCTCCATGTTCATCAGATTCACTGCGGTCTATCTGTATACCAGCTAGCAACAAAGAATTGCACAATCAGACTAAGAGTTAATGTGTCTGTCATACAGAAAACATTACAACACTATCATTGCTTGTGATAAGCTGTTTGCAGAAATATATCATGCTTTTATAACAGTAATCATCATCAGGTCACATGTCTTTTACAGAACTCGAATTCACCACAGCCCAACTGAAATAATCTGTCTCTAGCCAGATCTCCCACTTCTGTTATCATGTTCAAGGTCTCTTTCATATCTAGTAACAACCTTCTTCTTGATCTGTAATGATGACCAAGGAACCATGCCTTTCATTATTGTTTTTTCCAGCCCACTGTGTCCATTAATGAAAGTCTGTATCTTCGTGATTGTCATTTTAGTTGTTCTCCATGTTTCACAGCCATATAATAAGACTGACTTAACATTGGAGTTGAAAATTAGCTAATGCTAAGACATTATGTTAACTGAAGACACAGCCACAACCTATACTGCTATTAATGATAAATCCGGAGATGCAAGATACTTCATATGATAAATCCTGCCTGATATAAGATACTTCATATGATAAATCCTGCCTGATATAAGATACTTCATATGATAAATCTTGCTGAATACATCAAATGATAAATCCTGCCTGATATAAGATACTTCATATGATAAATCTTGCTGGATACTTCAAATAATAAATCCTGCCTGATATAAGATACTTCAAATGATAAATCCTGCCTCATATAAGATACTTCAAATGATAAATCTTGCTGGATACTTCAAATTATAAATCCTGTCTGATATAAGATACTTCAAATGATAAATCCTGCCTGATATAAGATACTTCATATGATAAATCCTGCCTGATATAAGATACTTCATATGATAAATCTTGCTGGATACTTCAAATGATAAATCCTGTCTGATATAAGATACTTCATATGATAAATCCTGATTATTATAAGATACTTCATATGATAAATCCTGCCTGATATAAGATACTTCATATGATAAATCCTGCCTGATATAAGATACTTCATATGATAAATCCTGCCTGATATAAGATACTTCATATGTTAAATCTTGCTGAATACTTCAAATGATAAATCCTGCCTGATATAAGATACTTCATATGATAAATCCTGCCTGATATAAGATACTTCATATGTTAAATCCTGCTTGATATAAGATACTTCATATGATAAATCTTGCTGAATACTTCAAATGATAAATCCTGCCTGATATAAGATACTTCATATGATAAATCCTGCCTGATATAAGATACTTCAAATGATAAATCCTGCTGTATACAAGATACTTCAAATGATAAATTCTGTCTAATACAAATTACTTCAACTGATAAATTCTGTCTGATACAAGTTACTTCAAATGATAAATTATGTCTGATACAAGTTACTTCAAATGATAAATTCTGTCTGAAAAAAGTTACTTCAAATGATAAATTCTGTCTGAAAAAAGTTACTTCAAATGATAAATTATGTCTTCTATAAGTTACTATTACAAACAAACCTATTTCCTACAAACTAGAGTAAAAAGATCAGTTCATAAAGTGTAAAAAGTGTATATAAATTACTGTGGCAAGTCAATAAAATACACCAGCAGATAAACTATAAGACACGGAGGTTCACCCAACCTCTAAAAGTGGGCATCAGAGATTTTTCTGGGAAGCAAAGGCTGCCTGGCATGATACCGACTACATCACCAAAAAATGTGCAGTGGTCATAGAAAAATATGGTCACTAATATTATATTCCCCATAGATCTAGGAAGGCAAGGAGGAAACATTTACTTACATTACTTAGTTAACCTACCTGATGGTGGCCAATTCTTTATGTATCCTGTGACATGCACAACAGCATAATGTTTGCCATCTGAAGCAGGACCAATTGTATTTCTTTGACGCATGCGCACTGTGTGGTTAGCTGTCATTGGATCTGGCTGTACATTACCCATACGTAGCCTGCATATAAAACCTCGACGTGACCCCATACATAGACGTATAGAAGCTACAAAAGACAATTGTTCACAAAAATTAATCATTTCTATACAATCGTAAAAGTATCCTTATTATTAGAAAAGCTTATTGTAAGAACATTTAAAATGAAAATAGTGGGTTGCACAATAATGACATGTTTTTTTTTGTTTTTTTTTTGCGTCCGCCAGCCTTCATCTCTGGGAAAGTCCCTAGAGACTAGTAACTGAAATTTCCCTGACAGCCATTTGCACAGGGGTCCCTCACCGTACAGGCAGATAACTCCATCTACTCTCCAGAGGTACTCATATTTTTTGCGTCGAAGAGTAATTGGCATTCCAAGCCGTGTCTCAATGCTGAGACCAGGGATGGTTACCGCAGAGAGAAATCATAGATAAAGATCCCAACTGGTTCAGCCAGGATTTGAACTCACAACCTCGCTATCTTGAGGCCGACGTCTTGCCTGGAGACAAACCAGTCCCCATAATGACATATTAAATGGTGACACAGTAATGAATGAACAAGCAATATTATTAAGTACACGAGGGGACTGGGCAATCTAGAGGTAGAACGTCAGCCTCTGGACAGAGAGATTCTGGGTTCGAATCCTGAAGTAGACAATAGGAATTTTCACTTTGAATCCATGGTTTTCTCATGGCTTTACTCTCCACCAGTCTCTGGGTAGATAAAAAATGGCCACATTTTGCCCATAGTACTCAGAAGAAATAAAAACTTAGACTTGAACACCTCGTGGTGACTGCACTAGATAAGCAACCTTTATTCTCCTGCTCTATAAGTCCCCCGGCAGACTCCAGAAATGGGATAATGTCATTAAGGTTTTTTATTTAGTACTCAGAAAGGACATTCAAAGGTAACGAGCGGCACAGATTTCTTCCTGTTTTCTTTCCTCTTGTCTTATAGCAAGTAAAGTCAAGAGCCCAGTCACACCAAGTGGTGTATAGGGAATATGGTGTTAGTGACCATAATTTTTATAGACCTTTGGCACATGATTTTTGGAGTAATGTGGTCGGTATTACGCTCATGCCACTTTACTTTCCCAGAAAAAATATGGTATCCATTTAACGCTGGGCGAACCCGGAAGCCACTCTTGTCCTTTGTTGTCCAGTTCTTGTCTTATACTGCTCAGGAAAAATGTTTTTCAACAAAATTCTGCGGTTTACTTCAAACAAAATTATCTGTGCAGAGATTAACATTTCGCTAATACATGTTTTGGAGATCTTCATTTCCCTCTTTTATTGTTGTAACTTTTTGTTTACACATTTTTTACCTTTACCTGATACATCAGTTCATTAACGAAGCTAAATCGAACTATTAACTGACACATCGGTTTTGATGGGTACGTTGGAATATTTTATTTATAAAGTGCTAATTTCATAATTACATCCACCAATACTTGTATTCGATACCTAGAAGAGGTTTATAAGTACATCCTGTCAATACCAGCACATCATGTCATGCAGACAATACAAAATATTTTCTATTTAAATTTATGTTTATTTATGATAAATACTGGCCACACCCCCTACTTATACTTGTTGTACATAATTTCATTATTTTTGGACATAAATGAGTCAAATAAAGTGTATTTTGAAGAACTTTGGATTACTTTGTATAAAATTTCAAGAAAAATGGATAGCAGCTCTTCTAGTCATGGGAAAGAAAGAGGTATGTGAAAAGCAATATTCTGAATTGAAAATTATCTGCCTTCGAATATTTTATACTATTTATAATATATTTCTTCATCAGATATCAATATATTACTATTTTCATTTTCTGCAACCATTTTCATTTTCAGTGATGTATAACATGTACTACATTTTATTGCATGAAATTGTAAAACGAAAAAGGCATGTGATGGAAGTTTTCGAAACTGAAAATTAATCTTGCCCAAACCTAAAAATAAGCCAAGACACAGGAAGCTTACACAGAGGTGAACAAAAAAAGTGAGAAGATGCATTAAAAGGGATGAGAGGAAATATATAGATGAACTAGTTAAAGAGGCAGAGGAAGCAGCAAATAAAGGGAATATGAAAGAACTGTACAACAGCACAAAGAAATTAAGTGGAAAATACAAACAGATCAATACCTTTATTAAAGATAAGAAAATAAATCTGCTTAGTAATATAAGGGAACAAATGGAAAAAGTACTTTGAAGAACTTTTGAACAGACCCGGCTCAAATAATCCTCCAGATATACTACCAGCAGAAGAAGAGTTACACGTTAACTGTGGAAAACCAAGCAAAGAAGAAATACTGAAAGCCATCAAGCTATTAAAAAATGGTAAAGCCACAGGACCAGATGAAATTCCTTGGGAAGCCATCAAAGCAGATATTAACACCTCTACCAAGATGTTACATAATCTATTACATAAAATTTGGGAGAGGGAAGAAATACCTAAAGACTGGAAAGAAGGTTATATGATCAAACTACCAAAGAAAGGAAGTTTACAGGAGTGCACAAAATATAGGGGAATTATGCTACTATCAGTGCCAGGAAAAATATTAAGCAGAATCATTCTGGAGAGACTAAAGGAGGCCATAGAGAAACATTTGAGAGATGAACAAGCAGGTTTTAGGAAGAACAGATCATGTGCTCAAATAACTACTCTACGTATAATAGTTGAACAAAGTTTAGAACTAAAATCCCCACTTTATATTGGATTCATAGATTATGAAAAGGCATTTGATAGTTTAGTCAGAGGAATACTTTGGAAGTTGCTGAGTCATTACAGAATCCCCATACAGTTTATTAACCTGATAAAAACAATGTATGAAGGAATGAAAAAGAATGTGATGCATGAAGGGCAGCTTACAGAAGCATTTGAAATACGAACAGGAGTAAGGCAGGGATGCCTTCTATCTCCATTTCTCTTTCTACTGGCCATAGATTGGATTATGAGAATAACTCAAAACAACAGAAATTGAATCCAGTGGTCACTGACCAAGCAACTTGATGATTTAGACTTTGCTGATGATATAGCTTTCCTATCACAAAGCCATCAACAGATGCAGGATAAAATGAGCATACTTGATGAGAGATCACAACAGCTAGAACTGAAAATTAATAGAGATAAGACCAACATTATGAGAATTAATGCAGTTGGCAATAACCAAATAAAATTAGGAGAAATACCTCTACTAGACATACATTCTTACATATATCTTGGCAGTAATATAGATAAAGAGGGAGGAACAGAAAATTATACCAAAATAAGGATATCAAAAGCAAGATGAGCTTTTGTTGCACTGGGAAACATTTGGTTATCTGGTTATGGAAGGCTCCGGTATCACTGCAAACGAATTAAAATCCATAATTGCTCAACCGCCCATACCAGCATAATCAACCGAATTAATATCTCATCTCCCAAACAAAGAAAGGTAACTGTAGTCCCCGTCGTAGCAGTCTCAGCACACGCCAAAAGACATAAGGCGAAACCGTGCAGAAAGTGAACACAGCCAACTGTTCCCTGTCATACATGTTGGGAAACATATAGAAGTCAAAAAAATTAGGTTAAATACAAAAATAACAATTTTCAACTCCAATGTTAAGTCAGTCCTATTATATGACAGTGAAACATGGAGAACAACAAAACTGACAATCATGAAGATACAGACTTTCATTAATGGATGCTTACGCAGAATAAAAGAATAGAAATGGCAGGACAAAATCACTAACATAGAATTATGGAAATGTACCAGTCAAATACCAGTGGATAAAGAGATACAGTGAAGATTATGGCGCTGGATAGGACACACACTACGGAAGCCAACTGAGAGTATTACACAACAGGCCCTTTTTTGGAATCCCCAGGGGAAAACACAAACAGGAAGACCAAGGAATTCTTGGAGAAGACAGACAGAAGTAGAGATGAAGATGATGGGGAAGACATGGAATTATCTTAAAAGAATGGCAAGAAACAGAACGACTTGGAAAGTGTTTGTTGAAGATCTATGCTCCACAAGGAGCTGAAAGGTAGAAGAAGAAGAAACCTAAAAATAATAATGTCAGGAAAGATTTAATGCTTGTTGTATGCTGCGGTTTTCTGGTAACTGATAAGAAACAATATCTGTTATCACAAGTTTTCTATCTCTACATAAAGAGATATCGGTCTCTTGGTGACTGTCCTGAGCGCAGTGAAGTTAGTTATGTTAATGAATGAACCAAACATTTCTAAAAGAAGAAAAAAACAAAGTCTATGTATACAAAGTGGTGATTGCCTTCACTAGCACAACTCAAAATATGTTTTATTTATCTTCATCTTTAGCACTGTTTACTCAATTTAAATTATATTTTACCACGTCTGCTCAAATTAAATAAACAGCTTCATGACTTAAACGCTGAAACCATTAAAACAAACATGACAAAATAATATAAACATATGATTTTACTAACACTGAATTAACATTTAAATACAAAAACACATTTTGACAATTCAATTAAAATTGCTTTTTCATGTGTCCGTAGATTAAGTCCCTGTACTCATTCCTGTACTAGTATTATTTATCAATCTCAATGTTGATTTACTTCTTACTGATATTTTAGTAATTGTTGTCATTTGTTTATCTTATCAATATGATCTGCATATTATTCTAGTAAAGCACATTTAAGGTGATTGAAAAAAGTTGTAGCTTAAATTTAAGTAAAACTTATAAAGAAAAATGTCAGTACTCCCATCAAATATAAGTTATAAATAACTGAAATGTCATCATTTCCATCAAATATAAGTTAGAAATAACTGAAATGTCATCATTTCCTGCAAATATAGGTTAGAAATAATTGAAATGTCATCATTTCCATCAAATCATCATTATCATTGAGTGCTGTCTCCGCATTGAAGGTTGGCTACCACAGAGCGCCATTCTGCTCTGTCTCTTGCTTTGATGGTGCAGGTTTTCATAGGCCGACTTGTCCGTCTTTTGATATTACTCATGAACATTAGTCTTGGTCTACCTCTGTCTCTTTTTCCTTGTATTTTCCCTTCCAAGATTACTTTTTGTAGGTTGTTGTGTCTTTCAACATGCCCCACAAATCTCATTTATCTTGTTTGAATTGTATTTAGTAGTTTTCTTTTCATTTTAAGTTGTTTAAGACTTCGTCATTTGTTTTCTTTTCTTTCCATCCAATTCTATCTATTCTTCTATATATCCACATTTCAAAGGCTTCAATTTTCTGTTCTGTTTTCTTGTCTAATGTCCATGTTTCTGCACCATACAGGAGTGTTGAGAAGATATAATATTTTGCTATTCTTAGATTTTAGCCTGGTGTTATTTGTTTTGATGTTAGTATATTTTTCATGGCATTAAAATTATTTATTACCATTCCTATTCTTTTGTTTATTTCAGTTTTACATTTTCCATCACTGGTTATAGTATGTCCAGGGTTGTTGTAGCTCCTGGTTATAGTATTTCCAGGGTAGTTATAGCTCTGAACTGTCTCCAGGTCTATTCCTTCAATTTTGATATCCACTTGTAGGTTTTGAGTATTTTCTTTGTTTACGATCAAAGTTTTAGTCTTTTTGATATTCATATCTAATCCATATTTTTTGCTTGTCATGTTTATTTCTTTAAATAATTGTTGTAGGTCATATATTGTAGATATAATTTTCAAAAAATATTGTAGATTTTATCCAACAAATATAAGTTTAAAAAAATAATCAAAATGTCATTAATGCCGTCAAATATAAGTTACAAATATTTGAAATGTCATCACTCAACAATTATAAGTTAGAAATAACTAAAATGCCAATTCCATCAAATATAAGTTAGAAATAACTGGAATGCCATCATTTCCATGAAATATAACTTAGAAATAACTGGAATGCCATCATTTTCATCAGATATAAGTTAGAAATAACTGGAATGCCATCATTTTCATCAAATATAAGTTAGAAATAACTGAAATGCCATCATTTTCATTAAATATAAGTTAGAAATAATCAAAATGTCACTACTCCTATCAAATGTTATAAAAATATTTGAAATGCCATCACTCTCAAACAAATATATGTTAGAAATAACTTAATTGTCATTTTCCCAGATTATTTTCATCAATGAAATCTGCTAAACATATAAGATTACAACTAAAATATCACTCTATAATTAAAGCAAACAGCTGTGTAATCAGTTACAAGAAATCTGGTTGCTCATGAGTGTTCTTATTCATTTTTTTTTTTAGTTTCGATGGCCAACTCTAATCATCTTATTTTTCACTGATTGCCTGCAATGTCCACATGCACTCAAATATATCATTCTAAAACTATTACTACACTCTTACTTACACTGATGACCTTCTTTCTTGACTGTTCCGGCTGAAGGAAAATAAATAAAATGTAATAGGAGATTTAGTATGTAAACAGCACAAATTCACATTTTTGTCTTTAAAACTATCATCATCTATATTTCAGCTCCTGATGGAGCATAAGTCTTCAACTAGCCTAATTTGTTGAAGTTCTTAAGCTTACGTTCTTTATCAGATGGTGTAGGCAGCCTCCACATACACATTCTCCTTAGAGATGAGTCATACGACAAATTTGGTGGACTGCTAATTTATCATTCTTTGTTTTCCAAATGGGTCTCAAAAACACAATGAGGACCCTTTCATGTACAATAATGAAAAATATTGCATGTTAACTCATTCCATACATTATACTGCAGTCTGCATCATGCGGGTTAAGTCCGCCACACTCTGCGTCATTCTTACTTTCTTTAATGTTAACAGTACTAAAACTTTTATATTAATTATTTTATATCATCATCATCATCAAGTACCGGGCCTACTGGCGTAGGTGATCATGTCTCTCCACAACGTTCGATCTCGACAGCTATTTATCATTTCTGTTGTTGACCTTCTGCCAAGCCATTCTCTTAAGCTGTCTGTAATTTTTTCTCTTTGCTTCCCTCTATCTCTTCGTTCCTCAATTTTTCCAGTTGTTACAATATATTCCAGTTGTTCTCTTCTCATTACATGGCCAAAAAATGATGATTGTTTCTTCCTAATATTGGAAATTAGCTCTCTTTTTGCTTTGACCTCTTTCAGAACATCTTCACTACTCTTCTTAGCTGCCATGGTATTCTCAACATTCTTCTGTAAAACCATATTTCTAGAGACTCCAGTGATTTTCTTGTCTGTTGTCCTAGATTCACATCCATATGTTAAGACTGGCTCTACATAACATTTAAGAACTCTTTTTCTTGTTTCTATTGTCAAAAATGGATTGCATAGGATCTTCCTCATTTTTTGGAAAGTTGCATTTGTCTGAGCCATTTCGCATCTCACCTCTTTTGTACATCTTCCGTCTGAGGTTAACAAAGTTCCCAAATACTTAAATTCATTTACCTGTTTTAATATTGCTCCACTTGTCTTTATTTTGCACTGAGGTGATGTCTATTTTATATAGTTTCTTGTAAACATTCTTAATTGAGAGTTACTTCCTCCTCCTACAAGAGGTATTTACAAAGAAATTATGTCATAGAGTGTGATTATCCATTTGGATTAGCAGTGTTTATCGCCAACAAAAATTAGCTGATCAAAATGGCATTGAGTAGTAGTGATTGTAAGAAATGCTAGAATTCAATGGATGGTTGAAGAAGCCAGTAAATTAACTTTTTTTTAAAATGTTTCAAATTATGATAATATCTAAGCATCTATACAAACAACGGAAGCAATTATTTGAGCGATTTCAATCTGGATTTAGAAAATAAATAAAGTCTCATGTTGGATACTTGTAATCAATAAATCAATAAGATCACAGTGAAGAGGAATACAAAACATCATGATTGAGGATGATAAAAGATCAGTTATTTTTATGCTAACTAAACTTTCAAGGCTGTTTAAAGAAATATTCATGTTGCTGTCTTTTTTTTTTTTTTTGGGGGGGGGGGGGGGGGGGGGGGGGGGGAATAATTCATATTGGATCACTTTGACCCAATATTTATGATGGGATTTTGGCAATTAATTATGGTCTCAATTTCACATTTTAATTTTTTTTTTTTTTTTTTTGGTCATGGTCGTTTATCCCCCATTTTTCTTTCTACATGTTTTGTAGCATTTTTTCATTGGTGAAATCTAATTCCTTGATCAATTATCTAAAAATTCATATACAATATACTATGTGTTTGATAAAGAATGTTGATAGATATTTAAAACCATATGGTCCATGACAAATTTTATCTCTGAAATCTCTTCCGTGCATTGATTAAAACCTTACGTATTGAAACATTAAAATACAGAGATGTTTTAAAAATAATTACGATTTTAAATGTTTAACATAATCACATAAAGTTCAGCTCTTACACTTCCAAATGCTTTCACTACAGGTTAATCATGATAACATTATTGGTTGTTCTTTTCGTTTTGTATACCCCTTCTTAACAACTTTATGAATATCTTTCTCTCGCTTTCTCTTTCAAAATGTGAGAGACAAGATATAGTACTCTAATGTGGTCAGGCTACTTGAATCAAGACTCAAAAGTATCTTCTGTTGCATTTTTCAATCTGAATGGCAGTTCAAACTACAAATGTGATTGGTCAGTAACTTACTCTTGAGGTCAAGAATCCTGCCTGTATTCTGTGACTCTGAAGTTGATAGCTGCTCTCGGACTTTCTCCACATCATCTGCGTGAGTCAGATCATATAAAGTTGTACCAAATAGATCTCCCTAGGCAAAAACATAACAAATAAGTCAATTTTCAGATAATCTTAATCGTATAATAAATATTAAATGTACCAGAAAGTTATTTTGAGCGATGCTTTTAAAATATGAAAAAAAATCCGTTGTTTGTTTTTATTTTAACCCTATTTAACCTGACACGTTCGTAAAATTTACAAACTCAATTTACAAATTCTTAGAATTCAACAGTTTGCCATGGGCAAACATATCCCTTCCCTATACCTTCCTCATTATTGCTTCCAGTGACGGTGACCCCTGTGTGTTGGATTTGTTTCCTTTGAAGTTGGATTTTTTTTTCCAAACACCACACCAAGTGCGCTTCGTAAAAATTACGAAGGTGTCATAAGAAAGCAACTGATTTTTACATACATATTTTTCATAAATTTTCAAGAAATTAGTTCTTTTCCCTTTTTTTTCTTATGACAGTCGAAATCTCATCAGCTGTCGGCAAAACATCAAACAAACCTATGTAACACAGGATAGGCAAGTGAACAACACTAAGAGGATGCTGAACATGTGGCTGGAATGACGAACTAATGGCCAATGTGTGAAGAGACAAAGTAACACCTCTGGTAGCCACGGTGCCATGAGGTCGAATTTCAGGCCATAAACTGAACGTAAGCCAGGAAATGATTACTGCGTCCGATTCATGTTTCTTCTAGTGTAAACACACGGCTATCTAGTAAAAGTACAACGAAATACTCCTTTTGGAACTCGAAATGTAATATTTAGTGTTTGTAATTTTTACAAAGGTGTTGTATAATGTGACTCACTGTATAGGTATTGTAATCTAGGGTTAAATTATAAATCGGAATAATCAAAATATATGCAACTTTAACGACACAGAGAAAAGTTATATATAACATAAATCTCTCTTTTCAATTGTGACAGATTTGTTACCTGGCTCTGATTAAGAACTGGTGTGATGGAATCTGACACATAGACAATTCTCCCAGAGTCACACTGAACTACAAAAAGAAAACCATCAGCAGCCTGAAACAATGTTACAAAAATGCATGGAACACCAAATTCAACCAATTTGTCAATAGTCTGAATGATATTATATTATAAAACCATGGTAATTAAGCATAATAATATGCAATGCGAAATAAAACAAAGCTTCCAGGTGGTAAAATAATCTTTGTGCTAATGCTGCACATACAAAAATCACATTGTCATGCACTTTCTCCACATAAGGAATAAATTAATTCTCAACACCTGTTTCTTATTTGTTCTGCTTATTGTTTATGGTGTCTCAGTCTGTTGTCTATAACAATATCTTGTCCACATTGTGAGATTTATTCATTACAATGTCTTACCAACTAGAATATCTTAGTATACAGTGACCCTGATTTAATTTGTATTTTTATTTATAATTTTTAATTAGAAATGATAAATGAAAGGTTGGATGAATAAGTGGAAGGAAACAATTTAATGAATAGACAACAAATTCTTATAGAAACAATTTATAGCTTATTTACCTCCAAAATAAGATGTTTTAGCTCCTGATCTGTTAGAAATGAAGGCCTGTAGGAACCATCGTTGCCTGTGTTGCCTGTACCTACAAAATATCATGAAATTGAACATGATCTGGTTAGATAATTGTTAAACCTTTCACTTTTATAAACACACAAAACAATGTCAGTTGATGGAGAATAAAAACAAAATAAATTTACTGCTGTGGAAACCATGTCACTTGATGAAGAATAAACCAACATTCATTTTGAAATAGTAAAAACCATGTCAGATGGTATAGAATAAATCAACATTCAATTTGAAATAGTAAAAACCATGTCACATGGTATAGAATAAACCAACATTCATTTTGAAATAGTAAAAACCATGTCAGATGGTATAGAATAAACCAACATTCATTTTGAAATAGTAAAAACCATGTCACATGGTATAGAATAAACCAACATTCATTTTGAAATAGTAAAAACCATGTCACATGGTATAGAATAAACCAACATTTATTTTAAAATAGTAAAAACCATGTCAGTTGGTATAGAATAAAACCAAAATAAATTTTAAGCTGAAAAAGCTATAAAAATAATTGAAAAAGTTGTTTATGGAGAAATAAAATAATAAAAAAAGACAACTTTATACCACAGTGACATCTTGAAATCATGGGAGAATTCTGCTTTGGGATAATTCTTGCTGTCATTTAAGGTCAGGTGAGTTCGGCTACTGTTGCTGACATTTATTTTAGATAAGGCTATGAACAGGAAGCAAAGTGAAAGTATAACAAAATCTACAAGATGACAGAAATGCTCAGAATGTGAAGCAAATGGTCATAGCATTTTCATTATAGTACTTTGGTTCAATACCCAGAAGTGCTGGGGTTCGCCCAGCTTCTAAAAATGGGTACCAGAGATTTTTTTTGGAAACTAAATTTGGCCGGGCGTTATACTGACAATATCACCCAGAAATGTGCTGTGGTCATAGAAAAATAAGGTTACCAACACCATATTCTCCATACGTCTAGTAAGGCTTGGAGGTAACACTGACTTGACTTTATATTAATGTACATGCAAAAGCAAGATTCATTTATAAGATACCAAAAACTTAACATTAAAAAATACAAATATAGATCTGTGGAATTTTTATCCTCCCAAGGAAAATAAATAGGTTTAAGTGAAAGGTTAAGCAAATGGTGGCTTGCGGCAGACCAAGAGGAATACATGGGGTCTCACAGGACATCTTGAAGGTACTGACCTTGCAGATGATGTTGGATTGCCTGCTCACTTTCACCACGACATACAAAAGAAACAGATAGAGCAGATCAGTTTGCTAACACAGTAGGACTGAAAATAAATGCAGAGAAAACTAAAATTATGTAGATAAATGCTAAAAGTGCAAAGAAAGTTATACTCAGAGAAGTGGGACTAGAAAAAGTGGATCACTTTAAATACCTGGGAAGCTATATTTCATAAAATAGTGACATTGAAAAAGAGATATCTATTAGAATAGACATGTCAACCCAGACATTAAATAGACTTAGAAACATTTGGTGTTCAACTAGTCTCCATCTCAGCACGAAGCTTAGAATTTACAAGTCAAATGTGTGACCCATAATCTTATATGCATCAGAAACATGGAGAATGAACCATAAGATAGAAAGTCAACTAAGAGGATTTGTAGGTCACTGTCTTAAGAAGGTTCTTAACATCCACTGGGATCAACACATTATGAACAAAGAAGTCGCCAGAAGATCAGGCATTAACAACATCAATCAAGAAGTGAAAAAAAGACAGAAATGGCTAGGTAACGTTCTATGAATGGAACAAACCAGGGATCCGCACCTAGCATTAACATGGACACCACCTGACAAACGAAGGAGAGGCAGAACATTGGGGACATGACGACGAACAATACATGATGAAATGAAGGAGACTGGCAGATTCCTGGCGAAAGTTATCCACGCTTGCTCCAGACCGGAATGGGTTGATATCTCTTGTGAGTGCCCTATGCTCCAACCGGAGTTCAGAGGATTAAGAAGAATCAAAATTAATGTGACGAAAAGACTTACCTCGTAATGTTTTCATATGAGATACCGCCATACGTAGTATGGTGAGCTTGTCAGGCTTGCGAGCTAATGTGCTACATGTAGGCACCATATCACAAAGTTCGTTTATATATGCTGTCATCTTATTTCTTCTTCGTCTTTCAATCTCACAGTGACTTTCTCTGCAAACAATAATGTTATTCTCCATAAAAGCAACACCAACTGGAGATATACTGAAACAGTATTACTATATTTTTAATCTGCAATTAACTTTTTTCTCTCATAGATAAAATACAATACGGAATGAAAGATTATGGAATTAAAGGTAGATAACTTGACTGTTACTGAGTTGTGTTAATGAGCAATTAAAGGTAGATAACTTGACTGTTACTGAGTTGTGTTAATGAGCAATTAAAGGTAGATAACTTGACTGTTACTGAGTTGTGTTAATGAGCAATTAAAGGTAGATAACTTGACTGTTACTGAGTTGTGTTAATGAGCAATTAAAGGTAGATAACTTGACTGTTACTGAGTTGTGTTAATGAGCAATTAAAGGTAGATAACTTGACTGTTACTGAGTTGTGTTAATGAGCGAGGGATTCATTGATGACTTTTTCCTTATGCCAAAAGGGAGATAATTTTGTGCATTTTTTTTTCCTGTAACCATCACGTCCTGCAACTAGTGTACATATATGTTAATTTTCTCATCATTCTTGTTATAAATACCAACTTCATATACAGAAATGGCACATTTGGCATTCCCCGCCATCAAAATTACTTTGAAAGTAAACAGAGTCTTCATGTCGGCTCAGCTGCCCCTGACATTCACAGGAATTGACTGATAGAAAGTAACAAAGATGTGTGAGGTAAGACCAAATTTGACATATGAAACAAGGATGGATGGATTAGTGCTGACCATTTGCTAATGGACATCTAAACTTGAAGGATCCATCTCTTTCTTGGTTTTCTTTCTCTGACCTCTCATAGAGGCATAGAGGACCTATCCAGGTGGCAGTAAATCTCCAACTGGCATAGATCCTTGGACCATCAAGGCACTCAAGTCCTCCAACTTTAGACTTTAACAGAATGGCATCACTGCAGGCAGTGTATTCCCATACCTGCTCAACCACCAACAAAGTGTTCATCCTGATCGCTCATACTGTTCTAGTGAATGTGTTGCATTTTGAAAAAAGGTGTGCAGCTCATGATGCACACTTTTGGGTTACTATAATGGCCATCGTGAGCAGCACAACCTTAATACGCCCACGTCAAATCTATCTAGACTTCATGATCAATGACTGTGCCTGATAATCATTGTCTCAACAAATGAAGTTAGGTCTTCACTTCGCTGAAACACTTGATCCGACCATGGTCCAAATGGTGACAAATTTGCAGTTGAACACAGATCACAGATCCCATTCAAAGTCAAGACTGGGGCATGGTACCGTTCCACTCCAATTAATGGTCAGCTGCATTCAGTGTACATCTCAGATCGCTGGTGCCACAACTATACTGACTTTGTGGTCAGGTGAATGCGCCCACTTCTGTCTCCGCAAACAAAAAAACTGAAAAAATTCAGACTAGAAAGAATCATTTGAAAACACCAGTTCTGAACCTGATTTGACTTGGTAGCCATCTTGGCCTGCCACACCAACCGAAAGTAAAGTTCTCCAATTGCTGCAAGGCAGGCCTAGTGTGAAGGCTATGGTAGATTGATTAATTATCCTTTTGGGCTAAATATGGTGCATAGGACATAAGTCATAGCTCTCTATGTCCAGTAGTCCGTTGCAGCCTGTTTTAATTCCTGGTTGTTTCTGAGACCAATAGTTGCGCTCTCTTCTAATGATAGTTCAAGTAGGGTTTTTTTCAGTCTTCCTCTTTTCCTTTCACCCTCCAGGTTTCGATTATACAGCCTGGTGAGGTAGTCTTCTGATGTCCATTCTGAGAACGTCAACAAGGTATTTCCAACGACATAGTTTTGATTAGTTTCTTGTCTTATTTCTATAGTTTGTTTGAAGTCTGACCATCGAATGTTCAGTAATCTTCTAAGACATTTATGTCTTAATGATAGATATAATTTTGTTTTAGATTAATTGTATAGTCAAGTTAAAAGTTAACTTTACTAAGTAATCTAATATTAAGTATACTTAAGTATTTTTCTTTCTGCAATTTCTCAATAATTATTCCTTTCCATTGACAACTCTTAAAAGGACATTAAGTGAGTGTATGCACTGTTTGTAGATTGCAGCAATCTGTGATATCTGTATCTTCATACATAAAATATAAAACTTCGACACCAAAGTGAATTTTTGTTATGAGTTAAACACTAGGTGCACATTTGTGACTTTCACTAAAAATGTCATTAATTATTTTGACAAACCTGGCAAACCGCTCCTTGTCAGCACCCTCTGGTCCATTTCCAAAGGACCCTCCTTGGCTATCTTCATCATCTGATCTTTAAAAAATAACAATTAACATATAAATTTATATGTGCATTCATACATCATAAACAATAAATCTGCTAAATTGATATAATAGCCATCCATGGCATTCTCAATATTCTTCTGTAAAAGCACAATTCTACAGCTATAAAGTAAACAAAGGAGAAAACTGTCAACATTATATCATCAGAGTCAATGAACCAGAGCTGATCCAGACCCTACCCAATTTTCTTGCTATGGCTCTAGAAACAGACTTACTGTCTGGCCACGCATGTAGGGATCAAATAAGGAAGACACCATGTATAAAGAAAATAAATGCCTTGTTCAAGACAGATGTGTTGGACTAAAAGGTACAGATATTGCAGTTTGTTACATAAGAAAAATTATGCTACTTAATGTCATTTTAATGGCAGATGATGGAAAGGGGTAATCATCAATGAAGAAAAATGAAGAAATAAAAGTTAATTATAATGAAATTATATCCAATGATATATATAAAGTAAAGTAAAGTAAAGTACCCCGTCACGCCAAGTGGCGTATAGGGAAATATGGTGTTAGTGACCCTATATTTTACAGACCTTCAGCACATGATTTTTGGGGTAATGTGGTCAGTATTACGCCCGTGCTGATTTACTTTCCCAGAAAAAAATCCGGTACCCATTTAAGGCTGGGTGAAACCGGAAGCCGTCGGTTGGGATCGAACCCTACCCCTTGTCCGTGGTAGTCCAGTTCACTAACCACTGAGCTATTGCAGCTTCCAAATGATATATATAATCAAGTAAAATATAAATTCAATACTTTCTAATAATTTTCAGTATTAATCATTAAAAAAAAAAGAAGTATGACACAAAAACATAATAACAGATACAAAATAACTGGGAAAATAATTAACATTTTCTAAAGAAAAATATATAATTCATTAAAGTAATGAGTTTTAAATTAAGGTGATAAATTATTAAGATTTTTTTATTGTGATAAATCACTATGCCATTAAATTAATAAAAGTCTCATTTCATTATGTCTCAAATGTCATAATGACTATTTACATGGATTTTGTTATTCAAATGAGTTATTACATTACAGTTAAATATTAAAGTCTTGGTTATGATAAAATATGTATAATGTGATAAGCAAATCTATGGCCCTTTTTGTCTTGTAGGGAACAGGCAAATAATTGCAATGCTGCGGTAAAGCTGGTAGCAAGAGCCAGTGATGGGGAGTGTTAGACACTCCAAGGTATGGTGACAGCTTTACAAATAGGGAACACAATACAATACTGACGTTTCGGCTAGTAGCCTTCTTCAGAAAACAAGGACTACAACCACAAACAATGAAGCACAATTATCTATATCTACATGTTAGATGATCAGGAGAATGGAGAGGTGGACAGAAAAGAAGAGAAGAAAGTAGGATTATGAAATAAGAAAGGAGGCTACATGAGGGGAGGTAGGATGAGAATCAAGATGTGTAGAAAAGAGAGATAGGGAAATAGAGGAAGAGATAGAAAATCAGAAGTAAAACGAAGATAATATATAAAACGTATAAGAAAAGTCAACTTAGCTGGCGAAACTTGACTGTCCGTCGTAGAGCAATCGAGGAAATGAACAGTGGACACGATGCCTACAACAGATACGGGAGGAGGGGGAGGAGAGGGGAGGGGGGGAAGAGAATTTCTTTCTCCAGCTATTATTTCCTACCTCCTCCTTCCTCTCATAATTCTTTTCCCCGGTTGTTATCTCCTTCCTCTCCTGTTCTTGTATTTCCTTGATGTTTATTTCCTTTCTCTCCACCCTGTCCCTTTTTAGCCCACCTGTGACTACCTGTGTTGCTCTTTTCCCCCGTTCTCACCTTTGTCTCTTGCTTCTACGATTCCTTTGTTGGGATTGTTCCCCTCTGTGTTAGGCCCCATTAACTTTTATGGGGCCTATTATCTTCTCCGGCATCTGCCTTGTGTCTGGCTACTGACACTTTTCTTTCCCTGACCACTGTTTAGACTCCTTTATATCTATTTCCACCATTGTTTTCATTACTTGTCTGGCTTTGTTCTTCCCCCCCTCCCCTCTCCTCCTCCTCCTCCCGTATCTGTTGTAGGCATAGTGTCCACTGTTCATTTCCTCGATTGCTCTACGACGGACAGTCAAGTTTCGCCAGCTAAGTTGACTTTTCTTATACGTTTTATATATTATCTTCGTTTTACTTCTGATTTTCTATCTCTTCCTCTATTTCCCTATCTCTCTTTTCTACACATCTTGATTCTCATCCTACCTCCCCTCATGTAGCCTCCTTTCTTATTTCATAATCCTACTTTCTTCTCTTCTTTTCTGTCCACCTCTCCATTCTCCTGATCATCTAACATGTAGATATAGATAATTGTGCTTCATTGTTTGTGGTTGTAGTCCTTGTTTTCTGAAGAAGGCTACTAGCCGAAACGTCAGTATTGTATTGTGTTCCCTATTTGTAAAGCTGTCACCATACCTTGGAGTGTCTAACACTCCCCATCACTGGCTCCCTTTTTGTCTTGTCAGGTGGTTTAGTGGGGGCTATTGTGTATTTTTTTTTTAGGATCTTGTTTTTGTTAAACAGCTTCTCTCATGGCTGATCCTCCAATGTTTGACAAACACACTCAGCCACAAAATGAAAAAGTCACTGATCCACAGCGTTTTTCATATTTTTTCATGAGTCTTTTCTCATCCATGTTTTGCCATCGCACAGCCTCAAATTATGTTATGCCATTTTTTACATAGACTCTCCAGGATGTGCGATCTCTTGCCAGATGTTTCCAGTCATTTTTACAGATGGAGAAATGATTCAGAGATGATTAACAAATATCTCTATATCGCAGTTTAGGTCCGCCAATCTGTCTTTTCCCGTGTATGAATTCACTATGTAGTATTTGCCTCATAAGCAAATAGGCACAGCAAAAAGACTGAAACTTCAGAAATTAAAATAAACAGCCACTCTTACAAAGTGAAACATGACATATTTTTTAAGTCAAGTTTTAAATACTCACTCTTGATCATTCTTTCGCTTCCTCTGCTTACCATCTTAAAGAAGAAAGAAACATACATTAGATAATTAAATACACAATTTTATCTATTTATTGACCTTTCGAGCCGTAGTCAGCCCATAGGGCATAGACCCAGATACTCTTTCTCTTATCTAAATTTTTGTTCTAGCAGTTTTCAATCCTTGTAAAGATCTTTTATCAAATCTCACCATTTGTCTCTGTTATGTGCTAGCAACTCTATCTCATTGAGGGAGCCAATTCCTGCAGCTCTTGCCTCTCTCATCAATGTTCTTCTCAGTGTCTCTCTGGGTTGGCCTCTTTTCCTCTTACCTGTTGTTTCCCACATGAGGGCTTGCTTTGTTATTCGGTTATTATCTCTCCTCATCACATGTCCAACATATGACCATCGTCTTTTCTTGATTACTGAAGATAGTGGTTGGTTGGCGATTTCTCTAATTTCCTTGTTTGATTTGAATTTGTTCCATGCTATACCAAGTATTTTCCTTAAACATTTATTTTCTAATGCGTTCAACTTTGTCTCTATGTCTCTTGTCGTTTTCCAGCTCTCACATGCATATGTAAGGGTTGATAGTACATTTGATTTTAATAGTCTCAGTTTTGTGTTTGTGCTGATGAGTTCTGATTTCCATAACTTTTCAAGGCTTCTGAAAGACATTGCTGCTTTAGTTATTCTGATTCTAATTTCATTACTTGTATCCCCTTCCCAACCAATGTGACTTCCAAGATAGATAAAGTGAGCGATCTCTTCCACTGATTTGTTTTCCATGTATATTTGTCATCTGTTGCAGTTAAGCTTTTCATGACTTTAGTCTTCTCATGATTGATCTCAAGCCCAATTTTGCTGGCTATTGATGATAGTTCATTTGTGTTTAATTTCTATAATGTGCTTATTTTGATATGGCCTTTGATAAATGGGTGTCCGGTTAGCGCAATCGATAGGCGGTTGGCTTACCACGGCAACAGCCGGGGTTCGTACCCTGGCGAGGACACCTGGGTTTTACTAATTCCCTAAAAATTAGTGGGAGCCGCGATAGCTCAGTGGTTAGTGAACTGGACTACTACGGACAAGGGGTAGGGTTCGATCCCAACCGACGGCTCCGGGTTCACCCAGCCTTAAATGGGTACCGGATTTTTTCTGGGAAAGTAAAGCAGCACGGGCGTAATACCGACCACATTACCCCAAAAATCATGTGCTGAAGGTCTGTAAAATATAGGGCCACTAACACCATATTTCCCTATACGCCACTTGGCGTGACGGGGGGTACTTTACTTTACTACTTACTTTGATAAATGGTTGGTAGCAAGCAACCATAATATATCAGCAGTTAGATTATATTAGTGTCTTATGCTGAATGCTGCTTTACTGAGCAGCTTTTCTCATGGTTGAATCTGTCAATATTAGACAGATCTGACCACAGAATGAATTAGATTTATTTGTGGGGCCTGGCCTCAGCAACTTTCTCCTGTACCTTTTTGTCTTCTGATTTTAATATCATCTCTTCCTTAAATGCTGCTGTGTCATTTTTTAAATTTTTTTCTTCATGTGCTATGGTTTAGTGCCAGATTTTCCTAGTTTGTTTACAGGGAATTCTCCCAAAGAATCCCTGCAAACATCTTTATATCTCAGCATTGGTCTGCCCTCTAGTCTCTCTCTCCAGTCAGTTCTCCATACAATAATTGTTTGGGAATACAATTGCCGTCTATTTTCTCACATGACCCAACCGCCTAAATCTCTATCTATTTATGTTTCGTTCGCCCAAAGTATTGTCTATATCTGCAATGTCGTTTCCTGTATAAATTTTACTGTCTTTTGTAATTCTTGCAGTGGCCCATATAGTTTTGTCTGTAATGTTGTATCTTTGAGCCAATGGATTTTCCTCAGTCTACAATATTCAGTGCAGTCTTGAAGTATATGTTCGGCAGTCTGGTGCGCCTGTCCACATGAACAAGTAGTTGAGGTACCAATCTTGAATTTTGTATACATGTGACTATGGAGTCGATTGTGTCCTGTTATGAGGCGTATAATACCTAAATCTCTTATTCCTAAGTGTTTCCATGAAGAAAATAGTTTGGTTCATTGCAAGATGAAAATGCCATTTGATTTCCATTATCTTGTGAAAGCAATGCATATGAAAACTGTTTATGCCTTCCTCTTGCCCTGCATAGGTAGTCCAAGTTTTGGATCTATATGGCAGTGTGCTAAGCACACAGCTTTGATAAATTAGAATCTTAGTTCTGTGTGTTAGTTTTGTGTTAGACTATGCTATATGTTTAAAACCACATAAACAGCTTCAATTTTATCACCGTCGCTAATCAACAAGATTATTCTATTGTTCTTTCGAGTCAAAGATGACACATGGGGCAGAAATTCTAACAATCTTTTAATTGTCAGACCTTGCACAGGACCTGCATTGTGTCTCTCTACACGGTTCTGTTCTGGGTGAGTTGTTCAATCTTGGTGAGGGAGCTGATGCCTGCTGTTGTTGCCTCTCATTTTAATGTTCTGTTTAGTGTTTCTCTCATTCAACCTCTTTTCTTTTATCATCTGGTTCCCATTTGAGGGCCAGCTTTGAGATTCTTTTTGTTGTGTCTTCTCATAACATGGCCAACATATAACCACATTCTCTTGATTATAGTTGATACTTTTTTAATACTTTGTCACATCTTTTATTTCTGCACTAGTTTTGAACTCCATGGTATACAAAGTATTTTCCTGAAGCATTTTTTTTTTCAAATGTATCTAGTTTATTTTCTATTTCTTTAATTGTTTTCCAGCTTTCGCTTGTATAAGCAAGGGTGGATAATACATTTCATTTGAAAACCTGAGCCTTGTTTTTGTGCTTAATAATTTTGAAACAAGATTATTAATGCATTAAAATAAATGGCAGTCTAAATGTCCTATTTATTATATTTCACAATTAACACAGCTGACTGATACTAACAAGAATAATTGTCTTAAAACATTGAACTAGATTTCTGCCACTGAGTGCTATAGTTTATTAAAAATAAAACAATCTGTTATAGTTATATTTATAACAACCTGACACAATATTGCACTATATCTTTGAAATCACCATCAGTGTCTAATATTCACTATTATATACACAGAGAAGAAGTGGTTGTAATATTATTTTTTACCAAAATTATTTAATTCTTAAATCTACAAAATAAAACTACACATCTATATAATTTTCTAAGAAATCCTAAGAGAGATGACATGAAATAAAATAATTTAAACTTATGGAAGAACATTCTACTATCTTGGAGGAATCAAGTTCAAACTTTTAGAATGATCTTAAATTGCAAGAATGTAGATTTAAATTTCCTTTTTAAAATACACACCCAGCTATTAATTACTATTAGTTAGTTAATTTATTAGTACCATATTTGTGTACCAAATATGGCTGACCACAGTTAAAGAGATTGGAACCTCATCACGTAATATTCCAAAGAAAGCAATGGAGAGAAATTGCTTAAGACTAACTTATGTCAGAAGAAAGAACTACGAATGTGTACATGGAATGTTATGACTCTTTACCAAAAGACGGAAAATTGGAAAATCTTATTTTAGAAGCAGAACGATTAAACATAGATATTTTAGGCATATCAGAAACAAGATAGAAAGAATGTGGATATACACAGGATGAGAAATATACATTTATATATTCAGACAACACAACAGAACATCAATGAGATGTAGAAAAACTAATAAATAGAGAGCTACAGATATATATAAATACCCTCTGAACATACAATGATAGGATTATACTACTCAAAATAAAAGCAAACACCATTCAACATAGCATTAATACTGACATCCGCACCTACTCAAGACTATACAGATGAACAAATAGAGGCATACTATGAAGATCTAAATAAAGTTAAGAAACAAGTAAAATCCTCTAACAACTTGATTGTTTTCTTCTTCTTTCCTTCCTTATTTGCCTTTCAGCGTCGAGGGAAGATATAATTTGCTGTCTTTAGCTCTTCTGTTCACTTCTGCTGCTGTTTTGTTTCCTAGTGTTTATTCCATTGATCCATCTTTTTTCGTGGTCAACCCTTGGGTATGGTATTCTCGCAATGTTTATTGAGGGCTCATTGTGTCGTGTTTTTATGACTCTGCCATGTCGTGTGGCCAAACCATTTTATCTGTTGTTTCTTTATATATTCTATGGCAGGGACTATTCCTAGATTTTTTTCTCAGTTCTTCAATTCTGATCTTGTCTCTCAGGTTGTTTCCTGTCATTCATCTAACACATTTCATCTCAGTAGAGGTTATTTTTCTTATTGTTGTTGCATCTAGGGTCCAGAACTGGCATTGATAGCACAACGTTGGGATGAAGATTGTATTGTACAGTGCCTTTTTTGCCTCTAGAGTTATTTCCTTGTTAGACAATAGTAGTGATAGTTGTCCAATGATTTGACAAGCTTTGATGCATCTTGAGTCTATCTCTGCTGTTTGTGAATTATTGTTTGTCACTAAACTTCCCAGGAGCCGCGATAGCTCAGTGGTTAGTGAACTGGACTACCACGGACAAGGGGTAGGGTTCGATCCCAACCAACGGCTTCCGGGTTCACCCAGCCTTAAATGGGTACTGGATTTTTTTCTGGGAAAGTAAAGCAGCACTGACCACATTACCCCAAAAATCAGGTGCTGAAGGTCTGTAAAATATAGGGTCACTAACACCATATTTCCCTATACGCCACTTGGCGTGACGGGGATACTTTACTTTTTTTTTTACTTACTAAACTTCCCAGGTATTTGAATTCCTGGCCAATGAAAGCTATGTACCAATTTTGATTATGTTTTGTTGTTTTATCTGCAATCAAATCTTGATTGTAATGAGTGAAATGAATTCTAAAGTTGGAAAAGGTCGATATAAGACCATTATAGGAAATCATGGTTTAGGAAAATTAAATCTATCTATCTTTTGTTTGCCTGAAGTATTGTCTATATCTGCAATGTCGTTTCCTGTATAAATTTTATTGTTCTTTTGTAATTCTTACAGTGGCCCATATAGTTTTGTCTGTAGTGTTGTATCTATGGGCCAATGGACTTTCCTCAGTCTACTATATTCAGTGCAGTCTTGAAGTATGTGTTCAGTAGCCTGGGGCGCCTGTCCACATGTACATGTAGTTGAGGTGCCAATCTTGAATTTTGTATACATGTGACTATGAAGTCGATTGTGTCCTGTTCTGAGACGTAAAATGATAACTTGTTCACATCTACTCATATTATGAAAGGCATTCTGATTTGGGAATTGTGGTCTTATAATTGATTTGATTATCTGTTTTTTATGATGGTATGTAACCAGTGCATCTGGTTGTGTGCCTGTTGAACCTTCCAATTGATCTGCTTTCTTATTTCCTGGTATTCCACAGTGAGATGGGATCCACTGCAGGGCAACCCTGTGGTGCTTGCAGAGTTCAGTCAATAAGTTCTGCATAAGCTGCAATTTTCTGGATTGTAGTGTCTGGAATACTGATCTTGCATCTGTCAGAAACACTTTACTTGTTTTTGTATTGTCAACTTTATTGCTTGGATTTCTGCATCATAATTGTGACAGAAAAAGAAATGAAAGAGGAGAAAGATTATCTTGTGAAGAAAACAGGTTGATAATATGTAACACCTACTTTGAGCAAGAGAAAAGGAAACTATACACATGGAAAAAGTCCTGGAGATAAGAATCAAATAGACTACATAATGATAAAACATAGGTTATGTATCAGCGTTAAGAAAGCCAAACCTATGCAGGAGCAGATATTAACTCAGTTCACAATCCTGTAATGATTAAAATGGAAATCAAACTAAAAAGAAACAAAACAAGACTAATTCATCAACAATATCACTGAATATAACAGCTTTAAATAAAAAGATATTAAAGATACTTATACAATACAAGTAAAGAACACATATAAGAAGTTGCTAGAAGAAGGGACTAAGCAGTGCATAAGCAAAAATCTTGAAGAAAATGTTACAACCAAATAGTAATGCACAAAGAAAAGCATACAAGAAACTTGTGCCATCTTAACCAAAAAAGGAAAAGAACAAAAAACAAAAATGAATAACTGATGCCATCTTATAAAAAATGGAAGAAAGAAGACAAGCAAAGAACATTGCTCAATACAAGAAAATAGATAATGAAACACGCAAAATGTGCAAAAAGGCAAAAGAACACTGTCTCGGCCAAAGATGTCTAGACATCAAAACTATGGAAAATAAACAAGATTTAAGAGAGATGCACACAGAAATAAAGAGAATGAATAGTAAAAATAAGAAAGCCACAGAAAATGGATGTATTGCAAACCAAAAAGGAAAAATGCTAACAGATAACTAAGATATAATTAATTGATGTCAGGAATATACAACAGAATTATTTTATGATGAAAGGGACAAAAAAAACAACTTTAAAATGTACATCAAGCTATAAAATCTTAAAATTGGAGGTGGAAAAGGCTATACAAACAGTAAAAAAGGGAAAAGAACAGGATCTGACAACAAACAGTTAGAGATGATACAGTCACAAGAAGATTTTGGCATTGAAATGATCACAGACATATGCAATGACATATACCATACAGGATACACACCAAAGAACAATTCAGATTTAGGAAAAAACAGTGGGACAAAAGTACACAAAAGTAAACAAACCAATATATGCCTGCTTCATGGACTACACCAAAGCTTTTGATAAAAAACACCATAAACAACTTATAGACTGTCTAAAAGATAAACATCTACATGACACAGACATACAAGTATTCAGCTTGCAGGAACTCTTTCCAGATATTATTGAATGCACCTAGTGTGGTTGTGTGTTGACTTTTTTTTTGCTTTCACCTCTGGCGAAGTCCTTAGAGTCTTCGAGTCTAGGAACTGAATTTTGCGTGTTAATCCATTTTTCCCTAGCAGCCATGTGCACAGGGGTTCCTTGCCACAAAGGCAGATAACTCCAAATTCAGAGGTACTCATATTTTTTCTGCTGATGATTAAATTATGTTTCAAGTTGAGGTTTGATGCTGAGACCTGGGGTGGTTGCCGCAGAGAGAATTCACAAATAAGAATCGCAATTGGTACAACTGGGATTTCAAATCACAACCTCTCTGCCTCAAGACCAACGTGTGTTGATTTTATCATCTCAGCAGTTATTCCATCTTCACCAGAGACCTCATTATTATTATCTGCTGAAATTGAGTGCTACTGTTACTATTATAATATTATTTTTTTTACATAGTATATATCAGCATATATTTACAGAAGAATGTTCAGAATATCATAGACAGCTAAGAAGAGTAATGAAAATGTTTTGAAAGAGGTCAAAGCAAAAAGAGAGCTAATTTCTAATATTAGGAAGAAACAATCATCATTTTTTGGCCAAGTAATGAGAAGAGAACAGCTGGAATATATTGTAACAACTGGGAAAATTGAGGGACGAAGACATAGAGGGAAGCAAAGAGAAACTATACCAGACAGCTTAAAAGAATGGCTTGGCTGAAAGTCAACAACAGAAATGATAAATAACTGTCGAGATCGAAAGTTGTAGAGAGACATGAGAATCTACGCCAGCAGGCCCAGTACTTGATGATGATGACATCAGCATATGATACAATCATAATGTTATGAACTAAACTACTAGCTCATTGCATTATTTAATTTACAATTTAATGATTATCTTATACCTCCATTATTCATACATCAGAAAGAAAAAACGCACTAATATTTTAATAATACCAGTAGATAAAGAGATATGGCGAAGACAATGGCGCAGGATAGGACACACACTGTGGAAGCCAACTGATAGTATTACACAACAGGCTCTTTTTTTTAAAACCCAATGAAAAAGACAAAGAGGAAGACCAAAGAATTCTTGGAGAAGACGGAAGCAGAGATGAAGTCTTCATAATATAATCATATATTATATATAAATAACATATTTTTGTTAAAAAATGTGTGTATAAGTATTTAGTATATCTATCTATCTATCTATTGACCTTTCGAGCCGTAACCGGCCCATAGGGCGTAGACCAAGATACACCTTCTCCTATATGAATTTTTGTTCTAGCAGTTTTCTTTTAAAGATATTTTATCAAATCTCGCCATCTGTCTCTGTTCTGTGCAAGCAGTTCTATCTCATTGAGGGAGCCGATTCCTGCTGCTCTTGCCTCTCTCATCAATGTTCTTCTCAGTGTCTCCCTGGGTCTTCCTCTTTTTCTTTTACCTGTTGTTTCCCATATGAGGGCTTGCTTTGCTATTCGATTATTATCTCTTCTCATCACATGTCCAACGTATGACCATCGTCTTTTCTTTATTACTGAAGATATTAGTGGTTGATTGGCGATTTCTCTAATTTCCTCGTTTGTTTTGAATTCGTTCCATTCTATACCAAGTATTTTCCTTAGACATTTATTTTCGAATGCGTTCAACTTTGTTTCTATATCTCTTGTTGTTTTCCAGCTTTCACACGCATACGTAAGGGTTGATAGTACATTTGATTTGAATAGCCTAAGTTTTGTGTTTGTGCTAATGAGTTTTGATTTCCACAACTTTTCAAGGCTTCTGAAAGACATTGCTGCTTTAGCCAGTCTGATTCTAATTTCTTTGCTCGTATCCCCTTCTCGATCAATGTGACTTCCAAGATAGATGAAGTGATCGATCTCTTCTACTGGTTTGTTTTCCATGTATATTTTGTCACTTGTTGGAATTAAACTTTTCATGACTTTAGTCTTTTCATGATTGACCTCAAGCCCAATTTTGCTGGCTATTGATGATAGTTCATTTGTGTTTTCCTGCATCGTTTTTATCTGATTGCTGATGAGAACTATGTCATCAGCAAAGTCCAGGTCCTCCAAATGGTCTCCTTGTATCCATTCGATGCCTTTATTACCAGTGCAGCATTTCTTCATTATGAAGTCCATAACAATTCCAAATAACAAGGGCGATAAAATACATCCTTGTTTAACCCCAGTTTCTATTGGGAAACATTCGCTCAGTCCTTCCTCTGTTCGAACTGCACATGTGTAACCATCATACATGTCTTTGATAATATTTATGATTTTTGATGGTAAGCCATATTGCTTCAGAATTTTCCACAAAGAATCTCTATGAATACTATCAAATGCTTTTTTGAAGTCGATGAAGTTAAGTACAAAAGGTTTTTGCTTTTCAATGTGTTCCTCCAATATAAGTCGTAGAGTGAAAATGTGGTCAAGACAGCTTCTCCCTTTTCTAAACCCAGCCTGTATTATATATTTAGTATATACTAAATACTTATAGACTAATACGACTAGTCTGTACTAGTAACAGCCTGATGTCTGAGAAGTGTCTACTCGTCCTATATGACTATACACTTAAAACACTTTCTACAATCTCATCAATCTTAAGTTAACCTAGTCGTCGAATTATCCTCATCAGTCATCTCCGAACAACAGTCCATAACCGCTCAGACCTCCTCCCTAGCACGACCCGCAATGTTTTTTTTATTATTTAAATAATATTGTGAATTTGTGAAATGATAAACTATTTCACAAGCCTACTTAACGACGTTTCTGCCCAATAGGCCTTCAGCATGAACAAACAAAAAAAAAACATACACAAAACTAATAACGAAACAACCAAAACAAAAACAATCGAAATGTGTTAAAGAAAACAAAATTGTCTATCCTGTGTGTAAAAAATAGACAATTGATAGACACTTTTGTTTTCTTTAACACATTTCGATTGTTTTTGTTTTGGTTGTTTCGTTATTAGTTGTGTGTGTGTGTGTTTTTGTTTGTTCCTGCTGAAGTCCTATTGGGCCGAAACGTCGTTTAGTCTGTGTCGTCCACTTAATACTTATCACGTAAAGCTTCTTACATACCATTTTTTCTATATTTTAATTTTTCCTCGCATTCAGCTTTACTGCAGCTTCGCATTTTATGCTTTAACCCTTCACAAGCCTACCCAACAATGCCAACATCAACACTATCTATTGTCAACACTACTCACTGCACCACAGTAATCTTAAATCCATACTCTGTATAGTATAAATGAGTTAAGTCTGTCTTTATGTCAACACCCTTAGTTGTAACTTAACTGCCTACGTTCTAAGGAGTATATGAAGTTATAATAAGTGTCTACTCCCTAAGACTCCCTTGTCCTTAGTCCTAGTGAATTCTCTCCTACTTTTAACTACGAAGACGACCGTCCAGACGAACTCGTGCGAAGTCGACATTACATTATATTTCGTATTTATTATTGTTTAACATATCCACACCGTTACCAGATGGTCCAGGCGATAACGTCACTGTTGCCATTTCCCAAATAATGTGGATAAGCTTACACTATGCCTTCCATGAACAATAAACAACCAGTAAAGACAAACTATGCAAAGGAAAACAAAGATGTTTTCACTAGCAGACTAGTAAATGATAGCGCGGAAAGCGGAAGTGGTCTCTCTGGGAAATCCCAGATTGCAAAGCCAGTTACCAAGAGTTGTCCTCCTGTAGGTACTATCAAGCAAACAAGAAAATCTAAATACATGTACTGGTATATATATAATAATAGGGGTGGTAGCTCAGCAGTTAAGGAAATGAACTACAAAAACAAAGAGGGAGTTCGATCCCGATGGGCGTCTTATATATAGGTTCGCCTAGTCTTAATAAAGTAAATGGGCATTATTCGCCATGGAAACCGGATTTTTCTTGGAAAGTAGCGTGTCCTGGTGTGATACTGACCACGTCACACATATAAATGTGCTGTTGTTCACTTAAAAATGTGGGCACAAACACTACATTAATCCCTTTTATGATGTAAATATAGCCGTCACAAAAAAAATTACAAGTCTTAAATCTATACTTCTCAAGCAAAATATGGGTTTATATAATCGACCGGAGATGTTAAAATATTTATTGGAATCATCATCATCGAGTCTCATCTCCGCAACGAAGGTTGACTACCATGGAGCGCCATTCTGCTCTGTCTCTTGCTTTGATGGTGCAGGTTGTCATAGGCTGGTTTGTCCATCTTTTAATGTTACTCGTCCATGTTAGTCTTGGTCTGCCTCTGCCTCTTTTACCTTGTATTTTCCCTTCTAATATTACTTTTAGTAGGCTGTTGTGTCTTTTAACAAGGCCCAAAAGTCACATTTGTCTTGTTTGAATTGTGCTTAGTAGTTCTCTTTCCATTTTTAGTTGTTTTAAGACTTCATCGTTTGTTTTCTTTTCCTTCCATCCAATTCTACTTATTCTTCTATATACCCACATTTCAGTCCATGTTTCTGCACCATATAGGAACGTTGAGAAGACATAACACTTTGATTGGAATAGGTTACAAAATGGTTGTCCCAACTGCCCCGTTACTTGACCAAATGTATGGGAGTGAATTATGAATTTCTCCGGACTGTTGTCTTCAAGGTAAGTGGGTCTGTGTGTTCTCCCGCTCTCGTCACGATCCCCGGCTCAGTGATTCAGGTGCACATTTTATTTTAATATGGAGAACTTTGAGCTGCGATCGAACCTATTTATATCGCCTTGCTGTGATGCTCTTAAGAATCGATGCAATCGAGCCATTGATACCATCATCATACCTTTCTCCATCTACTGACTAAACTCTATAAGCGTTTCTAGAATATGCCATCAGCGGTTTCTGTGGAAATAGACTAACCAATCAGGTTACTTAAGTTGTAACAGAAAGGGAAGGCAACCCTCTATTCAAAAAATGCCGTATTGAAATCGGATGTTTTAGATCAAAAAGGCGCAAATATGTGAAAAATCACATCTGATGTAAACCACATCACGCACAACGCATTTACACTGAAAGAAAGACAATGGAGGTGAAGGCAGTGACTAAGGCATTCAAATGGTTAGAGTCACAAGACTACACCCACGCATGTATACTTAGTGATTCGATGAGCATGATAAAAAAAGTGGAGGCGGGTTCTGTACGCATGCAATGGGTAGAGTCGTTGCAGAAATCCAAAATACGTAAGGTCACCATTGTCTATGTCCCTGGACATGCGGGAGTACGGGGAAATGAAAGGGCGGACAGGTTGGCTAGCTGCGCTGTCGTTGAGGACGGGCAACCAATGGATCGGGCGGACATCATCAATGCCCTCCGAGATGTGGGAAGAGCACAGGACTTCGACAAACACAGATCCACGTCACTTCTTCGGATGATGGAAATGAAAGTTAAGTTGGGCACAGCCAGAAATGAGAAACTGAGTGGCCGTGTAAGAAGACTTATCAACCAACATAGAACTGGAGTCGTCAGTCGCTGGACACTGAGGGAATTGCTGAGGAGGGGATCTGAGCACCTATGGACATGTTCGGAGTGCAATGATGATGACCCACAAATAACTCAATAACTGAAAGAAAGAAAGAAAGAAAGAAAGAAAGAAAGAAAGAAAGAAAGAAAGAAAGAAAGAAAGAAAGAAAGAAAGAAAGAAAGAAAGTGCAGTCAGCAGGGCACTGGCAGTGCTTAGTAGACGTGTTAGGAGACTCCATTTCACGTGTGCTATTTTCACGTGTGTTGTTTTTGCATTTTGAATAGTATAAAATAGGATACATGTACTTAGGAAAGAAAACTTCACTGATACTAAAATAATCATCTGCAGTTGTTTTAAAACTGCGCAAATAAAAGCAGCGATGCATTTTCCTTTTGCGTCTTTATAAATCAGACTATTTAGAGCAAACTTCACAAAATTGGTTCCAAAGACTGCCATCTGCGACTGCGGAAGGCTCAAGCAGACACTCCAGCATGACTGCATGTTCCCAAACAACAAGGACGGCTCAAGCAGACACTCGAGCATGACAGCATGTTCCCAAACAAGGACGGCTCAAGCAGACACTCGAGCATGACTACCAGTTCCCAAACAACAAGGACGGCTCAAGTAGACACTCGAGCATGACTGCATGTTCCCAACAACAAGGACGGCTCAAGCAGACACTCCAGCATGACTGCAAGTTCCCTAACAAGGACGGCTCAAGTAGACACTCGAGCATGACTGCATGTTCCCAAACAAGGACGGCTCAAGCAGACACTCGAGCATGACTGCATGTTCCAAAACAAGGACGGCTCAAGTAGACACTCGAGCATGACTGCATGTTCCCAAACAAGGACGGCTCAAGTAGACACTCGAGCATGACTGCATGTTCCCAAACAAGGACGGCTCAAGTAGGCACTCGAGCATGACTGCATGTTCCCAAACAAGGACGGCTCAAGCAGACACTCCAGCATGACTGCAAGTTCCCAAACAACAAGGACGAATCAAGCAGACACTCCAGCATGACTGCAAGTTCCCAAACAACAAGGACGGCTCAAGCAGACACTCGAGCATGACTGCAAGTTCCCAAACAAGGACGGCTCAAGCAGACACTCCAGCATGACTACCAGTTCCCAAACAACAAGGACGGCTCAAGCAGACACTCCAGCATGACTACCAGTTCCCAAACAACAAGGACGGATCAAGCAGACACTCCAGCATGACTACCAGTTCCCAAACAACAAGGACGGCTCAAGCAGACACTCCAGCATGACTGCAAGTTCCCAAACAACAAGGACAGCTCAAGCAGACACTCCAGCATGACTGCAAGTTCCCAAACAACAAGGACAGCTCAAGCAGACACTCCAGCATGACTACAAGTTCCCAAACAAGGACAGCTCAAGCAGACACTCCAGCATGACTACAAGTTCCCAAACAAGGACAGCTCAAGCAGACACTCCAGCATGACTACAAGTTCCCAACAAGGACAGCTCAAGCAGACACTCCAGCATGACTGCAAGTTCCCAAACAACAAGGACAGCTCAAGCAGACACTCCAGCATGACTACAAGTTCCCAAACAAGGACAGCTCAAGCAGATACTCGAGCATGACTGCAAGTTCCCAAACAAGGACGGCTCAAGCAGACACTCCAGCATGACTACAAGTTCCCAAACAAGGACAGCTCAAGCAGACACTCCAGCATGACTACAAGTTCCCAAACAAGGACAGCTCAAGCAGACACTCCAGCATGACTACAAGTTCCCAAACAAGGACAGCTCAAGCAGACACTCCAGCATGACTGCAAGTTCCCAAACAACAAGGACGGCTCAAGCAGACACTCCAGCATGACTGCAAGTTCCCAAACAAGGACGGCTCAAGCAGACACTCCAGCATGACTGCAAGTTCCCAAACAACAAGGACGGCTCAAGCAGACACTCCAGCATGACTGCAAGTTCCCAAACAAGGACGGCTCAAGCAGACACTCCAGCATGACTACAAGTTCCCAAACAAGGACGGCTCAAGCAGACACTCCAGCATGACTGCAAGTTCCCAAACAAGGACGGCTCAAGCAGACACTCCAGCATGACTGCAAGTTCCCAAACAACAAGGACGGCTCAAGCAGACACTCCAGCATGACTGCAAGTTCCCAAACAAGGACGGCTCAAGCAGACACTCCAGCATGACTGCAAGTTCCCAAACAAGGACAGCTCAAGCAGACACTCCAGCATGACTGCAAGTTCCCAAACAAGGACGGCTCAAGCAGACACTCCAGCATGACTGCAAGTTCCCAAACAACAAGGACGGCTCAAGCAGACACTCCAGCATGACTACAAGTTCCCAAACAACAAGACGGCTCGAGCAGACACTCCAGCATGACTACAAGTTCCCAAACAACAAGGACAGCTCAAGCAGACACTCCAGCATGACTGCAAGTTCCCAAACAAGGACAGCTCAAGCAGACACTCCAGCATGACTGCAAGTTCCCAAACAACAAGGACGGCTCAAGCAGACACTCCAGCATGACTGCAAGTTCCCAAACAACAAGGACGGCTCAAGCAGACACTCCAGCATGACTACAAGTTCCCAAACAACAAGGACGGCTCGAGCAGACACTCCAGCATGACTACAAGTTCCCAAACAACAAGGACAGCTCAAGCAGACACTCCAGCATGACTACAAGTTCCCAAACAAGGACAGCTCAAGTAGACACTCCAGCATGACTGCAAGTTCCCAAACAAGGACAGCTCAAGCAGACACTCCAGCATGACTGCAAGTTCCCAAACAACAAGGACAGCTCAAGCAGACACTCCAGCATGACTGCAAGTTCCCAAACAAGGACAGCTCGAGCAGACACTCCAGCATGACTGCAAGTTCCCAAACAAGGACGGCTTGAGCAGACACTCCAGCATGACTGCAAGTTCCCAAACAAGGACAGCTCAAGCAGACACTCCAGCATGACTGCAAGTTCCCAAACAAGGACAGCTCAAGCAGACACTCAAGCATGACTACAAGTTCCCAAACAAGGACAGCTCAAGCAGACACTCCAGCATGACTACAAGTTCCCAAACAAGGACAGCTCAAGCAGACACTCCAGCATGACTGCAAGTTCCCAAACAAGGACAGCTCGAGCAGACACTCCAGCATGACTACAAGTTCCCAAACAAGGACGGCTCAAGCAGACACTCCAGCATGACTGCAAGTTCCCAAACAAGGACAGCTCAAGCAGACACTCCAGCATGACTGCAAGTTCCCAAACAAGGACAGCTCAAGCAGACACTCCAGCATGACTGCAAGTTCCCAAACAAGGACAGCTCAAGCAGACACTCCAGCATGACTGCAAGTTCCCAAACAAGGACAGCTCAAGCAGACACTCCAGCATGACTGCAAGTTCCCAAACAACAAGGACAGCTCAAGCAGACACTCCAGCATGACTGCAAGTTCCCAAACAAGGACAGCTCAAGCAGACACTCCAGCATGACTGCAAGTTCCCAAACAAGGACAGCTCAAGCAGACACTCCAGCATGACTACAAGTTCCCAAACAAGGACAGCTCAAGCAGACACTCCAGCATGACTACAAGTTCCCAAATAAGGACAGCTCAAGCAGACACTCCAGCATGACTACAAGTTCCCAAACAAGGACAGCTCAAGCAGACACTCCAGCATGACTACAAGTTCCCAAACAAGGACAGCTCAAGCAGACACTCCAGCATGACTGCAAGTTCCCAAACAAGGACAGCTCAAGCAGACACTCCAGCATGACTGCAAGTTCCCAAACAAGGACAGCTCAAGCAGACACTCCAGCATGACTGCAAGTTCCCAAACAAGGACAGCTCAAGCAGACACTCCAGCATGACTGCAAGTTCCAAAAACAAGGACAGCTCAAGCAGACACTCCAGCATGACTGCAAGTTCCCAAACAACAAGGACAGCTCAAGCAGACACTCCAGCATGACTGCAAGTTCCCAAACAAGGACAGCTCAAGCAGACACTCCAGCATGACTGCAAGTTCCCAAACAAGGACAGCTCAAGCAGACACTCCAGCATGACTGCAAGTTCCCAAACAACAAGGACAGCTCAAGCAGACACTCCAGCATGACTGCAAGTTCCCAAACAAGGACAGCTCAAGCAGACACTCCAGCATGACTGCAAGTTCCCAAACAAGGACAGCTCAAGCAGACACTCCAGCATGACTGCAAGTTCCCAAACAAGGACAGCTCAAGTAGACACTCCAGCATGACTGCCAGTTCCCAAACAAGGACAGCTCAAGCAGACACTCCAGCATGACTACAAGTTCCCAAACAAGGACAGCTCAAGCAGACACTCCAGCATGACTACAAGTTCCCAAACAAGGACAGCTCAAGCAGACACTCCAGCATGACTGCAAGTTCCCAAACAAGGACAGCTCAAGCAGACACTCCAGCATGACTGCAAGTTCCCAAACAAGGACAGCTCAAGCAGACACTCCAGCATGACTGCAAGTTCCCAAACAAGGACAGCTCAAGCAGACACTCCAGCATGACTGCAAGTTCCCAAACAACAAGGACAGCTCAAGCAGACACTCCAGCATGACTGCAAGTTCCCAAACAACAAGGACAGCTCAAGCAGACACTCCAGCATGACTGCAAGTTCCCAAACAAGGACAGCTCAAGCAGACACTCCAGCATGACTACAAGTTCCCGAACAACAAGGACGGCTCAAGCAGACACTCCAGCATGACTGCAAGTTCCCAAACAAGGACAGCTCAAGCAGACACTCCAGCATGACTACAAGTTCCCAAACAAGGACAGCTCAAGCAGACACTCCAGCATGACTGCAAGTTCCCAAACAAGGATGGCTCAAGCAGACACTCCAGCATGACTACCAGTTCCCAAACAACAAGGACGGCTCAAGCAGACACTCCAGCATGACTACCAGTTCCCAAACAACAAGGACAGCTCAAGCAGACACTCCAGCATGACTGCAAGTTCCCAAACAAGGACAGCTCAAGCAGACACTCCAGCATGACTGCAAGTTCCCAAACAACAAGGACAGCTCAAGCAGACACTCCAGCATGACTACAAGTTCCCAAACAACAAGGACGGCTCAAGCAGACACTCCAGCATGACTGCAAGTTCCCAAACAACAAGGACGGCTCAAGCAGACACTCCAGCATGACTGCAAGTTCCCAAACAACAAGGACGGCTCAAGCAGACACTCCAGCATGACTGCAAGTTCCCAAACAACAAGGACGGCTCAAGCAGACACTCCAGCATGACTACAAGTTCCCAAACAACAAGGACGGCTCAAGCAGACACTCCAGCATGACTGCAAGTTCCCAAACAAGAACGGCTCAAGCAGACACTCCAGCATGACTGCAAGTTCCCAACAACAAGGACGGCTCAAGCAGACACTCCAGCATGACTGCAAGTTCCCAAACAAGGACGGCTCAAGCAGACACTCCAGCATGACTACAAGTTCCCAAACAAGGACGGCTCAAGCAGACACTCCAGCATGACTGCAAGTTCCCAAACAAGGACGGCTCAAGCAGACACTCCAGCATGACTGCAAGTTCCCAAACAACAAGGACGGCTCAAGCAGACACTCCAGCATGACTGCAAGTTCCCAAACAAGGACAGCTCAAGCAGACACTCCAGCATGACTGCAAGTTCCCAAACAAGGACGGCTCAAGCAGACACTCCAGCATGACTGCAAGTTCCCAAACAAGGACGGCTCAAGCAGACACTCCAGCATGACTGCAAGTTCCCAAACAACAAGGACGGCTCAAGCAGACACTCCAGCATGACTACAAGTTCCCAAACAACAAGGACGGCTCGAGCAGACACTCCAGCATGACTACAAGTTCCCAAACAACAAGGACAGCTCAAGCAGACACTCCAGCATGACTGCAAGTTCCCAAACAAGGACAGCTCAAGCAGACACTCCAGCATGACTGCAAGTTCCCAAACAACAAGGACAGCTCAAGTAGACACTCCAGCATGACTGCAAGTTCCCAAACAAGGACAGCTCAAGCAGACACTCCAGCATGACTGCAAGTTCCTAAACAACAAGGACGGCTCAAGCAGACACTCCAGCATGACTGCAAGTTCCCAAACAACAAGGACGGCTCAAGCAGACACTCCAGCATGACTACAAGTTCCCAGACAACAAGGACGGCTCGAGCAGACACTCCAGCATGACTACAAGTTCCCAAACAACAAGGACAGCTCAAGCAGACACTCCAGCATGACTACAAGTTCCCAAACAAGGACAGCTCAAGCAGACACTCCAGCATGACTGCAAGTTCCCAAACAACAAAGACAGCTCAAGCAGACACTCCAGCATGACTGCAAGTTCCCAAACAAGGACAGCTCGAGAAGACACTCCAGCATGACTGCAAGTTCCCAAACAAGGAGGCTTGAGCAGACACTCCAGCATGACTGCAAGTTCCCAAACAAGGACAGCTCAAGCAGACACTCCAGCATGACTGCAAGTTCCCAAACAAGGACAGCTCAAGCAGACACTCCAGCATGACTACAAGTTCCCAAACAAGGACAGCTCAAGCAGACACTCCAGCATGACTACAAGTTCCCAAACAAGGACAGCTCAAGCAGACACTCCAGCATGACTGCAAGTTCCCAAACAAGGACAGCTCGAGCAGACACTCCAGCATGACTACAAGTTCCCAAACAAGGACAGCTCAAGCAGACACTCCAGCATGACTGCAAGTTCCCAAACAAGGACAGCTCAAGCAGACACTCCAGCATGACTGCAAGTTCCCAAACAAGGACAGCTCAAGCAGACACTCCAGCATGACTACAAGTTCCCAAACAAGGACAGCTCAAGCAGACACTCCAGCATGACTGCAAGTTCCCAAACAAGGACAGCTCAAGCAGACACTCCAGCATGACTGCAAGTTCCCAAACAAGGACAGCTCAAGCAGACACTCCAGCATGACTGCAAGTTCCCAAACAAGGACAGCTCAAGCAGACACTCCAGCATGACTGCAAGTTCCCAAACAAGGACAGCTCAAGCAGACACTCCAGCATGACTGCAAGTTCCCAAACAACAAGGACAGCTCAAGCAGACACTCCAGCATGACTGCAAGTTCCCAAACAAGGACAGCTCAAGCAGACACTCCAGCATGACTGCTAGTTCCCAAACAAGGACAGCTCAAGCAGACACTCCAGCATGACTACAAGTTCCCAAACAACAAGGACGGCTCAAGCAGACACTCCAGCATGACTGCAAGTTCCCAAACAAGGACAGCTCAAGCAGACACTCCAGCATGACTACAAGTTCCCAAACAAGGACAGCTCAAGCAGACACTCCAGCATGACTGCAAGTTCCCAAACAAGGATGGCTCAAGCAGACACTCCAGCATGACTACCAGTTCCCAAACAACAAGGACGGCTCAAGCAGACACTCCAGCATGACTACCAGTTCCCAACAAAAAGGACAGCTCAAGCAGACACTCCAGCATGACTGCAAGTTCCCAAACAAGGACAGCTCAAGCAGACACTCCAGCATGACTACAAGTTCCCAAACAACAAGGACAGCTCAAGCAGACACTCCAGCATGACTACAAGTTCCCAAACAACAAGGACGGCTCAAGCAGACACTCCAGCATGACTGCAAGTTCCCAAACAACAAGGACGGCTCAAGCAGACACTCCAGCATGACTGCAAGTTCCCAAACAACAAGGACGGCTCAAGCAGACACTCCAGCATGACTGCAAGTTCCCAAACAACAAGGACGGCTCAAGCAGACACTCCAGCATGACTACAAGTTCCCAAACAACAAGGACGGCTCAAGCAGACACTCCAGCATGACTGCAAGTTCCCAAACAAGGACAGCTCAAGCAGACACTCCAGCATGACTGCAAGTTCCCAAACAAGGACGGCTCAAGCAGACACTCCAGCATGACTGCAAGTTCCCAAACAAGGACGGCTCAAGCAGACACTCCAGCATGACTGCAAGTTCCCAAACAACAAGGACGGCTCAAGCAGACACTCCAGCATGACTACAAGTTCCCAAACAACAAGGACGGCTCGAGCAGACACTCCAGCATGACTACAAGTTCCCAAACAACAAGGACAGCTCAAGCAGACACTCCAGCATGACTGCAAGTTCCCAAACAAGGACAGCTCAAGCAGACACTCCAGCATGACTGCAAGTTCCCAAACAACAAGGACAGCTCAAGTAGACACTCCAGCATGACTGCAAGTTCCCAAACAAGGACAGCTCAAGCAGACACTCCAGCATGACTGCAAGTTCCTAAACAACAAGGACGGCTCAAGCAGACACTCCAGCATGACTGCAAGTTCCCAAACAACAAGGACGGCTCAAGCAGACACTCCAGCATGACTACAAGTTCCCAGACAACAAGGACGGCTCGAGCAGACACTCCAGCATGACTACAAGTTCCCAAACAACAAGGACAGCTCAAGCAGACACTCCAGCATGACTACAAGTTCCCAAACAAGGACAGCTCAAGCAGACACTCCAGCATGACTGCAAGTTCCCAAACAACAAAGACAGCTCAAGCAGACACTCCAGCATGACTGCAAGTTCCCAAACAAGGACAGCTCGAGAAGACACTCCAGCATGACTGCAAGTTCTTAAACAAGGACGGCTTGAGCAGACACTCCAGCATGACTGCAAGTTCCCAAACAAGGACAGCTCAAGCAGACACTCCAGCATGACTGCAAGTTCCCAAACAAGGACAGCTCAATCAGACACTCCAGCATGACTACAAGTTCCCAAACAAGGACAGCTCAAGCAGACACTCCAGCATGACTACAAGTTCCCAAACAAGTACAGCTCAAGCAGACACTCCAGCATGACTGCAAGTTCCCAAACAAGGACAGCTCGAGCAGACACTCCAGCATGACTACAAGTTCCCAAACAAGGACAGCTCAAGCAGACACTCCAGCATGACTGCAAGTTCCCAAACAAGGACAGCTCAAGCAGACACTCCAGCATGACTGCAAGTTCCCAAACAAGGACAGCTCAAGCAGACACTCCAGCATGACTACAAGTTCCCAAACAAGGACAGCTCAAGCAGACACTCCAGCATGACTGCAAGTTCCCAAACAGGACAGCTCAAGCAGACACTCCAGCATGACTGCAAGTTCCCAAACAAGGACAGCTCAAGCAGACACTCCAGCATGACTGCAAGTTCCCAAACAAGGACAGCTCAAGCAGACACTCCAGCATGACTGCAAGTTCCCAAACAAGGACAGCTCAAGCAGACACTCCAGCATGACTGCAAGTTCCCAAACAACAAGGACAGCTCAAGCAGACACTCCAGCATGACTGCAAGTTCCCAAACAAGGACAGCTCAAGCAGACACTCCAGCATGACTACAAGTTCCCAAACAAGGACAGCTCAAGCAGACACTCCAGCATGACTGCAAGTTCCCAAACAAGGATGGCTCAAGCAGACACTCCAGCATGACTACCAGTTCCCAAACAACAAGGACGGCTCAAGCAGACACTCCAGCATGACTACCAGTTCCCAAACAACAAGGACAGCTCAAGCAGACACTCCAGCATGACTGCAAGTTCCCAAACAAGGACAGCTCAAGCAGACACTCCAGCATGACTACAAGTTCCCAAACAACAAGGACAGCTCAAGCAGACACTCCAGCATGACTACAAGTTCCCAAACAACAAGGACGGCTCAAGCAGACACTCCAGCATGACTGCAAGTTCCCAAACAACAAGGACGGCTCAAGCAGACACTCCAGCATGACTGCAAGTTCCCAAACAACAAGGACGGCTCAAGCAGACACTCCAGCATGACTGCAAGATCCCAAACAACAAGGACGGCTCAAGCAGACACTCCAGCATGACTACAAGTTCCCAAACAACAAGGACGGCTCAAGCAGACACTCCAGCATGACTGCAAGTTCCCAAACAAGAACGGCTCAAGCAGACACTCCAGCATGACTGCAAGTTCCCAAACAACAAGGACGGCTCAAGCAGACACTCCAGCATGACTGCAAGTTCTCAAACAAGGAAGGCTCAAGCAGACACTCCAGCATGACTACAAGTTCCCAAACAAGGACGGCTCAAGCAGACACTCCAGCATGACTGCAAGTTCCCAAACAAGGACGGCTCAAGCAGACACTCCAGCATGACTGCAAGTTCCCAAACAACAAGGACGGCTCAAGCAGACACTCCAGCATGACTGCAAGTTCCCAAACAAGGACGGCTCAAGCAGACACTCCAGCATGACTGCAAGTTCCCAAACAAGGACGGCTCAAGCAGACACTCCAGCATGACTGCAAGTTCCCAAACAAGGACGGCTCAAGCAGACACTCCAGCATGACTGCAAGTTCCCAAACAACAAGGACGGCTCAAGCAGACACTCCAGCATGACTACAAGTTCCCAAACAACAAGGACGGCTCGAGCAGACACTCCAGCATGACTACAAGTTCCCAAACAAGGACAGCTCAAGCAGACACTCCAGCATGACTGCAAGTTCCCAAACAAGGACAGCTCAAGCAGACACTCCAGCATGACTGCAAGTTCCCAAACAACAAGGACAGCTCAAGTAGACACTCCAGCATGACTGCAAGTTCCCAAACAAGGACAGCTCAAGCAGACACTCCAGCATGACTGCAAGTTCCTAAACAACAAGGACGGCTCAAGCAGACACTCCAGCATGACTGCAAGTTCCCAAACAACAAGGACGGCTCAAGCAGACACTCCAGCATGACTACAAGTTCCCAGACAACAAGGACGGCTCGAGCAGACACTCCAGCATGACTACAAGTTCCCAAACAACAAGGACAGCTCAAGCAGACACTCCAGCATGACTACAAGTTCCCAAACAAGGACAGCTCAAGTAGACACTCCAGCATGACTGCAAGTTCCCAAACAAGGACAGCTCAAGCAGACACTCCAGCATGACTGCAAGTTCCCAAACAACAAAGACAGCTCAAGCAGACACTCCAGCATGACTGCAAGTTCCCAAACAAGGACAGCTCGAGAAGACACTCCAGCATGACTGCAAGTTCCCAAACAAGGACGGCTTGAGCAGACACTCCAGCATGACTGCAAGTTCCCAAACAAGGACAGCTCAAGCAGACACTCCAGCATGACTGCAAGTTCCCAAACAAGGACAGCTCAAGCAGACACTCCAGCATGACTACAAGTTCCCAAACAAGGACAGCTCAAGCAGACACTCCAGCATGACTACAAGTTCCCAAACAAGGACAGCTCAAGCAGACACTCCAGCATGACTGCAAGTTCCCAAACAAGGACAGCTCGAGCAGACACTCCAGCATGACTACAAGTTCCCAAACAAGGACAGCTCAAGCAGACACTCCAGCATGACTGCAAGTTCCCAAACAAGGACAGCTCAAGCAGACACTCCAGCATGACTGCAAGTTCCCAAACAAGGACAGCTCAAGCAGACACTCCAGCATGACTGCAAGTTCCCAAACAAGGACAGCTCAAGCAGACACTCCAGCATGACTGCAAGTTCCCAAACAAGGACAGCTCAAGCAGACACTCCAGCATGACTGCAAGTTCCCAAACAACAAGGACAGCTCAAGCAGACACTCCAGCATGACTGCAAGTTCCCAAACAAGGACAGCTCAAGCAGACACTCCAGCATGACTACAAGTTCCCAAACAAGGACAGCTCAAGCAGACACTCCAGCATGACTACAAGTTCCCAAACAAGGACAGCTCAAGCAGACACTCCAGCATGACTACAAGTTCCCAAATAAGGACAGCTCAAGCAGACACTCCAGCATGACTACAAGTTCCCAAACAAGGACAGCTCAAGCAGACACTCCAGCATGACTACAAGTTCCAAACAAGGACAGCTCAAGCAGACACTCCAGCATGACTGCAAGTTCCCAAACAAGGACAGCTCAAGCAGACACTCCAGCATGACTGCAAGTTCCCAACAAGGACAGCTCAAGCAGACACTCCAGCATGACTGCAAGTTCCCAAACAAGGACAGCTCAAGCAGACACTCCAGCATGACTGCAAGTTCCCAAACAAGGACAGCTCAAGCAGACACTCCAGCATGACTGCAAGTTCCCAAACAACAAGGACAGCTCAAGCAGACACTCCAGCATGACTGCAAGTTCCCAAACAAGGACAGCTCAAGCAGACACTCAAGCATGACTACAAGTTCCCAAACAACAAGGACGGCTCAAGCAGACACTCCAGCATGACTACAAGTTCCCAAACAAGGACAGCTCAAGCAGACACTCCAGCATGACTGCAAGTTCCCAAACAAGGATGGCTCAAGCAGACACTCCAGCATGACTACCAGTTCCCAAACAACAAGGACGGCTCAAGCAGACACTCCAGCATGACTACCAGTTCCCAAACAACAAGGACAGCTCAAGCAGACACTCCAGCATGACTGCAAGTTCCCAACAAGGACAGCTCAAGCAGACACTCCAGCATGACTACAAGTTCCCAAACAACAAGGACAGCTCAAGCAGACACTCCAGCATGACTACAAGTTCCCAAACAACAAGGACGGCTCAAGCAGACACTCCAGCATGACTGCAAGTTCCCAAACAAGGACAGCTCAAGGTACTGGAACACGGGCAGTTGTTCGGGGAAAGGATCTTCTAAACTTTTTTTACTTTTTTCCTTGTCAACATTTGTATAATTATAATTTTAAAAAGGCAGGGAGCCGCGACAGCTCAGTCTTTAACGGGTACCGGATTTTTTTTCTGAGAAAGTAAAGCGGCACGGGCGTAATACCGACCACATTACCCCAAAAATCATGTGCCGAAGGTCTGAAAAATTTATGGTCACTAGCACCATATTTTCCCTTCACATCACTTGGCGTGACGGCGGTAGTTTACTTTTTTTCACTTGTTAAAAAAGGCGCCGGAGTTTAGCTTGCCCAGATCGCCAGCAGCCACAGGGCCGTCACTGGCCAACAAGCGAGGAACGAAAGCTTGATCTACAGAAGCAATCTGAACTACAGCCATATAAGACTTCAAGAACATCATCTTCTTTGTGATCCTTGCCCCTGAGCCTTAGAAAATGAATGAATGAGGAGGAAGAGGAAAGCAAAATTATCAAGTAGAAAGTATTGCCCGAGCTCAGGATTTCTGGAGCCCTCTTTCGCTCATCAATGAAATGTTAAACCTCAAAACCAACTCAGTGGTATTTTGGACATCATCATTATCAAGTACCGGGCCTGCTGGCATAGGTGATCATGTCTCTCCACAATTTTCGATCTCGACAGTTATTTATCATTTCTGTTGTTGACCTGCTGCCAAGCAATTCTCTTAAGCTGTCTGGTATCTTTTCTCTTTGCTTCCCTCTATCTCTTCGTCTCTGAAGTTCCCCAGTTGTTACAATATATTCCAGCTGTTCTCTTCTCATTACATGGCCAAAAAATGATGATTGTTTCTTCCTAATATTAGAAATTAGCTCTCTTTTTGCTGTGGCCTCTTTCAGAACGTTTCATTACTTTTCTTAGCTGTCCATGGTATTCGCAACATTCTTCTACTTCTGTAAAACCACATTTCTACAGACTCCAGTGATTTCCTTGTCTGTTGTCCTATTGTCCATGTTTCACATCCATATGTTAAGACTGGTTCTATATAACATTTAAGAACTCTTTTTCTTGTTTCTATTGTCAAAAATGAATTGCATAGTATCTTCCTCGTTTATTTTAGAAAATCAGTGGTATTATAGACATAAAATGCGACAAACAAAGATACATAGAAAATAATGCATTACTTGCGCGGAGAGCTATAAAACCAATATAGCACAATTACTTGCAGATACAACGACAGAATCACAGCTTATAGATTTGAGATTTACTCAAGACAAATTAGATATTTTAGAATGAAATAACATTAAAATGAAATTAATCTTTAAAGAAATAACAAATACAAGAATAGAGAAAAATAGATGGACGGAGATTTAAATTGCCTGGCCGGTAACACGAATATGGGGGGGGGGGGGGGGGGCCTGGAGAATCATTAACAGATAGGCAGTAAAAGAGTCAAAGTAAAACGATGCTCCATTTAGCCAACTTTCGATGATATAATAATGAGTATTCTCCCATGTCAACTTCCTCTAATGGTATTTCAGCAACAAGTGTGCTATATATATATATATATATATATATATATATATATATATATATATAAAAGGAGCGTTTAAAAGGTAATGCACCATATCGGTTTTCACAGCTAAAAAAAAAAACATAGAAACATGTAATTGTGTACACTTTAAATGTGGCATGTGTCAATTGTGTTCATAAAATTGCACTGCAATCGGCCATATAATACGACTTCACTAAACCGATGAAATGGAGCATGCTAGCATCCTTCGTTATAAGAAGCGAATTGTGATAGAATTTCTCGTTTTAGAGAATGAAACTGTTATGAACATTCACAAGCGCCTATGTGATGTGTATGGAAGTTTTGCAGTCGACAGGAGCACAGTAAATCTCTGGGACCAGAGAATAAAAGAATCGGAAAGTGGAGATGCGGGGCTTCTTGATCGGCCGCGCTGTGAGCGATCTGTGGGCGGCCACAGTCATCAATACAGAGATGTTGAAATGCGCTGAGGGCATTATTCTTCTTGATATGTGCATCACTACTGAACAATTGGCCTTTAAGTTGTCAGTCAGCATTGGTGGTGCAAATGCAATTATAAAAAACTCTCGAATTCTCTAAGGTTTGTGCAAGGTGGATTCCATGAAATCTCACAAATGAGCACCGATTGCAAAGAAAAACAATTTCTTTTGAACTGTTGGAGTCAATGTTGATGGACGTTTCAAAGTTTTGGCTAAGATTGTTACAGGTGACGAAACCTGGCCACATTATTTTGAACCTGAGACGAAAAAGACACTCACTGGAGTGGCATCATCCGCACTCACCACGAAGAAAGAAATCCAAGACATCTCCTTCAGCTGAAAAGATCATGGTCACTGTCTTTTGTGACATTGAAGGTGTGATTCTTGTGAATGTTATACCAAGAGAAAAGACAATCAGTTCGCAAGCTTACATCAAGCCATTGAAAAAAAAAAAAAACTCAATCAACATTTTCGCAGAGTTCGGTAGCTAAAGAATCCAATAGACCTACTTCTTCACGACAATGCGCGCCCTCACACAAGTCTGGCAACACGGGAAGCAAATCACCAAATTGAGTCTATACTCCCCCCCCCCCCCCCATACAGGTCTGAGTTGGCACCCTTTGATTTCCATCTCCTTGGTCCGCTTGAAGATACTTTCCGTGGAACAAGGTTTGTAGATGATGAAGACGTGATTCATGCAGCGAAGAAATGGCTACACGATCAAGACAAAGACTGGGACAGGCTAGGAAAACATGCACTTGTTGAGCGCTGGCGTAAAGCTGTACAAGTGGATGTGGATTATGTTGATTGATGCCAATGTCTACATGGCATATCCACATATAATGTGTACAAATTGTTATCATGTATGCAAATAGATTTGACAGTCATATTCTACGCAATCCAGCCTGAAGCACCATGGTGGCCCATTTGTGCCGTTTTCTATAGTGGCTGTGAAATCAACAAGGAATAAGCTCCCGCTGACATAGTTTATTGAAAGGTGGTCAGAGTGCTTCAGCTGTCAAACTGGATTGTGGTAAGAGCATATTTTGGACGGCAATAGAGAAAGAAATGAGCAGTGTGGGCCAGACAAGGGCCACCTGCTTAGGATAGCTACGGACAGCATAAAGTGGAAGAACTTTGTAGCTGTTCAACAAGAAGCCACACGTCCAATCGACTACTGGTCGTTTTGCCGGTTGGCAATCAAAGAAAGACCCAAAAAATGTCTTTGCGCTAGAGAAAATACCACAAACTCCAGTACACTTCAACTTTTTAAAAAATTATTATTTATTTATTTAGCACCCACATTTGTAATTAAAAAAAAACTTTCTTCCTACCGCCCACTGATAATTAAATTGAAAATCCAAAAACTACATGCTTCACAACAATGTTAAATCAAACATTCCATTAAAGACAGTTTTGCGCTGCCTCTTGGATGAGCACAAACCAGCCACTCAACAAAAATTCGGGAAACAAAAAAAAAAACATTGCTTTGTTGTATACTCTTCCAAGTCTTATAATCAAGTGTAAGAAATAAACCGTTTCTAGATGTGACATAAACATTGTCAGTTATCAATTTATGAAATGTACTAATCGTGATGTGATGTCGAGAGTACACCTCTCACGTGATAGTTCATTTCCAAGACAACCAACTAAGTCAGCACCCAGGGATTTTAGATAAAACAGGCAATTTAATAAGAATACTGTTATAAAGTTGGACTAATCCCCGGCATAGAATATACATGTATAATGAAACAACAGATAAAATGGTTTGGCCACGTGATAAGACAGAAAGACCAAAGCACAACACAACAAACCTTTAATCAATTGTGCGATAACACCAGAATCAAGGAATAATGACGAAAATATGGATTGATGAAATATTAGATACACTAGGAAACATCAGCAGACCAACAGAAGGGCAAAAGACGACAAAAATTATCTCCCCTCAACGCTGAAAGGCAAATGGTGGTTGGTTGCGTTCGCCCGATGACTAACGTATTCTAGAGTATCGTGGTAGACTAGAATATTCCTCTTCATCATCCGCCCTTACAAGGACGTAGTGGACGTGTCTGCGTTGTGTTGTGGTTTACAGTATAACTGTTATATTTGCGCCATTCAGCCCAACACATTCGACTTCAGCACGACATCTTTGAGTACCGGGTTGTCTTCCCTCTTCGATCCCTGCACGCTTGGCCAGACTAAACAGGTCAGTCTGTTACTGGAGGCACCACGGAGAGGTGGAGCAGGGTCTGGATGGTTTTGGTTCACCGATCCTAGCGCAAGCCATCAGCTGTGGGTCGCTGACAACTTCCAGCTCTGGTGCTGGTAGGCGCGCCTTCGCAAAGGTAAATGAAAGGCAAATGAGGAAGGAAAGAAGAGTCTTAGTTATGAATAAAATGTGCACATAAATTAAACATAATTTTCGCATTAATATTTCAAAGCAGATAATTCTAACTAAAACAACAAAACAATTCCGGAGTAAATGTATCAACCCACCTTCTCAACATCCACCATTACCATCCGTCTCTAAAAAAGGTTGTTTCCGCCAGTCTGACATGGTCCCGAGGCACAATAACCCACGGGTTAGAGGTAAGGTAAAGTACGAGAATTGAATCGGAGTCTTAGCACGCGAGTTTCCACCCATATGTGCTCGGCCGTCTATCTAGAAATGTTCGGAGATTTCTGTATAGTATCGCTTCAAACATCGAAACTCACGATGCGAGGCGACATTCCTCACCTTCCCAGGGTAATATCCATTTCTGCCAACGGCTGGGTCGACAGTGTGGGGGGAGGAATTGTTTTTTTTTTTTTTAAACCACGAGTACAATTCACATTGTTCTCAGCGGGAACGAACACGGGTTGTCCGAACGTCGGTAGTCCAGTCGGGTGGTTTTCCCAACTTGGCTACCCACTGGTTGATAGTGGTCAACGACTCACCTCAAGGCTGACTGCTTCATCATAGTCAGTGAACAATAGATGTGATCATCAAGATCCCATTTTGCTCTCCAGTAGTGGACGTGCAATCAGACTAAGCGAATAGCGAGCGATCATGAAAGACGGCGATCCAGTGTCCAAACATGATGTGCTGAAGTGGGAGATGGACAGAAAAGATGGTCGGACGATGAAGAGAAGTGCTTCTAGTCGCACTCGTTCACCACCCCACCAATTGTTCCCTCGGAAAAGAAGATTGTTTAAAAGAAAGTGTACGGCCCTGCCTATGTAAAACGACATATCATCTGAAACAATGGAAACATATACAGGTGAAGGTCAGACTTGGAATACTCTCCAATGAATAGACATAAATGGAGAAACTTTCTCGTTGCTTTATTAAGTGCTATTTGGCCTGTTATGTGTTGACTGTTTAGTGGTCTGAGACCAGGCACGACGACAGAGTGGGAGGGAGAGAGAACACGTGTCTGTTTTGTATATTGACAATGTAGTTTGATTTAAGCAAACATTAAGTTGAGATCTTCATAACATTTTAAAATTATAATAACAAATATGAATAAATAAAACAGCAGATAAAGTAGACCCACTTATAGCATTTGTTATTATTTCATCATACAATAAGTTCGCGTAGGACGTAAGGGAGAGTATTTTTTTCGAAAATAAAATCTGTTGACTTTAACCAACTTCCACGTTGATAGGTCAACCGGAAGTTTACCTTTGTTGCTATAAATAGTAACAGGACAACCCGCCCCTCCTGCGAATAAAGGAAGACTAGATTTTCTGTTTCAGAAACGTTCACTAGTAAAGTTCGTACCGGCGATAAGTACCGTTTCAAAAAGTAAGACATTCTTAAAATGCATCGAAGAATGTTATTTTCATAGGTATTTTTAAATAAAGCAGCAAAATAAAATTGTGAGTTATTTGATTGATAATCCTCATCGCGATAATGATTTCATGATGCGCTGCAGAGATCATGAGATGAGACTTGAGACTGGTTTCATGAGATGACTGTCATTTGTCAGGGAAACTCCTTTAAAATAAAAATTGCTTTCTCTTCCTGCCAGCTGTAAGTAACCGCAGCAACCGGTAACTTTAATTTTTGTGTGACGTGCCGTGATTCAAATTCACACTGGTAACACTCAGGACACTGCTATAAGAATTCAAGGAAGGGGACTTGAAATTGTAGCTGACACCAGCCACACTCAGTGTCACACTGGCAGTCACGGTGCGACTACTTGTTACTTACAAAATATTATACTTATGACTTATATAATAATATATTTATTGTAGTAAATACTTAAGTAGTAATTATAAGTTATACATAAAGTCATAAAGCATAGCATTAATTACTATTATTATAATATTTAAAATATATGTTATTATATAGTGTTGTTATAATATTGGAAGTACATTAGTACATTACACATCATATTATTGAATCGTTATTGTGAACGTTAGAGTTGGAGGAATCAAAACCCCAAAAAATGGACTTTGATAGTGTCCCGACGGATGTCTTGGATTTACTTTTTGATGGTAGTTGTGGTATGATGAAAGATGGTGTGCCCACTCTATCACACGTCAACAGCAGTATAAATAAACACGACTTTGCAGAGACAAATTATGCAGAACAAGACAGTGTTTTCCACAACATCACCTTCGTAAGTAGATAATTTAAATTATTAATATATATATATAGTATTCTTAACAACAAATTAATTTGGTTTTGGCATACTTACAACTTACTCAAATTACTCAGTGAGTCAGTGCATGATGTAATTTATAATAATTTCAATTTGCATTCATTTTCAAAGGTAAAGATTGAGATTGATAAACTAATATTTAATAAGTCACCAAATTAATACACTTACACTGGCACATGACTAACAGTAAAACTTTAAAACAGTAAGTACTAAGTTATTTAAATAATTTATTTCAAATATAACTTTATTTTAAATTCAAACATTATTTTATTTTAAAATATTACATACAAATAAATTATCTATTAACATTTGTTTGTAGTAATAATTATGTGTTTACAGTAACAATACTACAAAGTAACTAACATAGTTATAGTATTTCTTTTTATAGTTGTGAATTAAAAATAAAACACACACAGAAACATACATATTTTTGTTTAATTAGAGGCTTTAAACTATTAATAATATTGACATGAAATTGGGCAAATATAAGAAAACCACACAAAATATAAACATTTGTAAAATGGAAACGGAAAGAATCTTTACTGTTTACCATTTCGCTTTGCCTCAATGACACTGCTAGTGGCCTCCTCTAGTGTCAATACTTCATTTTGTAAGTAAGCAATGGTCATTGAATCTTCATTCCTAGACTTAGCATGTCATGACGCAATCTTTTTCCATCACTGTCCTCTTGTATATGTCACAGACAAGCTCACGAATCTCCTCTAGCAATTTGTTCTTTATCTTCTCAGAATCATTTAATTTTATCTGTGAATCTTTAAGCTGTAATTTTAGGTCTGCATTGGTAGCCTGACACTCTTTCATCATCACTTCCTTTTCCTTAACTTTTTTCTCCAATACATCAATTTTATTTTTCACATAAAATGAAGTATTATTTCCCTGAGCTGTTTTCTTATACTTTGCAATCAAGTTACTTATTCTTTTATCCTTTCCCTTGATGATCCGGTTTACATCTGCCATGTTACTGGTTCCAACTTATGTTTATTTCTCAATGCCGTTATCTTTTTGCGCAAAACCTTCATTCAGCTTCCTCATATTCATGATTGTGCGCTTCTTATCCTTACAGCGTTCACAGTGCTGTCTGAGCCTTTTCGGGGATGGGGATCTATCGCTGGTGATAGTAGGCTGTGTACCTGATAAAGATTGTGATACATCACTAGCACCAGAATCACCTGAAGGTTGTTCATTGGTTAGGCTACAGGCTGCAATAAAAGAACAGAAACAGGCAACATTGTAAAGGGTACAGGAAATATTTCATTAAAATTTCTACAAGAGAGGACCACCTGACAGGATTCAAATGTTTTTTATTTTTTTTAAGTACTTTATCAAAGTAGGAGCCGCGATAGCTCAGTGGTTAGTGAACTGGACTACTACGGACAAGGGGTAGGGTTCGATCCCAACCGACGGCTCCGGGTTCACCCAGCCTTAAATGGGTACCGGATTTTTTTCTGGGAAAGTAAAACAGCACGGGCGTAATACCGACCACATTACCCCAAAAATCATGTGCTGAGGTCTGTAAAATATAGGGTCACTAACACCATATTTCCCTATACGCCACTTGGCGTGACGGGGGGTACTTTACTTTTTTTTTTATTTATCAAAGTACTGCAATGATGCCTTAAGATGTTCATCATCTACAGTCTTATCCTGTTCAATACTCTGTACAAAAGTCTTGACCATCTTATGCACACTTGCAGCAGTTGGACCTTTGCAGAAGACTTTCATGGTTGTCTCTCCCAGAAACAGTCTAGCAATGTAACCTTTCTTCAAAGGATACTCTGGTTCAAAGGTTGCAGCAAAAGCTCTCAGATCAGCCACTGACTTTTCTTCCATGATGAGTGATGAAAATTAAATTGCTAAACAGAATAAAAATTTTTTTAAAGTATTATTATTATATGTTGTTTATTGAGAGTCTGTCTTGTCCAATTTAAATATAAAATATAAGAAAATATTAGTGAATCTCAAATCTAATTCTAATTAATTTATTTATAAAATTTAAGCCTGCTTCCTCCTCATTCTCTGATTCTTCTGACTCACACTCAACTGAATGTCACAGACCCTACCTCCAGCCTTTAAACGGTAATGGCAATAACTAATAACTGAGTCCATCTAGTTTTATGAAACCTCACAGAGTTAGAGTTATGAAGGAATGGACAATGAATAATTAAAATTATTAATTTGTATTATTTTCAATGAATTAATTTCCATTCAATTCTGAATTAAAATCCACCCTTATATTGTAAATAATGTTGTCTAAAGACGTTTTTGTTTTGAGGTCTTGTGGTTAAGTCTCATGAGTTGAGTGAGTGTGTTTAAAAAGTAACACAATTAATCATATGATGAATAATAAACCTTTTCTAATATGATAATATCACACACACTTGTACATAAATAAACAATGAATCAAAAATACCAGTATTGCATTACAGTTAATAGGCATCTTCATTGACAATTATAATTTTTTAAAATGACACCACAATGCATGAGGTGAAAATTGAAACAAAATGGCTGAAGGAAAGGCTTGATTTGTGTGCTGACCCTACCTGTCTTTAAATTGCAATAACTTTTGTCAGACATTACAGATTATTGTAAAGTTTTCACTCACTAAAAATAAATAAGACTCTTGTTTATTATCATCATCAAGTACCGGACCTGCTGGCGTAGGTGATCATGTCTCTCCACAACTTTCGATCATGACAGTTATTTATCATTTCTGTTGTTGACCTTCTGCCAAGCCATGCTCTTAAGCTGTCTGGTATATTTTCTCTTTGCTTCCCTATATCTCTTCGGCCCTCAAGTTCCTTGTTCATGCTTTCTCTGACAGTGGCAGTGTAGTGTTCCAGTATAATGATATATCATACCCAAACATTTCTGCGAACACTATTGTAGTCACCACACAAGCGACAATGGCACACATTAAGATTGAATTCTCACTGACCATTTCGCAGGCAGACAGTGCACTGACGGTGAGTGAGGTGCAAACATTTACAGACACTTATTGTCTGGATGGGCATTCTTGGTCGTTTTGTGCAGTGTGTAGTGGGTGCTGCAAAGGCTACAACATCATCATCGGTACGTGTCACAGCAACTGTTCACATGGGATCTATGGACACTGCTCCGGGTCTTGTCTTAGTGTCTGTCCTTTATGTGAGGAAAAATCTGGAAATGCCTACAATGTAAACGTCCTGGCTACACCTGTAGTGACACTTGTCCCGATGGTAATTTTGGGCTACAGTGCAAACAGACGTGTTCTGATGGCTGTGACATCATATGTGACCCGGAAAGTACAGACTGTACGTGCAAGGAAATGTACTACGGATCAGACTGCACTCTCAAATGTCCGGACAACTGTTTCAACGACACATGTGAACAGTCAACTGGGAACTGTACATGCAAGGTAACGTTCTACGGGTCAGACTGCACTCTCAAATCTCCGGACAACTGTTTGAACGAAACCTGTGAATTAAGTTAATCGGGGCCTGCATCTCATATGTCGATGATTCCCACGTTAAGAAGAGTACTACAACAAACCCTCCCACGTTAAGAAGAGTACTACAATAACCCAAGCATATGGATACCTTAATGTGTTTCTGTGCTGGACATGGTTCATTTCTTGGTGTTTTTCCGTGAAGCCATGGCTCATATCTTGATGTGTTTCTGTGCTAGCCATGGCTCATATCTTGGCGTGTGTCATGTTAGTCATATTTTGGTGTGTCCGTGTTAATCATGTCTCATATCTTTATGTGAGTCTGTATTTAGTCATATCTCATATCTTAGTGCGTATCTGTGTTAGTCATGTGTCATATCTTTGTGTGTGCATGTTTGGGTTAGATATCTCATATCTTTGTGTGCATGTTTATGTTAGACATATCTCTTATCTTTGTGTGTGCATGTATGTGTATGTCACATCTCATATCCTTGTGTGTGCATGGCTATGTTAGTCACATCTCATATCTTTGTGTGCATGTCTATGTTAGGCATGTGTCATATCTTTGTGTGTGCATGTCTATGTCAGTCGTATCTCATATCTTTATGTGCATGTTTATGTTAGTCACATCTCATATCTTTGTGTGTGCATGTCTGTGTTAGTCACCTCTAGTGACTTGGGCAGATGGTGCTCGTAAAACTGGGAGGGCTGACCATCTAAGGGCAGAATCCCCCTACAGAAAAGATCATCTGCTGCCTTGCAGAAAGATTGGGGGCAATCAAAGGCTAAGGAATGCAAACCTGAATAAAATGCTGGCTGAAATTGGATGCACTGGACCACTGGCGCAGAACACAGTGCAACATTTTAACGGGTGTTCAATCAGAGTGGATCTGGCAGGCTCTAATTGTGATGTTCTGTCTGTGGGGGCGATCAACACACTTAACCTGACAGCTGACTTCATGTGAGAGTCTGGAATCGTCCTCTGATTGAGTCCTGATCACAGAGAGAGAGAGACAATATATTCCAGCTATGCTCTTCTCATTACATGGCCAAAAAATTATGATTGCTTCTTCCTAATATTGGAAATTAGCTCTCTTTTTGCTTTAGCCTCTTTCAGAACGTTTTCATTACTCTTTAGCTGCCCATGGTATTCTCAACATTCTTCTGTAAAATCAAAACCACATTTCCACAGACTCTAGTGATTTTCTTGTCTGTTGTCCTATTGTCCATGATTCACATCCATATGTTAAGACTGGCTCTACATAACATTTAAGAACTCTTTTTTCTTTTTCTATTGTCAAAAATGGATTGCATAGTATCTTTTTGCCTGAGCCATTCTGCATCTCACCTCCGTTGTACATCTTCCGTCTGAGGTTAACAAAGTTCCCAAATATTTAAATTCATTTACCTGTTTTAATATTGTTCCACTTGTCTTTATTTTGCACTGAGATGAATTCTTTTTCTTTGTTGTTACCATTACTTCTTCTTTCTGCTATTAAGGCGGAGTCCTTTTATTTTTGCTTTATTTCACTATAATGTCTACCATTTCGTGTAACTCATTTTGACTTTTAGCGATTAAGACTGTATCATCGGCATACCTTAGATTATTTATATTATGACCTCCGATTGTTATTCCAGGCATGTCCCTTATGGATCTTAAATAATCTCACTATAAATATTAAACAAGTCTGGTGACAGCACACAACCTTGTCTAACACTGTGGCGATTCATGAATGTACAAAGAAATTACGACGGTGGTTTCTGTTGCCTTCAGTCGTTTGTTTACGGTTGGCTCCGCTAGCCTTTGACTAGAAAGTCTCACCCACAAGGCAGTGGGGTAGTTTACTTCGGGGTACCCTCCCGTAACCTTTTGCTCTCCCGAACATACCTGCAAGGCAGCCGCAGCTTGTACACTGTTTACTGCATACAGTAGCAGGTAAAATCCCCCGACCTGATTTATTATACCAACTTCATTATATTGGATAAGTTATTTCTACATACACCAATACAAGAAACATACATGTTGTATAGAGTTGCAAATATTCTGAATAGCGCTAAAGAAGTGATTATATTAACTCGCATGCGAGAAATGGATCGTATACCGCGTGGTTTGATATATATATAGCAATATCAGCCCTCGTTTTCATTCGTCAGAAAAACGAATAACAACGATCGACCCTCGGACAGTATCGGTCACTTCCGACGACGTAAAAAAAATTCAGAAGTTGGCCTTTTTCAGCCACCGGAAATTGCCGAACTCGAAATATCTAAGTCGCTTAAAAAAAATCTTTAAAAAAAAGATCAGGGAAAGAATTGTCAACGAAAATAACTAGAAAATATGAGTGGTATGAAGTGATGAAATGTTATTATGATGGACCTGATTATCAAAGGTCACTAGACAATAACTGATATGAGGTGTTGATAATTTGCTGCTTGCTTACGTTCGTTCGCCCAATGACTAAAGTATTCGAGAGTATTCGTAGACTGTAGAATTCCTCTTCGTCATCCGTCCTTAAAAGGACGTTAAGTGGGCGTATCTGCGTTGTGTTGTGGTTTGCAGGCTGTTATATTTGCGCCTTTCGGCCCAACACATCCGACTTCAGCACGAATTTTTTAGTACCGGGTTGTCTTCCCTCTTCGATCCCTGCACGCTTGGCCAGACTAGACAGGTTAATCATTTACCAGAGGCACCACGGAGAGGTGGAGCAGGGTCAAGCGTCTGGATGGTTTTGGTTCACCGATCCTGCCGCAAGCCATCAGCTGTGGTCGCTGACAACTTCCAGCTCTGGTGCTGGGAGACGCACGTTAACATTATCCAGTAAATTAATTGTTAAATATTAACAAATGTAGAGCTACTGACAGAAGCGAGCGATTTGACTCCAGATATGGTGCATGCCATGTTTTCATAAGCCAAGATGGTTTCTTAAACTCTCTGTGTTTATTTGGTTGCCATGTCATTGACAGATAATATAATAAGAAATAAGATATTACTTTTAAATATGGATATCATGAAAAGTAATCTACTCCTACACTTTCCATTGATCGATAGGTAGGGTGTTCTCTGATGTTTCACTTGATACACTCATAGTAACATGAACAGTACCTCTGATATCTCGTGGAAAGAAAAGTTATTCTGGTTGTTATTGGTAATTTCTTGACAATGAAGAAATTTGGCATTTTGCTGTTTTCTGAAGGTTTACTACCTTACTTATCAAAGACCAAACAGCTAATTAAAAAATATATTGGAGTGCTAAATTATTGTAGTATTTTTGAAAAAAAATTTTAATAACAGTGATTAGAAGTACTTATGCATAGGCAATAGTCTTATTGTAAATGGAGACATGCCACTATAGTCCCACAACTACAATGAAATATAGTGTGGTTGATATATCATTGATTAGGGTTTCATCAGATTTTTAAAATGCACAATAAATGTGGTTGGACTAGTCCCTCTCCCCATTGCTTCGACAACAGATGTATTTATAGTGATTCAAATGTTGGTTGGCACAATATATTGGAGACAAATAATAATAAATGAATGTTATTATAGAGGGAAACTTCCGACGTGATAATTCATCGAATCATTTAGGAGGAAGAGGATGCTGCTTCGGGCCATATATTGTTCTTTGTTTTTTTTTTCTGTTGTTGATCATTCACCATTTTTTCAGAGTTGTGTAAACATACCTCTTTCTCAGAAATGATTCGTTGGTACAATATTGTTGGCTAGCTAACATATAAGTAGAGCTATTTGCGCAATTCTGCATACATTTTATTTTTGTGAAACTTTATGCATGGATTCAATTTAAGGAGGAAAGAAATTCACACAAATGATCTGTTTCATGTCAAGTTTGATCATACAGCATATAGTAATTTTTCTTTAGAATATTCCATAAAATTTACGTGGAACTTTATAATTTGGAAGGTGTGCCATGCGTAGGAGGATCAATACTTGTTAATTAATGTTAATTAAACGTATATTCAACCGGGTTGACTAATATTTTTTTGCACTGATATAAAGTAAAGAGTAGAGAGTACCTGTTAGAATAGAGTTAGAAATTGTTTGGAATATCAGTTAATGAAACTACATAAACACTTTGGAATTTGTTGTTTAACATTTTAAATAAGTTAATATAATAGAAAGATTGAACTTCTAATGAAAGCATTAGGGACTTGGTTGTCTAGAGGTTAGATGTAGGCTTTTGGACAGGAAAGTCTTGGGTTGAATTCTGCCGTAGGCAGTGGCAATTTAAAAAAAATTGATGAATAGATGTTTTCCTTGTGACTTTACAGATAGTGGAATCTACAAATGTCTAACCCTCTCAGATATCGTGAAAAACAGGAGGTCCCACACTCACTCTATTAATGGTAAATAAACCTTCACAGTTAAGTCAAAAAGAGTAGGCCAAAATTGCCTGCTTGCTCACACAACAAATTGTTAAGCCAATCTACCGTGCTGAAAACAGATGTGTCTGGCCTAAAGGTACAAATATAGTTTTGCCATAAACAAGTGACACGACACATTCACGTCCACTTACCAGATGAACGTTGAGTAAAAAAGAAAAAGAAGAAAGTATTAATATTTTTAACTGAATATACCAATAATGATTTGTCCTAGCAAGAAAGTAACAGAAATGGTTAACTCTGAGAAATGTAATTTCCTTGTTTATAACAATGAAGTATTTTTCAAGTCGCTTTAAATGAGTTCTGAATACCACATGGGCATTCATTTGGGGAAGAAACAGTAAACCAGTACAAAGAAATATCATGCTTACAAACTCACCTTGGTCACAGGGTGGTTTCCGTGATTCAGTTTAACATTAAGATGTGGCACATGATATCGGCAGCATATACTGAATTTCATCCAAAATGTTAAATTTCATTTACCTTAAATCTTGGTTAGGAGACCAACACACATACATGGTTATCTTAAATCTTAGTTAGAGGACCAACAACACATACATGGTTATCTTAAATCTTAGTTAGAGGACAACAACACATACATGGTTATCTTAAATCTTAGTTAGGAGACCAACAACACATACATGGTTATCTTAAATCTTAGTTAGAGGACCAACAACACATACATGGTTATCTTAAATCTTAGTTAGGAGACCAACAACACATACATGGTTATTTTAAATCTTGGTTAGGAGACCAACAACACATACATGGTTATCTTAAATTTTAGTTAGGAGACCAACAACACATACATAGTAGTAAAGTAAAGTACCCCCGTCACGCCAAGTGGCGTATAGGGAAATATGGTGTTAGTGACCCTATATTTTACAGACCTTCAGCACATGATTTTTGGGGTAATGTGGTCAGTATTACGCCCGTGCTGCTTTACTTTCCCAGAAAAATATCCAGTACCCATTTAAGGCTGGGTGAACCCGGAAGCCGTCGGTTGGAATCGAACCCTACCCCTTGTCCGTGGTAGTCCAGTTCACTAACCACTGAGCTATCGCGGCTCCCTACAACATATACATGGTTATCTTAAATCTTGGTTAGGAGACCAACAACACATACATGGTTATCTTAAATCTTAGTTAGGAGAGCAACAACACATACATGGTTATCTTAAATCTTAGTTAGGAAAGCAACAACACATACATCTTCTTCTTCTTTCCTTCCTCATCTGCCTTTCAGCGTCGAGGGGAGATATAATTTGCGGTCTTTTGCTCTTCTGTTCGCCTCTGCTGCTGTTATGTTTTCCTAGTGCTTCTAATATTCTGCAGACCCATCTTTTTCATGGTTGACCCCTGGGTCTGGTGTTCTCATAACGTTTGTTGAAGGCTCGTTGTGTTGTGTTTTGTTCTTCTGCCTTGTCACGTGGCCAAACCATTTTATCTGTTGTTTCCTCATATAGTCTATGGCGGGGGCTATTCTTAGCTTTTTTTCTCAGTTCTTCATTTCTGATCTTATCTCTCAGACTGTTTCCTGTCATTCATCTAACACATTTCATCTCTGTAGAGGTTATTTTTCTTATTGTTCTTGCATCTAGGGTCCAGGTCTGGCATTGGTAGCACAACGTTGGGATGAAGATTGTATTGTATAGTGCTCGTTTTGCCTCCAGAGTTATTTCCTTGTTGGACAATAGTGATGATAACTGTCCGATGATTTGACAAGCTTTGTTGCATCTTGATTCTATCTCTGCTATTTGAGAATTATCGTTTGTCATTAGACTTCCTAGGTATTTGAATTCCTCTACTTGTTTTAGTTGTCTGCCTTCTATAGTTATGTTGATGTTCTGTTTATTTTTGGCGACATTCATGGTTATGTTAAATCTTAGTTAGGAGACCAACAACACATACATGGTTTCTTAAATCTTAGTTAGGAGACCAACAACACATACATGGTTATCTTAAATCTTGGTTAGGAGACCAACAACACATACATGGTTATCTTGAATGACTCTCAAAACATGTTTCACCGGATTGACAAGAACACACTCTGCAAAGAGTGGGTGCTCCAACTCGACATGTCTCATGATACCAGCTTAACTTAGATATATTGTTCTGGAGATGTGGGAGTTCATTGCACTAAGATAGCCAGCATGTTGGCGGGGTCTGTTATTGCGCATGAAATACTAAAAATGGACAAGTTTGACATTGCAAGGCTTTAAAAGAACACATCTCACAGAATGGTGACAAGGAAGCTGAAAATAATCCACACATCAAAAGAATGGTGGAGCATGGCGCCATGAATGGTGCACATGCAAGAAAAGCATCCTCAGCGGAATAGAACTCAACACTGCCAATCAAAGCAGGACAGGAATAATCAGTAGATGAACACTTCGATGGTTGCTTAGACGAGCTGCAGAGTAAATATGGGAATGCCCTGACTCCGATGTTACCAGTCCAAACTAAAGACTACTCTAAATCCTTGTTGTCAAGCGTATTCACAGATGGATAAACTAAAGACTACTCTAAATCCTTGTTGTCAAGTGTATTCACAGATGGATAAACTAAAGACTACTCTAAATCCTTGTTGTCAAGCGTATTCACAGATGGATAAACTAAAGACTACTCTAAATCCTTGTTGTCAAGCGTATTCACAGATGGATAAACTAAAGACTACTCTAAATCCTTGTTGTCAAGCATATTCACAGATGGATAAACTAAAGACTACTCTAAATCCTTGTTGTCAAGCGTATTCACAGATGGATAAACTAAAGACTACTCTAAATCCTTGTTGTCAAGCGTATTCACAGATGGATAAACTAAAGACTACTCTAAATCCTTGTTGTCAAGCGTATTCACAGATGGATAAACTAAAGACTACTCTAAATCCTTGTTGTCAAGTGTATTCACAGATGGATAAACTAAAACTCAGAACAAAATAAAATGCTCCGTATCTAGGTATTCTAACAGTTATTTGTTTAATCTTCTTCCAGGGTGACCTAGACCTTTTGAGTGACAATTTGTTTGAGAGTCTAATCAATGCAGCCCAGCCAGATTCTTTTCTGGATGGTGAGTCTCCAAATAAAAAGAAAACTTTCCACTCTGACCATGATTACATAGCTCACAAGTCACCAAGTGAGCACAGTGATAGTGACACATCTGTGGTATCAGATTATTCAAGCTCTGCCTTGAGAGTGAGTATAAATTCTCAGAGAAACATGACAGACGATCAATTGGAGCTATTTTCGTCACAAATGTACTCAACAGCTTATCCTGACCATGTCAAGGGCTCCAATTTCCCTATGTACGCAGAGAGTATATCATATAACATGATCAAAACAGATGATGTCTATGTTAGCATGGTGAAGCCAGAAAATTCTGGCTACAGCCGCAGAGTAGAAAAAGTGGTTGCTGATAATGATGTTGATCACCCTTCACGTAACCACCATGATGACGACACATCAATAGATTTTGGTGAGTATGCCTCTTCTGCCTTATATTTATTTCCTTCTGGCAAAGTTTATAAATATTAAAATATTTAGGCAGAAAATGTCTTCTTTTACCTTCAAATTTACATTGCTCATGTGCTGTTTTATGTATTTGTATATTATACATTCTCACTTAAGATTGCTCCATGTCTTCTCTATCTTCTTCACCCCATTGGGGGCCTCGGTAGCCGAGTTGGGAAAACCACCCGACTTGACTATTGACGTTCGGGCAACCCATGTTTTCGATTCCCGCTGGGAGCAGTGTGAATTGTACTCATGGTTGGAAAAAAAAATACCCCCACGGTCGACCCGCCATTGGCAAAAATGGGTACCAGGGTATTACCTTGGGAAGGTGAGGAATGTTGCTTCGCATCTGAGTTTCGATGCTTGAGGTGACACTATACAGAAATCTCCGAACATTTCTGGATAGACGGCCGAGCACATATGGGTGGAAATTCGCCTGCTAAGACAACGGTTCAAGTCTCATACTTTACCTTACCTTACCTTACCTTCATCTCAGTTTCCATCTGTCTTCTCTGGGTATATTTTGGTCTTCCCCTTTCTCCTTCCCTATGGAGTTCAAAAAAAAAAAAGGACTTATCACATAAATTTCTCATTTGGTTTGTGCGGTCTTAATACTATTTGGTACAACATTACTCCATTTAGCTGTTCATGTTATTCTCAGTTTTGTTCTGTCCAACCACATTTATTTTATTTCACCATCACTGGGTTTCATGTCCTTTGCACTCATCACTGCCCATCTGAAACAATCTCTGTCTCTAGCCAGATCTCCCACTTCTGTTGTCATGTTCAGAGTTACTTTGATATCCTGAAACTAGTTTCATCTTGGTCTACACCTGTTTTGCCTTTCTAGAACCATGTCTTCTATTCTATTATTGTTCTTTCCAACCCACTGTTTCTTTGGGCGTGGTCATAGTATTTTAATTTCCTCTGTAAGATGTTGTTTATAACCAGTTAGTTGCTATGTTTGGGTTTTTCAATATGTCTTCATTGCCCTTCTTCATTATCCAAGACATCCTAAGGGTTTTTCTGTAGCATTTTTTTTCAAATAAGACAATTTTCTTCATTTTTATTTGTAAGATTGCACATCCATTCACAAACATATGTTGCTATTGGAATGATACATGTCCTCAGCAGTTTAAATTTTACTTCCTTTTTCATATTGTATCATATGTTCTTCATGACATTTAATTTTTGTTTTGTCATTGCTAGTCTTCCTTTGACCTCCTTCTGGTAGTCTCCATTGTTAGTTATTACAGATCTCAGATATTCATATTTTTTTTACAATTTCAAGTTCTTCATTGTTGATAATGTTCTTTATACTATTTTGTTTTATTTACACACACATACACAATATGTTAAGACATTGTGTAGCGGCAACAGGAACGAGGAAGATATGATAATGCTAAAATCAGAAAACTGATGCAAGAAAAATTAGATGATGTCCTGCAACACTTTTTTTTCATTCTGTGGCCAGATCTGTTGATAAATATTTGCATAATCATTCTTGAGAGAAGCTGTCCAGTAAAACAGTACATTGTCTAGTACACTGATGTATTACCAACTATTGACAAATTGTGATATGCATACTGCAGAAGTGTATAATTCTTTCTAATAGTTTGTAGTTTTCTTTCATGTCAGTGATGGTATGTATTTTCACGTATGTCATTAATTTCTAGTACATTTCATCCTGTTCTCTTCTATGTTTTCTTGTGCTCTACAACTATTAAAGAAAATGGAGTGTTCTTAGAACTTTGCTATTTGCTTTATATAGAATAATTTGTATTACATTTTTCATTTTGTTCACTGTTTTTGAACAGCTGGCTGTCAAAGCTTTGTGTGGAATACTTTTTACTGGTATTCAATGCTATTTATATGGCTTTTGGCATCTTGACAGATGGTTGGTAGGAAGCAGTCACGAGAAGTCACTAGTTTGGTAAAAAAATGTTAGTGTCTTATGCTGAATTGTGTCTTTGCTCTCGTGGCTGAATCTGCCAATAATGGATAGACAGATCAGGCAATGGAACAAACAAGATCTAATTTGTGGTGCCTGGCCTTGACTCCTTTCTCCTGTGCCTTTTGTCTTTTGAATTTGAAATCAGCATTGCCTCAAAGTTTGCTACGCCATTTCTATCATGTTTGTTCTCCATGTGCTATGATCTGCAGCCAGATTTTCAGTTTCTTTCTCTGATAGAGAATTCACTCAAGGAAGCCCTGCAAACATCCTTTATATCTGAGCACTGGTTTGCCTTATGGTCTCTTTTTGTCCTTAAGTTTGCCATACTATAATTGTTTGGGATTACAATTGTTTGCCATTTTTCTTACATGACCCAGTCACCTTAGTCTATGACTCCTAAGTGTTGCCATGATGGATGGGAGTTTGGCTTCTTGTAAGACATTAGAGTTGGTTACTTTGTCCTGCCATTTGATGTTCATAATCTTTTGAGGCAACGCACATGAAAGCTGATTAACTTTTTCTCCTGCCCTGCATAGGTAGTCCAAGTTTCTGATCCACATAGAAATGTACTAATCATGCAACTTTGGTAAAATGGAATCTTAGTTCTGAGTGTTAATTTGGTGTTGGCCTGTGCTTTATCTTTAAGTTTACCTAATGTGGAAACTGCCTTTCCGATTCTGGAATTTATTTCTTCTTAAAGGAGATAGTCTTATATGACTAAACAAACTAAGGCAACTGAACATATGAGGTTCTTGGGTACTGTTATGTCAACTCTAACAACAAAGAACAGTAGACTAGTTTATTGTACTTATAGTGCCTATAATATTGTATTAATACTGTGCTATTTTCTAGATATTGAATTGGTTGTGTGTGGGGGAGAGGGGATGAAGTCCTCTACGTTGTCTAGAGGTAAGTCAGTGGTCTCTGGACTGCAAGGTTCAAATTCTCTCACAGGATGTGGGAATTTTTCTCTTAGAATCTGGGAAGGGAGCTGGGGTGTCTTTTTGTGATTTCATCCTGCTCTGATCTCTGGGTAGCCAGAACCAATGTCTAACCCTCTCAGATGAAAGTGAAAAACAGGAGATCCCTTGTGCACTTTGTTCTCCTTTGCCAGTTGAAAGTCTAAAAGAGTAAACCAAAATCGTTGTTGCCCAGGCAGGATCGTTAACCTGTGAAAAACAATGCTGAAGATGAATGTTTTGGGTTGAAAGATGCGGATGTCACTACTTGCTGTAAACTAGCGACTTAGTGCATCCAAACTCACTTAATAGTAAATGCTGAAAAAGCATTTTGAAAGTCAACTTTACGGATACAAAATTTTAAAAAGTAACTATACGTGTGTACATATTACATACATGCTGATAATTATCATCAAGTACCATGCCTGCTGGCGTAGACGATCATGTCTCTCCAGAACTTTTGATCTCGACAGTTATTTATCATTTCTGTTGTTAACCTTCTGCCAACCACTCTCTTAAGCTGTCTGGTATCTTTTCTCTTTGCTTCCCTCTATCTCTTCGTCCCTCAATTTTCCCAGTTGTTACAATATATTCCAGCTGATCCCTTCTCTTTACATGGCCAAAAAAATGATGATTGTTTCTTCCTAATATTGGAAATTAGCTCTCTATTTGCTTTAGCCTCTTTCAGAACGTTTTCATACTCTTCTTAGCTGTCCATGGTATTTTCAACATTCTTCTGTTGTCCATTATTCACATCCATATGTTAAGACTGACTCTACATAACATTTAAGAACTCTTTTTTTTTTCTTCTATTGTCAAAAATGGATTGCACAGTATCTTCCTCATTTTTTGGAAAGTTGCTTTTGTCTGAGCCATTCTGTATCTCACCTTTGTTGTACATCTACAATATATGATCTTTACATGTAATATTCTTGTATTATTTATATATTATTCATTATTACCTGCTTAGGTAAAATTTGTGGCATTACAAAAATTAGTCATCAATACTCAAGGAAATTTTTGGATAATTACTTATTATTTGATATGAGTAAAGACATGTATTTCAGAGTAACTATTTCAGATGACTGTAATTTGTATGAATTTTCTTTCTTAAATAGATATGGACAATCTGGACTCATCTTCATCATCATCAGATCTGCGTAGTTGTGGCACTCAATCCATTCTTGTCCTCAATGGATCAAATAAAAAATTAATTCCAATCCAACGAATGAACAAGATAGACAGAATATTACCATTCACAATGAAAGATATTGACCCACACATCACCAATTGTACAAATGTAAGGTTTGTGTTGTTGAGATAAATGATTAAACAACTAGATTTATTTATAGGACAATTTATTTGGACAATTCACAGTGTGAATTTTAAAAGTATATTAAAATGGTATGGTTAAAAAATTAATCATACCATTTTTTCCTATTTTTCTTTTAAATTTTCTCCTTTATAATCAGCTTTACTGAGCCTCACATTTTTATGCATTTGTGCTTTTCTATGTCTTGTACTAGGATTCTTTAAGTTGTTTTGACTGTGTGATGGTTATTTAGAACCCCATATTAGAGATGGGTCGTTCTGCTAGATTACGTTAGGTTTTCCATATAGTTGAAATTTGTATTAAAAATTTAGAAGATATTGTCTTTTTATTGGTTAGCACTTGGGTCCTGTGTTCTCTTAGCACCTTTTGAAGGCTGTTATGTCATATTTTGACCTTTCTGTCTTGTCACATCTATCTATCCATTCATCCATCCATCCTTCAATCTATCCATCTATCTATCTATCTAGCCGTAGCCAGCCCATAGGGCATAGACCCAGATATTCTTTCTCTTTTTTTAAATGTTCTTTTTAGCAGTCTCAATTCTTGCAAAAAACATTTATAAAATCCTGCCATTTGTCTCTGTTCTGTTCAAGTATCTCGATCTCATTGAGGGATCCAATTCCTGCTGCCTTTGCCTCTCTGTTCAATGTTCTTCTCAGTGTTTCTCTGGGTCGGCCTCTTTTCCTCCTACCTGTTGTTTCCCACATGAGGGCTTGCTTTGCTGTTCAGTTATTATTTCTTCTCCTCACATGTCCAATCTGAGCCACGATAGCTCACTGGTTAGTGAACTGGACTACAAAGGACAAGGGGTAGGGTTCGATCCCAACCGGTGGCTTCCAGGTTCACCCTGCCTTTAATGGGTACCGGATTTTTTTCTGGGAAAGCAAAGCTGCACGGGCATAATACCGACCACATTACCCAAAAAAATCATGTGCCGAAGGTCTGTAAAATTTATGGTCACTAACACCATATTCCCTATACGCCACTTGGTGTGACGGGGGCTCTTTATTTTTACTTTTTTTTTTCATGTCCAATCTATGTCCATCATCTTTTCTTGATTACTGATGATATTAGTGGTTGATTGGCGGTTTTTCTAATTTCCTCATTTGTTTTCAGTTCGTTCCACGCTGTACCATATTTTTTCCTTTGATATTTATTTTCAAATGCATTCAACTTTGTTTCTATATCTCTTGTCCTACTCTCTTTATCACATGGACAAACTATTTTATCTGTTGTTTATTTATGCGGTGACTGGGTAGTCTGGACGTAAGAATTTGTCTTCTAGGCAGGAATGTCACAGGTTCAAATTCTGCAACTGGGTGTGGGGATTTTTCTCTTTGAATCACTGGTTTCTTTATGACTTTGTCCTATCTGATCTGTGGATAGTGGTATTCAATATCTTAACCTCTTGGATAATGAAGAAAAACAAGAGGTTCTGTGTTTAGTCTTCACATGTTAGAGAATCCTTGACAATTACAGACTGAAAAAAAGTAGACTAGAAATTGAGTTAAATGGTGGGGTGTAACGTACAGTCCTACAAGACATGGCAATAACTTTACAAAGAAAAAACACAACAAAATACTGACGTTTTGGCTTACATGTGGCCTTCTTCAGAAAATGAGACAAGCACAAACGGACAACAAAATGATAAACTCTTCTACATCAAGAATGAGCGGGATAAATTAGGTCAAAGAGAGATAAGAAGGATAAGAAATGAGATTATAAAATAAAAGGGAGATTTACTACATACATCAGTACATCTCCCTATTATGTATAATCTCATTTATTATCTCTTTTTGACTTACTGAATCCACTCATTCTTGATGAAGTAGAGTTTATTCATTTTTTGTTGTCTGTTTGTGTGGGTCTCATTTTCTAACACCGGCCACATGTTTGCCGAAACGTTAGTATATTGTTGCTTCTTCTTTGTAAAGCTGTCACCATAACTTGTAGGAATGTACATTACACCGTAGCACTACAATTATTTGCCTGTTTTCTAGACTAGAAATGATTGCTGCTCAAGCAGAAATAGCTACATTAAAAATCTACACTTACTAATGATGAATATGCTAGGCTGAAAGACAGGAATATCACAGTTTCCTGTAAACTAGCAACACATCCATAGTAAAGTAAAGTAAAGTACCCCCCGTCACGATAGTGGCGTATAGGGAAATATGGTGTTAGTGACCCTATATTTTACAGACCTTCAGCACATGATTTTTGGGGTAATGTGGTAACACATCCATGCCCATTTAATATTTGATAATGAAAAAGAAGAACATGGATTTGGTGGCAGAAATTATTCCTAACGTTTTTCTCAGTTCTTCATTTCTGATATTATCTCTCAACTTGTTTTCGGCCATTTATCTAAAACATTTAATTTTGGTAGTTGTTAATTTTTCTTATTGTTCTTGAGTGTAGTGTCCAGGTCTGGTATTGGTAGCATAACGTTGGAATGAAGATTATATTATAGAGTCCTGTTTTGCCTTTGATGTTGATTTCTTGTTGGACCATAGTGGTGACATCAGCTAGAGTCCAAAATGGGTTTCAAGTCATAGAGATGGATTGAACAATAGAGCCTACAAACAAAGGAGTAGATTAGTTTTGCCATACAACCGCATATCCAGAGTAGAGAAGTCTCTCTCTTTTTTTTTTTTCTTTTTTTTTCAGATATTTTGTAATCTATTTGTTATGCAGTTTCAGAGTTTAATTTTTATTTATATTTTTCTGTCTTGTTCATTGTTCTAGTAGAAGGTCTACGAGGTCGCAATGTCATTTTGATATTGTATTATGTCCTACTGAAATAAATAAAAGAATAGGTATGGCAAAAAGTAATGTTAAAGTCATGAAAAATATAATAACATCAAAACAAATAACACCAGGGCTAAAACTAAGAATAGCAAAATGTTATATCTTCTCAACATTCCTATATGGTGCAGAAACATGGACATTAGACAAGAAAACAGAACAGAAAATTGAAGCCTCTGAAATGTGAATATATAGAAGAATAGGTAGAATTGGATGAAGAGAAAAGAAAACAAATGAAGTTTTAAAACAAATAAAAGAAAACTACTAAATACAATTAAGACACAAATGAAATTTGTTGGGGCATGTTAAAGACACAACAGCCTACTAAAAGTAATCTTGGAGGGGAAATATACAAGGTAAAAGAGGCAGAGGCAGACCAAGCCTAACGTAGACGAGTAACATCAAAAGATGGACAAGTCAGCCTATAACAACCTGCACCATCAAGCAAGAGCACAGAGCAGAATGGCTCTCCATATGGTAGTCAACCTTTGTTGTGGAGATGGCACTCGATGATGATGATTGTGTCCTACCTACATAAACTGTTACCATGCCATTTTTATGTTAACATTTTTTTTTCTGCAATGAGCATTAGCACTTATATTAATCTTGTTTTTTTTTTTATTATTTTTTTTTTTTTTTAATGCTTTTGGAGCGTTACTCTCTGTTTAGATGAATGCGTCTTTTAGGTTAAATTTGAAAGCATAAACCTTTTGATTGTGGATAAACATTTGTTGCCCTAAAGTGACTTTTGTTGATGGGATAATCTTGTTGGGTTTTTTATGTGAGTTTTACATGATTGTTTTTGTGTTATGGGATAATCTTAGTGGGTATTTTATGTGAGTTTTATATGATTGTTTTTGTGTTGTGGGATAATCTTGGTGGGTATTTTATGTGAGTTTTATATGATTGTTTTTGTGCTATGGGATAATCTTGGTGGGTATTTTATGTGAGTTTTATATGATTGTTTTTGTGTTGTGGGATAATCTTTGTGGGTATTTTATGTGAGTTTTATATGATTGTTTTTGTGTTATGGGATAATCTTGGTGGGTTTTTTATGTGAGTTTTTTATGATTGTTTTTGTGTTGTGGGATAATCTTGGTGGGTATTTTATGTGAGTTTTATGTGATTGTTTTTGTGTTGTGGGATAATCTTAGTGAGTATTTTATGTGAGTTTTATATGATTGTTTTTGTGTTATGGGATAATCTTGGTGGGTATTTTATGTGAGTTTTATATGATTGTTTTTGTGTTATGGGATAATCTTGGTGGGTATTTTATGTGAGTTTTATATGATTGTTTTTGTGTTGTGGGATAATCTTGGTGGGTTTTTTATGTGAGTTTTACATGATTGTTTTTGGTGTTATGGTATAATCTTGGTGGGTATTTTATGTGAGTTTTACATGATTGTTTTTGTGTTGTGGGATAATCTTGGTGGGTTTTTTATGTGAGTTTTATATGATTGTTTTTGTGTTATGGGATAATCTTTGTGGGTATTTTATGTGAGTTTTATATGATTGTTTTTGTGTTATGGGATAATCTTGGTGGGTTTTTATGTGAGTTTTACATGATTGTTTTTGTGTTATGGGATAATCTTGTTGGTTTTTTATGTGAGTTTTATATGATTGTTTTTGTGTTATGGGATAATCTTGGTGGGTTTTTTATGTGAGTTTTACATGATTGTTTTTGTGTTATGGGATAATCTTGGTGGGATTTTTATGTGAGTTTTACATGATTGTTTTTGTGTTATGGGATAATCTTATTGGATATTTTATGTGAGTTTTACATGATTGTTTTTGTGTTATGGGATAATCTTGGTGGGTTTTTTATGTGAGTTTTACATGATTGTTTTTGTGTTATGGGATAATCTTGGTGGGTTTTTATGTGAGTTTTACATGATTGTTTTTGTGTTATGGGATAATCTTGTTGGGTTTTTTATGTGAGTTTTATATGATTGTTTTTGTGTTATGGGATAATCTTGTGGGTTTTTTATGTGAGTTTTACATGATTGTTTTTGTGTTATGGGATAATCTTGGTGGGTTTTTATGTGAGTTTTACATGATTGTTTTTGTGCTATGGGATAATCTTGGTGGGTATTTTATGTGAGTTTTATATGATTGTTTTTGTGTTATGGGATAATCTTGGTGGGTATTTTATGTGAGTTTTATATGATTGTTTTTGTGTTATGGGATAATCTTGGTGGGTATTTTATGTGAGTTTTATATGATTGTTTTTGTGTTGTGGGATAATCTTGGTGGGTTTTTTATGTGAGTTTTACATGATTGTTTTTTGTGTTATGGGATAATCTTGGTGGGTATTTTATGTGAGTTTTACATGATTGTTTTTGTGTTGTGGGATAATCTTGGTGGGTTTTTTATGTGAGTTTTATATGATTGTTTTTGTGTTATGGGATAATCTTTGTGGGTATTTTATGTGAGTTTTATATGATTGTTTTTGTGTTATGGGATAATCTTGGTGGGTTTTTATGTGAGTTTTACATGATTGTTTTTGTGTTATGGGATAATCTTGTTGGGTTTTTTATGTGAGTTTTATATGATTGTTTTTGTGTTATGGGATAATCTTGGTGGGTTTTTTATGTGAGTTTTACATGATTGTTTTTGTGTTATGGGATAATCTTGGTGGGTTTTTTATGTGAGTTTTACATGATTGTTTTGTGTTATGGGATAATCTTGGTGGGTTTTTTATGTGAGTTTTACATGATTGTTTTTGTGTTATCTATCTATCTATTGACCTTTCGAGCCGTAACCGGCCCATAGGGCGTAGACCAAGATACACCTTCTCCTATATGAATTTTTGTTCTAACAGTTTTCTTTTAAAGATATTTTATCAAATCTCGCCATCTGTCTCTGTTCTGTGCAAGCAGTTCTATCTCATTGAGGGAGCCGATTCCTGCTGCTCTTGCCTCTCTCATCAATGTTCTTCTCAGTGTCTCCCTGGGTCTTCCTCTTTTTCTTTTACCTGTTGTTTCCCATATGAGGGCTTGCTTTGCTATTCGATTATTATCTCTTCTCATCACATGTCCAACGTATGACCATCGTCTTTTCTTTATTACTGAAGATATTAGTGGTTGATTGGCGATTTCTCTAATTTCCTCGTTTGTTTTGAATTCGTTCCATTCTATACCAAGTATTTTCCTTAGACATTTATTTTCGAATGCGTTCAACTTTGTTTCTATATCTCTTGTTGTTTTCCAGCTTTCACACGCATACGTAAGGGTTGATAGTACATTTGATTTGAATAGCCTAAGTTTTGTGTTTGTGCTAATGAGTTTTGATTTCCACAACTTTTCAAGGCTTCTGAAAGACATTGCTGCTTTAGCCAGTCTGATTCTAATTTCTTTGCTCGTATCCCCTTCTCGATCAATGTGACTTCCAAGATAGATGAAGTGATCGATCTCTTCTACTGGTTTGTTTTCCATGTATATTTTTGTGCTATGGGATAATCTTGGTGGGTATTTTATGTGAGTTTTATATGATTGTTTTTGTGTTGTGGGATAATCTTTGTGGGTATTTTATGTGAGTTTTATATGATTGTTTTTGTGTTATGGGATAATCTTGGTGGGTATTTTATGTGAGTTTTTTATGATTGTTTTTGTGTTGTGGGATAATCTTGGTGGGTATTTTATGTGAGTTTTATGTGATTGTTTTTGTGTTGTGGGATAATCTTAGTGAGTATTTTATGTGAGTTTTATATGATTGTTTTTGTGTTATGGGATAATCTTGGTGGGTATTTTATGTGAGTTTTATATGATTGTTTTTGTGTTATGGGATAATCTTGGTGGGTATTTTATGTGAGTTTTATATGATTGTTTTTGTGTTGTGGGATAATCTTGGTGGGTTTTTTATGTGAGTTTTACATGATTGTTTTTGGTGTTATGGTATAATCTTGGTGGGTATTTTATGTGAGTTTTACATGATTGTTTTTGTGTTGTGGGATAATCTTGGTGGGTTTTTTATGTGAGTTTTATATGATTGTTTTTGTGTTATGGGATAATCTTTGTGGGTATTTTATGTGAGTTTTATATGATTGTTTTTGTGTTATGGGATAATCTTGGTGGGTTTTTATGTGAGTTTTACATGATTGTTTTTGTGTTATGGGATAATCTTGTTGGGTTTTTATGTGAGTTTTATATGATTGTTTTTGTGTTATGGGATAATCTTGGTGGGTTTTTTATGTGAGTTTTACATGATTGTTTTTGTGTTATGGGATAATCTTGGTGGGATTTTTATGTGAGTTTTACATGATTGTTTTTGTGTTATGGGATAATCTTATTGGATATTTTATGTGAGTTTTACATGATTGTTTTTGTGTTATGGGATAATCTTGGTGGGTTTTTTATGTGAGTTTTACATGATTGTTTTTGTGTTATGGGATAATCTTGGTGGGTTTTTATGTGAGTTTTACATGATTGTTTTTGTGTTATGGGATAATCTTGTTGGGTTTTTTATGTGAGTTTTATATGATTGTTTTTGTGTTATGGGATAATCTTGGTGGGTTTTTTATGTGAGTTTTACATGATTGTTTTTGTGTTATGGGATAATCTTGGTGGGTTTTTTATGTGAGTTTTACATGATTGTTTTTGTGCTATGGGATAATCTTGGTGGGTATTTTATGTGAGTTTTATATGATTGTTTTTGTGTTATGGGATAATCTTGGTGGGTATTTTATGTGAGTTTTATATGATTGTTTTTGTGTTATGGGATAATCTTGGTGGGTATTTTATGTGAGTTTTATATGATTGTTTTTGTGTTGTGGGATAATCTTGGTGGGTTTTTTATGTGAGTTTTACATGATTGTTTTTTGTGTTATGGGATAATCTTGGTGGGTATTTTATGTGAGTTTTACATGATTGTTTTTGTGTTGTGGGATAATCTTGGTGGGTTTTTTATGTGAGTTTTATATGATTGTTTTTGTGTTATGGGATAATCTTTGTGGGTATTTTATGTGAGTTTTATATGATTGTTTTTGTGTTATGGGATAATCTTGGTGGGTTTTTATGTGAGTTTTACATGATTGTTTTTGTGTTATGGGATAATCTTGTTGGGTTTTTTATGTGAGTTTTATATGATTGTTTTTGTGTTATGGGATAATCTTGGTGGGTTTTTTATGTGAGTTTTACATGATTGTTTTTGTGTTATGGGATAATCTTGGTGGGTTTTTTATGTGAGTTTTACATGATTGTTTTTGTGTTATGGGATAATCTTGGTGGGTTTTTTATGTGAGTTTTACATGATTGTTTTTGTGTTATCTATCTATCTATTGACCTTTCGAGCCGTAACCGGCCCATAGGGCGTAGACCAAGATACACCTTCTCCTATATGAATTTTTGTTCTAACAGTTTTCTTTTAAAGATATTTTATCAAATCTCGCCATCTGTCTCTGTTCTGTGCAAGCAGTTCTATCTCATTGAGGGAGCCGATTCCTGCTGCTCTTGCCTCTCTCATCAATGTTCTTCTCAGTGTCTCCCTGGGTCTTCCTCTTTTTCTTTTACCTGTTGTTTCCCATATGAGGGCTTGCTTTGCTATTCGATTATTATCTCTTCTCATCACATGTCCAACGTATGACCATCGTCTTTTCTTTATTACTGAAGATATTAGTGGTTGATTGGCGATTTCTCTAATTTCCTCGTTTGTTTTGAATTCGTTCCATTCTATACCAAGTATTTTCCTTAGACATTTATTTTCGAATGCGTTCAACTTTGTTTCTATATCTCTTGTTGTTTTCCAGCTTTCACACGCATACGTAAGGGTTGATAGTACATTTGATTTGAATAGCCTAAGTTTTGTGTTTGTGCTAATGAGTTTTGATTTCCACAACTTTTCAAGGCTTCTGAAAGACATTGCTGCTTTAGCCAGTCTGATTCTAATTTCTTTGCTCGTATCCCCTTCTCGATCAATGTGACTTCCAAGATAGATGAAGTGATCGATCTCTTCTACTGGTTTGTTTTCCATGTATATTTTTGTGTTATGGGATAATCTTATTGGATATTTTATGTGAGTTTTACATGATTGTTTTTGTGTTATGGGATAATCTTGGTGGGTTTTTTATGTGAGTTTTACATGATTGTTTTTGTGTTATGGGATAATCTTGGTGGGTTTTTATGTGAGTTTTACATGATTGTTTTTGTGTTATGGGATAATCTTGGTGGGTTTTTTATGTGAGTTTTATATGATTGTTTTTGTGTTATGGGATAATCTTGGTGGGTTTTTTATGTGAGTTTTACATGATTGTTTTTGTGTTATGGGATAATCTTGGTGGGTATTTTATGTGAGTTTTACATGATTGTTTTTGTGTTATGGGATAATCTTGTTGGGTTTTTTATGTGAGTTTTACATGATTGTTTTTGTGTTATGGGATAATCTTGATGGGTTTTTATGTATTTTATATGATTGTTTTTGTGTTATGGGATAATCTTTGTGGGTATTTTATGTATTTTATATGATTGTTTTTGTGTTATGGGATAATCTTGATAGGTATTTTATGTATTTTATATGATTGTTTTTGTGTTATGGGATAATCTTTGTGGGTATTTTATGTAGTTTTACATGATTGTTTTTGTGTTATGGGATAATCTTGGTGGGTATTTTATGTGAGTTTTACATGATTGTTTTTGTGTTATGGGATAATCTTTGTGGTATTTTATGTATTTTATATGATTGTTTTTGTGTTATGGGATAATCTTTGTAGGTATTTTATGTATTTTATATGATTGTTTTTGTTTTATGGGATAATCTTGGTGGGTATTTTATATGATTGTTTTTGCGTTATGGGATAATCTTGATGGGTATTTTATGTATTTTATATGATTGTTTTTGTGTTATGGGATAATCTTTGTGGGTATTTTATGTATTTTATATGATTGTTTTTGTGTTATGGGATAATCTTGATAGGTATTTTATGTATTTTACATGATTGTTTTTGTGTTATGGGATAATCTTGGTGGGTTTTTTATGTGAGTTTTACATGATTGTTTTTGTGTTATGGGATAATCTTGTTGGGTTTTTTATGTGAGTTTTACATGATTGTTTTTGTGTTATGGGATAATCTTGGTGGGTTTTTTATGTGAGTTTTACATGATTGTTTTTGTATTATGGGATAATCTTGGTGGGTTTTTTATGTGAGTTTTACATGATTGTTTTTGTGTTATGGGATAATCTTGATGGGTATTTTATGTATTTTATATGATTGTTTTTGTGTTATGGGATAATCTTTGTGGGTATTTTATGTATTTTATATGATTGTTTTTGTGTTATGGGATAATCTTGGTGGGTTTTTTATGTGAGTTTTACATGATTGTTTTTGTGTTATGGGATAATCTTATTGGATATTTTATGTGAGTTTTACATGATTGTTTTTGTGTTATGGGATAATCTTGGTGGGTTTTTTATGTGAGTTTTACATGATTGTTTTTGTGTTATGGGATAATCTTGGTGGGTTTTTTATGTGAGTTTTACATGATTGTTTTTGTGTTATGGGATAATCTTGATGGGTATTTTATGTATTTTATATGATTGTTTTTGTGTTATGGGATAATCTTTGTGGGTATTTTATGTATTTTATATGATTGTTTTTGTGTTATGGGATAATCTTGATAGGTATTTTATGTATTTTACATGATTGTTTTTGTGTTATGGGATAATCTTGGTGGTTTTTTTATGTGAGTTTTACATGATTGTTTTTGTGTTATGGGATAATCTTGTTGGGTTTTTTATGTGAGTTTTACATGATTGTTTTTGTGTTATGGGATAATCTTGGTGGGTTTTTTATGTGAGTTTTACATGATTGTTTTTGTATTATGGGATAATCTTGGTGGGTTTTTTATGTGAGTTTTACATGATTGTTTTTGTGTTATGGGATAATCTTGATGGGTATTTTATGTATTTTATATGATTGTTTTTGTGTTATGGGATAATCTTGGTGGGTATTTTATGTATTTTATATGATTGTTTTTGTGTTATGGGATAATCTTGGTGGGTTTTTTATGTGAGTTTTACATGATTGTTTTTGTGTTATGGGATAATCTTATTGGATATTTTATGTGAGTTTTACATGATTGTTTTTGTGTTATGGGATAATCTTGGTGGGTTTTTTATGTGAGTTTTACATGATTGTTTTTGTGTTATGGGATAATCTTGGTGGGTTTTTTATGTGAGTTTTACATGATTGTTTTTGTGTTATGGGATAATCTTGATGGGTATTTTATGTATTTTATATGATTGTTTTTGTGTTATGGGATAATCTTTGTGGGTATTTTATGTATTTTATATGATTGTTTTTGTGTTATGGGATAATCTTGATAGGTATTTTATGTATTTTATATGATTGTTTTTGTGTTATAGGATAATCTTTGTGGGTATTTTATGTTAGTTTTACATGATTGTTTTTGTGTTATGGGATAATCTTTGTGGGTATTTTATGTGAGTTTTACATGATTGTTTTTGTGTTATGGGATAATCTTTGTGGGTATTTTATGTATTTTATATGATTGTTTTTGTGTTATGGGATAATCTTTGTAGGTATTTTATGTATTTTATATGATTGTTTTTGTTTTATGGGATAATCTTGGTGGGTATTTTATATGATTGTTTTTGCGTTATGGGATAATCTTGATGGGTATTTTATATGATTGTTTTTGTGATATGGAATAATCTTTGTAGGTATTTTATGTATTTTATATGATTGTTTTTGTTTTATGGGATAATCTTGGTGGGTATTTTATGTGAGTTTTACAAGATTATTTTTGTGTTGTGGTAGCTGGATGTTAAATATTTTCAAACTTGTTTTTTTCTGCATGCACCAGACAACAACTCTTCTTCACCATCTTACTTTAAAAAAGCATCTGTGGATGCTGATGTGTTGTAGTTTGTGCTATCTGCATCTTTTAGTTGGTTTGCAGGGCAATGAAATAGCTGATAAGTTTTCTGTCACTGAGAATGGGCTTGAGATTGGATAGAGTACATCATCAAGTTTGTTCTTCATTACTAAAGAGAAGAGGAGACGGAGGATGGGCAAGGATGTATATATTATGATACAGATGAGTCTAATGAAAAGATGATCAGAGGGCACAGAGATGGGATTTCTCAGAAGAATGTTGAAAGTTCCATGGACAGCTAAAAAGACCAATGTAGAAATTCTCAAAGAGGGAAACACAAAAATGGCGCTCCTAAAAAACATCAGAAAGAAACAATCAACATTTTTCGGGCACATCATGAGAAGAGGAATTTTAGAATACTTGGTTACAACTGGCAAAATAAAAGGAAAGAGAGATCACAGACAACAAAGAGAGAAGATACTGGATAGCTTGGTGTCATGGCATGGAAAACAGTCAACAACAGAACTAATATGATGCACTGTAAATAGAAGATTGTGGAAGGACATGATCGCCTATGCCAACCGATATGGTACGTGATGATGAGTCTTACGATGGAAATGGGATCAAGAGGGAGTGCTTAGTGAGAAAAGTAGGCGTATTTGTAATCAACACTTTACAGGAACAATAAGTCTGCATATGTTTTGAGATATGCTGGAACAGGCAGTGGGGAAAATATATGGGGATGCCCTAACCCCTATGAAGCTGATTCTACTTCTGCAGACTTCATCATAACCATGTTGACAGAGTCACTGGTGATGCATTAAAATGTTTTTTTGTTTATACTACAACTTCTGTGTATTTTATAGTTGGTGTATTATTAATTAAAACTAGTTATCAAGATTGTGTAAAGTATCAGATAGTAGTTTTGTTTTGTTTTTTGGTTAATTGTAATTGTGTTTTTCCTTCAGTTTCCTGAACTTCGACTTACAGATGAGGAGAAAGAATTGCTGGCAAAAGAAGGTGTGAGTCTCCCTTCCAACCTTCCTCTTACTCGGGATGAGGAGAGACTTCTGAAAGCTGTCAGAAGGAAGATCAGAAACAAAGTAAGCAAATAGCTTGATTCAGTTTGTCAACTTTATATTTATTAACTCTCACACTTGTGACACCCTGCAAGAAAGTTATTGAAATGTACTTCTGTACCCTTTGGCATTTTCTATAGCTTTAAATGTTTTAATAAGATATGATTAGTTTACTTATTTTGCTATATAACACAAAATGTTTGATATTACAGAATAATTCTAACATTTTGCCCAAGTATCACGTTTTCTTTGGCCTTCTGAGGAAAAAATGTATATAATTATGTCTAATTGTATTAAAAAATTATAAATTAGGATCAAATTGAAGTTGGACAAAGTAGACATAAATTGTAGCATCATGTCATTTAACTGAGATGAACTTGTTTTGACTTGGCAGGTATCAGCCAAAGAAAGCAGAAAAAGAAAGCAAGGATATGTTGATGGCTTGGAGCAACGTGTAAAACTTTGCACACAGGAAAACCGTGAACTTCAGAAGAAAGTAGACTCCTTGGAGAAGCAAAATGTGTATGTATTTATAATTAAAAAAAAATTTTTTTTAAACAGAGTAAGCAATATAGTTAGTGCATTTGTAGTGCAGTGGTCTGTCCCCTCCCCTAAAAGCTTACTGGCTAAACTACACTAGAAATATTTTGGGATGCCTTCCCAACAATTTACATGTTGCTATCAACAAAATGATAACATCCAAATAGATCCTCTTTGATTTTTAATACAAGAGCTGGTTGACCATACTTCAGGCAAAGGACTCACCTAAAGTAAAGATGATCAGTGTTGCACAGGGAGCAATGCAAACTAAAAAAGTTTGTTTTCTAAATATTGCTTTACTGTCAAAATGAATGTCTTTTTAGTCCAGTTGTGAAATTTTCATACCAGGATACAGGCATGCTTCAGTCAGTTCATCTTAAAATGGACACCTCAAATATTTGAACAAAACACAATTCCTTTATAGGTCATTGCACCCTACAGTGCTGAGGTTTAACTATTTAAGATTTATTTTGGGGACATTTCTTGGTAAACTTACCTAGCTGTGAGGTAAAAAGTAATAGAACTTGTAGTACAGCAGATCCAATACTGGTTGAGTCTAGCCAGAAATATATTTGACTGACTCACAAAGCATATTTCATCGTATTGACAAGAACTCACTCTGCAGGCTGTTGGTGCACCTGCTTGACACGTCTCATGTTAAAAGCCTAACTTGGATATATTGCCCTGGGCATGTTGGAGTTTGTGGCATTGAGATAGCCGACAGGTTGACGAGATCTGCCATTGTGCCAGAGACCTTAAATATGGATATGTGTGACATTACAGGGGCTTTAAAAGCACACCTCACAGAAAGGCAACAACGAAGCTAAGGATAATCCACATGTCAAAGGAATGGTGTAATGCACCGCCACAAAGGGTGACAGCTGGAATAGCATCCTCAGCGAAAAAGAATGCAACACATTCATTCAATGCAGGACAGGAACAATCAGTTCCCTTTATGTATATATCCATACTACTATGGGGATGAATGGATACATATGTTCTTAGCTCTGAGAGGATGAACGGATATATATATCTTTAGCAGCAAAAGGGTTAATTAAAAGAAGTTTTAAGAAATTAGTAACAAAAAGAGTTGCCCTAAATTTACTAAAATAAGCTAGATAATGTGCACATAATTATAAATAATCAATATATGTCATAAGTAAAAAAAAAAAATAGGCAGCAACATAAAATGTGTGTCATAGCAGCAGTACCAATACCATATAATGAATGCTCTGCTGTCCAGCCAGAATTTTTGAACAGAAACTTTTGACTGGTGTTGCCTTCATGGTGTTGGTGTCAATCTTCTAAGAGTTGATCTGTGGTCCTCATTTTTTCCTGGTGTCTAGTAAATCAAAGTTTTTTTCAAACCCCAGTCACTGCTTGTAACATCTGAACTGGCAGCAAGAGTTTTTCACAAATATAATGCCAGCACCTTCAAAGTGTTGGGCCAAAAAATTGTCATCATACTCTTCCATACACATTATATAATGAAAAATATGCTGTAATATACCGCAGCTACTAGTTAATCATCTACAAATTCTTGTCCCTGGATTTAGTAATAATTTGTATCATTCTGTGCCATGTTTATCACACATCTTGCCTTTCATTGTAACTTTTGCTTCCTTTCTCATAAATTATTTTACTGTTAGAGTGTGCTAAAACTATTTAACATACTGAATTGTTTGTGCTGATTTTTTTTCCAGTTCTTTGATTGCTCAGCTAAAACGCTTGCAGTCGATTGTGGGACAGTCGAAAGTTCCAGCACAAGCATCAACTTGTGCAATGGTAAGAACTTAATATCAGTCAATAGAGCAAAATGTTTAGTGTTGAAGATTTTTTTTTTCAGGTAAGGATTTTGTGTCAATGTATAAAGAGTATTCTGGATATGGGGATGCTGCGACTGCAATGAAACTGATTCATGAATAGAATAGAATATTTAAAAAAAAGTAAAGCACCCCCGTCACGCCAAGTGGCGTATACGGAATATGGTGGTAGTGACCATAAATTTTACAGACCTTCGGCACATGATTTTTGGGGTTAAGTGGTCGGTATTACGCTCGTGCCGCTTTACTTTCCCAGAAAAAAATCCGGTACCCATTAAAGGCTGGGTGAACCAGAAGCTGTCAGTTGGGATCGAACCCTACCTTTTGTCCTTTGTAGTTCAGTTCACTAACCACTGAGCTATCGCGGCTCCCAATAGAATAGAATAGAATAATTAGTAAAATGTACCTGTGGTGTATATGTTTTAAAATGTGATGTTAAGACTTTCAAAATAAGACATGTTAAATGGGTATTGAGATTAGTTACATATTCTGTTATTACTAACTTAAAACTGACACATTCTATTAATGTTTGTTAATTAAATACTAGTATTGAATAATCTGATGTTTATTTTTCAGGTATTTTTACTGTCTTTTGCACTGTTAGTCATTCCAACATGGAGCCCATTTGACCCTGACAATGAGAATAATACTCCAATATCTTCAGGAAATATAGCAGTCAGAGGTAGACGCTTATATATTAATTATTATTTGACCTTTTGCAGTTTTATTCCTCTCATATTTATTGATACCTTATACATTAGTTTGCAAATTATTCAAGCTGACTTTTTAAAAAATTCATATTTTTCTAGAGGAAAAGGTTAAAGGTATGTTTAATAAAATCTAGAGAATATGTTATAACCGTGAACAGAATATTCTGTCTGCCTGTCTTTTTCAATATCTGTATTGTAACATTCCTTTAAATTAAACTGATTATATCATATTTTTTTGTTGTTGTACAAAACATATTTATAACATGTTTTATAACATTTCATCTCTAGGTATATGGTATCATGCGTTATGTAATTCATTGAACAGCTAAATTTGTTGAATTATGCTATTAACATGGTGCATGCAGAAAAAGAGACTGAGCAATTTTCTTGATATTTTATAGAAACAGCTGCTACAAAAAAATAAAAGATGATAATTCTGAGAACAAAGAGTTATAACTAATATTCCCTGTATTTTTTTAAGCCATCAACCAGAACATTTGTTTTGTTTGTTTCAAATTTAGTGTTTGAGTATAAATATTTCCAAAACTACTGTGCAGCATTCAAATATCATGCTGTTTATCCTGCACATGTTTTCAATAAAATGTACTTTTGTGTTGGGCATTTATTTAAAATTTATAATAAATTACATACCTTCCGTATATTTTTAGGTGAACCTGCACGCCACACCAAAAAAACCTGTATAAATGAAAAAAAAAATGTACATGTCAATTTTAAGTGTTAATTTATAATAATAATAAATATTAATAGTATGAAATATTAATAACATTAATAATAATTGTTTTTGCAAGAAGTTTTGACATCGTCACATGTACCGTGATTGTCACAACAAAAACAAAACGCGGTGCAAATTCCTAAAGAGATAAAACTGCGGCTGACAAAGTAGTTTACAATAATAAGTAACATGGAAATAACTTGCGTCAAGGAATTCCAACAACGTCACAGCACCAATGTGACGTAAAGCGCAGATCAAGTCTAGACGGTGGAAGATCGCATTCACAACACTTGATTTGTCAAAAAGAGGCTGTTGCCGGCATACGACTTCACTTTAGCCGCGCAGATGTAATGATGTAATAAGTAGATCATCATTTTTACTTTAATGCAGAAAGTGCAATGGAAAACTGAAATTAATCAGATCACAAATGCACTTTCTGCAGCGATCGAGAGAACGTGACCTAGATCCACCATCATTACAACGGAAGTCCACTAAAAGAATATTCAAATCAAATGTATTATCAACCCTTATCTGCACATGTGGAAGCTGGAAAACAACAAAAGAGATTGAGAAAAAAAACTGAACACTTTTTTAAGACAAATGCCTAAGAAGGATACTCTGTGTTCAATGGAATGAATTCAATACTAATATAGAGATAAAGAGAAATGGCCATGCAACCAATGATCTCATCTACAATTAGGAAGAGAAGATTGGTATATGTCAGGCATGTGTTGCTAAGAGACAACAAAAGAATTTCAAAACAAGATCTCTTTATGTTATACGTCAGGACACAGAAATAGAGAAAGGCCTAGTGAGACACTGAAAAGAATACCAATAAGAGGAGCAAAGTTGGTAGGCATAGACTCATTAATTTCTTGCCTAGAACAGGAATAAATGACGAAAAACATTACAAGCCCTTTGTGACATCAAATGGCACTGAAAGGATCAAGATAAGTCTGCACTGTTTGACCATATAATTTAATGAGAGGTGAAGAACTTATTTTGACCAGTATTAATGGAAGTATCAATTTTGAAATTCTATCTATTGACCTTTCGAGCCGTAACCGGCCCATAGGGCGTAGACCAAGATACACCTTCTCCTATATGAATTTTTGTTCTAGCAGTTTTCTTTTAAAGATATTTTATCAAATCTCGCCATCTGTCTCTGTTCTGTGCAAGCAGTTCTATCTCATTGAGGGAGCCGATTCCTGCTGCTCTTGCCTCTCTCATCAATGTTCTTCTCAGTGTCTCCCTGGGTCTTCCTCTTTTTCTTTTACCTGTTGTTTCCCATATGAGGGCTTGCTTTGCTATTCGATTATTATCTCTTCTCATCACATGTCCAACGTATGACCATCGTCTTTTCTTTATTACTGAAGATATTAGTGGTTGATTGGCGATTTCTCTAATTTCCTCGTTTGTTTTGAATTCGTTCCATTCTATACCAAGTATTTTCCTTAGACATTTATTTTCGAATGCGTTCAACTTTGTTTCTATATCTCTTGTTGTTTTCCAGCTTTCACACGCATACGTAAGGGTTGATAGTACATTTGATTTGAATAGCCTAAGTTTTGTGTTTGTGCTAATGAGTTTTGATTTCCACAACTTTTCAAGGCTTCTGAAAGACATTGCTGCTTTAGCCAGTCTGATTCTAATTTCTTTGCTCGTATCCCCTTCTCGATCAATGTGACTTCCAAGATAGATGAAGTGATCGATCTCTTCTACTGGTTTGTTTTCCATGTATATTTTGTCACTTGTTGGAATTAAACTTTTCATGACTTTAGTCTTTTCATGATTGACCTCAAGCCCAATTTTGCTGGCTATTGATGATAGTTCATTTGTGTTTTCCTGCATCGTTTTTATCTGATTGCTGATGAGAACTATGTCATCAGCAAAGTCCAGGTCCTCCAAATGGTCTCCTTGTATCCATTCGATGCCTTTATTACCAGTGCAGCATTTCTTCATTATGAAGTCCATAACAATTCCAAATAACAAGGGCGATAAAATACATCCTTGTTTAACCCCAGTTTCTATTGGGAAACATTCGCTCAGTCCTTCCTCTGTTCGAACTGCACATGTGTAACCATCATACATGTCTTTGATAATATTTATGATTTTTGATGGTAGTGTAATTTTGAAATTACACTAACACAAATTGAATAAATTACTGTTCTGTGTAACATAGACTGTATAACATAAACTGACAGTCTAGCATAATCTAAACTTGTGTTAATACTATAAGTGTTTCAAATGGTTAAAACTCTATGCTGAATATTCAAGATTGTGTGATTAATAAATACTTTAAACCATAATTTAATTTAAGTCAAATATTGAGTAATAAATCATGAAAATGTGGGTAAAAAAAAATAAGAAAAACTAGAATTATGATGCTAAAAAAACAATATTTATACAATAATTGTAAAATACACAGGAATTTAAAATATTAGTCAAACATGCGTAGATCATCAACTGTTGATTGGAAATTTATTTGAAAATAATTATCAGTGTATAACCATAACCACCAAAGTTCATTTTTCTTTTTTTTTTCCCTAAAGGAAAAGCACGGAGCTTACTTGAACATAACGATGTGGGAGTCTCTGACTTTGATGAGGACCCTTACGGTGTCAGTCCACGTCACAGTGCACCTTGGGAGAAACAAGTCTTTCCACAAATGTCAGTCTTAAAGTCAGATGAGCCATCTCACTATTTTGAAGAGGATTCTGATATTTTAAGACCTGAAACTATTTTCAGTGATGATGGGTCTGTGGATACATTGAGTGTAGTGAAAAAAGTCTCTCAAATTTTATCACATGATATCACAGCTGATCTCGTCAAAGGACCTCAGACATTTTTTATTAATACTCACTACGGCAATGAACTTGTGAATGATCTTAATTTTACAGAAAGAAACACTGATATCCAGGCAAGTCAAGAATAATGCAAGAAAATCTGTGGAAGTAAACTTGATATTAATATTAAAAATCAGACCAGTTATTGAATTAGTATTAAGAGTAATTTAACAACTTCAATATATTCATTTATTTATTGTTTATGTTATATTAGCTTTTGAGTTTACCATTATTTATTTGTGAGAAGAAAACTATAATTGTTTTTGTATTTCATGTTCCAAATTAATAAGAGGCAGGGATACAAATTCATTTTCAAATGGCCAGATTAATTGTGAGTTACTTCAGTAATCATGATTTGATGGAAAATACCATTAAGTTTAAGCATTGAACATACAAGGCAACCTCAAATGTGTATGTCAAGCCAGATACAAATATATGTGTTGCACTCCCAAGTTCCATAGAAACCTTCTGGCAGGCTCAAGAAATTGGACAACTGCCTTAATGGTAACCTTGATTTATAAGTATTATTTTAATGGCTAAAAATAAACATTTTGGGAAAGTTAGAAGAAGAAAACAAAGCTTAGAATATTCCAATGAAATGTATTATCCTCTTACAAAAATACACCTGTCTTGCCTTCTCACTACTCTGTTATACAGTATACGGACAATGTATGCTCATCAAGAATATCAACTCCTGCGCATCAGATGGCAAGATCATGTACGCAACACTGCTGTTTTTGAAAGAGTAAACACAAACAACATATATAACCTGCTACGGCAATATCATTTGAGATGATTGAAACATGTGAATTGGATGAAAATAAAGGAAAAAGTGGTATAGTTACAGCTTTATGTAGGTGATGGACATCACAAAATCAAAATGACATGTGACCTGCCTGTAGGTTGGTATAATTCCAAAAGGCTTTCTTTATAGTGAGCTGGTAATCCAGCACATGGCCTATTGGCTGTCCGGCACTTAATTTTAAAGATGGCTACTTGCATAACATGAAACCATTCAACATTGACAGTAAAATTCTGGAATCATGTGCCACAGAAAATTTAATTGGCAATGCACTGGTAAAAATGGTATTAGAATTTGAAATTAAAAGAGTGATGTAGCAGAAGCATCAGTATCAGTCCCAGCATCCATCTACGTCTGTTCTATGTCTGTTCTATTCTAGAACAGGACTATTTAGTCTTAAAGCATTGTGTTCTCTTTATAATGACATGTGACACATCAGCCTATCTCTCAAGATAGAAGACTTGTTATAATTGTGTACAAAAATGAGAGTGACCATGCAACCAACAGTCAAATCAATAATCAGGATAAGAAGATGACCATATGTCAACTATGTGACAGGAAGAAATAACAAGATAAGTACAAAGCAAACCCACAAAATGAGGCCAAACTCAAGAGACACTGAGAAGAACACCGACAAGAGAGGCAAAGATAGCAGGCATAAACTCTTACTGATATCGAGAAGCCCACTCAGAATAGGAAATTATGGTGTGGTGCACTGTAAACCCTGTGCAAATGTCTGACAGAAATGGAAGTATGTACATGGATATCATCATCATCATCAAGTACCGGGCCTACTGGCGTAGGTGACCATGTCTCTCCACAACTTTCGATCTCGGCAGCTATTTATCATTTCTGTTGTTGACCTTCTGCCAAACCATTCTCTTAAGCTGTATTTTTTTCTCTTTGCTTCCCTCTATCTCTTCGTCCCTCAATTTTTCCAGTTGTTACAATATATTCCAGTTGTTCTCTTCTCATTACATGGCCAAAAAATGATGATTGTTTCTTCCTAATATTGGAAATTAGCTCTCTTTTTGCTTTGACCTCTCTCAGAACATCTTCATTACTCTTCTTAGCTGTCGATGGTACTCTCAACATTCTTCTGTAAAACCACATTTCTACAGACTCCAGTGATTTTCTTGTCTGTTGTCCTATTGTCCATGATTCGCATCCATATATTAAAACTGACTCTACATAACATTTAAGAACTCTTTTTCTTGTTTCTATTGTCAAAAATGGATTGCATAGTATCTTCCTCATTTTTTGGAAAGCTGCTTTTGCCTGAGCCATTGTGCATCTCACCTGGATATACATTAACTTTATTGCTGGAAATATTGTAATGTTATTTATTTATGTATACTATATGTGTAAATACTAAGGGAATACTGTAACAGTTTATTTCTTAACAATATTATTTTTCTCTATCTGGGGTTACATTGAAAATCTTACTAGAAAACAAGGTGCTGGACAGAGCAGCATAAGATGCTTTATGTAAAACGTTTGTTAGAAAAATGTCTTAATATATTATTGATATCTCTTACATTAAGAGTAGTCACGGTAGTTCAGTGGTTAGTGAACTGAACAACTAAGAACAAGAGGTCCAGTTAAATTCGAATAGATGCCTAGGTCCACCCAGCAGCAAAATGATACTTGATTTTTCTGGGAAAGTAGGGCATCCTGGCGTAATACTGACCACATCATCCTTAAAATGTGATGTTAGTCATTGAAAAGTTTGGAAACTAACACCATATTCCACCCCCCATAAACCTTAAGTTCTGGAGGAGAAACTTTCACATCCCTGTTAACCTAATTTCAATGTGTCCATGATACTCAAGGCTGGAACTCAAAAACAGGATTTAAAAAAATATTTATTTGTTGTTGTTGTTAAGATATATGTTGGGTGCTGATAATTGATACAGGATAGACCTAAAGAAATAAGTATTGTTGCTCCAGAAAGCAGAACATAGTACTCTCCCGAACAAGTCAGTTGCCATATTTACTATAAAAGTGGTCGGCTGGGTGGTCTAAAGGTTATCAATCTGCCCCTTAAACAAGAAGGTTCTTGGTTTGAATTCTGCACACACAAACAGTATGAATTTGTTTCTTTGAACAAGCTGTTTCTTCTCGTCTTTACTCTCTTCTGGAGTCAGGTAGTGAGAATGTCAAAAAACAAGAGTCCTGTGTGCACTCAGTGCCCATTGAAGAACCCTTGGATTTAAAAGCTGAAAAGAGTAGGCTACAAGGGTTGCTGCTAGAGCAAAATTGTTTAACAATAAAAAATTTACCAAAGCCTTGGGCTGAAAGATGCAGATATTGCTGCTTGCCATAGTAAACTATGACACCACTTCGGATGAATGCTAAAGAAGAAGACTAAAACAGTCATATCTAAACATAGTAATACACATAGGGTGGCTGCGTAACCCAATAATCTTGATTAACTATTTTCTAGTAGTAATAGAATGTTACTTCTAAACTATTGATGACAAAATGTGTTTATGTATACCTGAACTGTCCATTAAAATTAAGCTTAGCTGGTTATCAAAGAAAACAAAATGTAATAATAGATAATAGCACATTTTTTGGGTAGAAGCACAAAGATTGTGAAGACTCATTGATCCTCCAATTTGAGCTGTATGAACAAGATAATGCTCAAGAGGACATTGACATTGAAGCAATGAGTCAACAGTATATATTTGTCTCTCTTTCTGTCTCTCTTGCACACACTTCATTGCCTGTTAAAGAGGACTGAGCACTTGTAAGTTTGCACATAGTGGTTGGTTGCGTTCGCCCAATGACTAAAGTATTCTAGAGTATCATGGTAGACTAGAATATTCCTCTTCATCATCCGCCCTTACAAGGACGTAGTGGACGTGTCTGCGTTGTGTTGTGGTTTGCAGTATAACTCTTATATTTGCGCCTTTCAGCCCAACACATCCGACTTCAGCACAACATTTTTGAGTACCGGGTTGTCTTCCCTCTTCGATCCCTGCACGCTTGGCCAGATTAGACAGGTTAGTCCGTACCACAGAGAGTTGGAGCAGGGTCTGGATGGTTTTGGTTCACTGATCCTGGTGCAAGCCATCAGCTGTGGGTAGCTGACAACTTCCAGCTCGGGTGCTGGGAGGCGCACCTTCGCCTCCAGTGGGGTGATTAAATTCTTCATCATTATTAATCATCACCATTAATAAATTTGTATATATGTGCAAGTTATTTTCACAGCATTACATTGCTAAATAAACATGTTTTTATTTTATAGATGAAGGTAAATGACACAATGGGAAATGTCAAACTAGCAATAAAACTTAAATATGATAAGCTATAACCTTCCCCCCACACACACAGTGACACTCGTCCACCAAAACAGAAAGAAAAGTGCAACTTGCAAAACACAAGTGACGAAGATCTGACAGGTTGATGTGAATGCTTGGTTTGTGTTTTTATGTTTAAACATACTTTTTATATAAATTGTATTCTATATTTTTTAATGAATACTTTTCTTTGATGCTAATGTGCATTGTCCAATCGTTAATACTTGTAAAAATAGATATGTGTAAAATATTAATATGTTGTCATCTGTAAGGCCTATACCATTTAGTATTCTATTTATATGCAATTAATATTTGTACTGTTATTTTATAATTTGTTGTAGTTTATCTATGTTTGTGTTTTATAATAAAAATATGTCATTGGAAAGAGAGAATAACTGAGAGAAAAATTATTGTACTTTTACAGCCAAGTCTTTATAATTTTTTTTTAACTTTTGTGCCATAATATTTCACTCATAGATACCTTTGTTACACAAATTTCTTTATAGTTGTTGAACAAATTTCTTTATTGTTTCTCATCATTTAGTGTCCATTCACGAGACACACAATTGTAAGCTTGCTATTGCCACACTGGTTCTTTGGCAACCTCTAGAATATTATTTTTTCAACAGCCCTGCAAGTTGTCAATGTGCTTAAATAAATGTTTACTGTAGTAAAGCTGATTTTCTGTGGTGGATAAAAAAAAAGCAAAAAAATATGTTGCCGTTTTACATAAGCACAAATGAAAGCTTAACAAATGATTGTTGTAAAATGGAAGCTCTTAATAAAAGTTTCTTGCTTGTTTTTAAGGTCTAGTGGTCGAAATTAAATTTTTTGTTCTGTTGCCTTGCTTACTTGTATTAAACTGTTATGCTTTCTGTGATTTCTAAATAATTTCTCTTAATCAGTTTTGTCTGCAGTATAACAAGTCTACAATAGAAATGGTGGTGAGCTACAGACCGAATTGAAGGCTTATGATGAATTGTTCTAGCTACCCTATTGTATGCTGCGCTATTCACAGTCACTATGTTAACAGTCAACATCTATACATACTGCCTGTGGAAACTGCCAAAGCTGAGATGGCAGAACACCATACACAGATCTACTGGCAAACTGCAGCAAGAACTGCATTCACTTAATGCTGTCATGGTACAAAGGAAGCAATTTTATGGTGAACAGTAAAAGGGTAGATGATCACATGATTAACATAATTAAGGCTCAAGAATATACGGTATATATACCTCAAAGTTATTCTGTAAAATCATCCTAAATAGAATAAAGGATTCAATAGATACAGTAATGCGTGAAGAACAGGCTGGGTTTAGAAAAGGGAGAAGCTGTCTTGACCACATTTTCACTCTACGACTTATATTGGAGGAACACATTGAAAAGCAAAAACCTTTTGTACCGAACTTCATCGACTTCAAAAAAGCATTTGATAGTATTCATAGAGATTCTTTGTGGAAAATTCTGAAGCAATATGGCTTACCATCAAAAATCATAAATATTATCAAAGACATGTATGATGGTTACACATGTGCAGTTCGAACAGAGGAAGGACTGAGCGAATGTTTCCCAATAGAAACTGGGGTTAAACAAGGATGTATTTTATCGCCCTTGTTATTTGGAATTGTTATGGACTTCATAATGAAGAAATGCTGCACTGGTAATAAAGGCATCGAATGGATACAAGGAGACCATTTGGAGGACCTCGACTTTGCTGATGACATAGTTCTCATCAGCAGTCAGATAAAAACGATGCAGGAAAACACAAATGAACTATCATCAATAGCCAGCAAAATTGGGCTTGAGGTCAATCATGAAAAGACTAAAGTCATGAAAAGTTTAATTCCAACAAGTGACAAAATATACATGGAAAACAAACCAGTAGAAGAGATCGATCACTTTATCTATCTTGGAAGTCACATTGATCGAGAAGGGGATACGAGCAAAGAAATTAGAATCAGACTGGCTAAAGCAGCAATGTCTTTCAGAAGCCTTGAAAAGTTGTGGAAATCAAAACTCATTAGCACAAACACAAAACTTAGGCTATTCAAATCAAATGTACTATCAACCCTTACGTATGCGTGTGAAAGCTGGAAAACAACAAGAGATATAGAAACAAAGTTGAACGCATTCGAAAATAAATGTCTAAGGAAAATACTTGGTATAGAATGGAACGAATTCAAAACAAACGAGGAAATTAGAGAAATCGCCAATCAACCACTAATATCTTCAGTAATAAAGAAAAGACGATGGTCATACGTTGGACATGTGATGAGAAGAGATAATAATCGAATAGCAAAGCAAGCCCTCATATGGGAAACAACAGGTAAAAGAAAAAGAGGAAGACCCAGGGAGACACTGAGAAGAACATTGATGAGAGAGGCAAGAGCAGCAGGAATCGGCTCCCTCAATGAGATAGAACTGCTTGCACAGAACAGAGACAGATGGCGAGATTTGATAAAATATCTTTAAAAGAAAACTGCTAGAACAAAAATTCATATAGGAGAAGGTGTATCTTGGTCTACGCCCTATGGGCCGGTTACGGCTCGAAAGGTCAATAGAATATACGGAAGGTATCATAAGGACAGTTTTATCAATACTGTTTCTAATCATTCATCACAACAAGAAACTACATTGGGTGCTGCAAGCTGTGAAATACATACAATAACTGATACCAACCAGAAAATGATCACTCCACAAGTGAAATTGCAGAACAAAATAAACTTTCTTAATTGACAAAAAATGAATCTGCCAAAAGACAGAATATGTCAGCTGTGGCTCAGGTTTAGGGGAAAAATCAGGACACACACATATATGAGTACTGATCATGTGACCAGCTCATCATATGTCATGATGAAGCCCTTACCCCTCCATCATAAAACAGGACAAAGAGTCAAGTTCACATGATCACAAGACTTGAACACTAAAGAAGAAGAAACTTCAGAGCCCATATTGGCCATTATTAGATCACCCTTTAATAGAGTATAATAACAATGTGGTTTTCACCAAGATAAGTGGACAAACAGTAACATTTATAATGATATATTTTTTTTTACAATAACCATTTTATTTATTCTTACATATTTCTTTTCATTTGTCCTGTTTTTTACATTTCCTGCTTGGGATCAAGGCCTACTAAAATACTGATTTATCTATTGGAATGTTGCTTATGCAAAATTACACTTTAATGTCTTATCAATAAATATCAAGATCTTTGTTTCATATTATAGGATTAAAGAAATATCTGTATATTTATTTTAGTTTCATACTGCCTATTTTGTACTGAGGGACTGTTATTTCACAAATTGTGTATCAGTATATTGCATATCACTAAGTGAGCTGGCTTTCTGTACAATACACAATTGTGTTATTGCTGATAAATAAACGGGTGTTACAAAATTATTTGTCTGCCTTTCTGATTCTGTTAATATTTTAGCAAGTTACAGTCACCTCCGGTTGGCTTACCACGGCAACAGCCGGGGTTCGTAATCCTGGCGAGGACACCTGGGTTTTACTAATTCCCTAAAAATTAGTAGGAGCCGCTCAGTGGTTAGTGAACTGGACTACTACGGACAAGGGGTAGGGTTCGATCCCAACCGACGGCTCCGGGTTCACCCAGCCTTAAATGGGTACCGGATTTTTTCTGGGAAAGTAAAAGCAGCACGGGCGTAATACCGACCACATTACCCCAAAAATCATGTGCTGAAGGTCTGTAAAATATAGGGTCACTAACACCATATTTCCCTATACGCCACTTGGCGTGACGGGGGGTACTTTACTTTTTTACAGTCACCTCATTTATCAGACAAACTCATTAGTGGCAAACTCATGCCACCTCTGAACTTCTGTTTCAAAACAATTTTTACTTATCCAAGTATACAACAAAAACTTATGTTAACACTTACTGTTCCCTTACTTCCTTTAAAAGATGATGTGTCATAAACTTAGCGTCTGCATCATCAATAATGATGGTTCAGAAATCTAAATCAGTACTAGAATAGCACAGATAATGGTGGCATTATGACTGAAAAAAATTGAGGCAACACAAATCACAACCAAAAATGCAAAATTAAATGAGCGCTCACTGGTAATATTGATATTCTTCTATGCCTGAAAAACATGGAGATTAAAATCAGAGTTAGAAAGGAAAATACAAGTTTTAGTCATTGGAGCACCACTGAGACCGTAAACTTTCTCAATTTCTCTTTATCTTTAGTCATTCTTTGGGACTCTGCAAAAGTCAAGGCCTGTTCATTCTTTGCTGTTTTCTTGCCATTGTTTCCTCTGTCTACCTCTCCTTCTCCCTCCTTTCACATTTCCTTGCAGAAAGGTCTTTGCCAGACCAGACAATCAAGATATATGGCCAAACCATTTCACTTTGCTTTTATTCACAATAGTCAAAAGATTATTATGTACTCCGATTGCTTGTATCTTTTTTTTCATTTGTGATACAATCTAAGTGAGAGATTATCAAAACCGTACGATAACAGTTTGTTCTTCTGTCGCTGTGGCATAAGGGTCAATGTTTCACAAACGTATCGAAAAACTGATATAGCAAATGTGTACATCAGTCTGATTTTTGAGCCACAAATAATGTTCTTATCATTCTAAATATGTTTTATTGCAAGGCTGCTGCTGTGGTTTGCACTGTTCTAGGTGATATTTCAGGTTTGGGTCCTTCATCACTGACAATTGATCCTAAGTATTTCAACTTGTCAACTGTTCCTTGTCCATTTATTTCAAATTTTGCAACAATACCCACAGGGTTATTGGTCATCAGTTTTGTTTTTTCAACAGTGACCTTCATGCCATATACAGCAGATATTTTATCTATTCACTGTACCAGGTCTGGAGGCGAAGGCATGCCTCACAGCACCAGAGCTGGAAGTTGTCAGTGACCCACAGCTGATAGCTTGTGCCAGAATTGGTGAACCAGAATCATCCAGACCCTGCTCCACCTCTCTGTGGTGCCTCTAGTAACAGACTAACCTTCTAGTCTGGCCAAGCAAGTAGGGATCAAAGAGGGAAGACAACCCGGTACTCAAAAATGTTGTGCTGAAGTCGGATGTGTTGGGCCCAAAAGGCGCAAATATCACAGCTATACTGCAAACCACAACACAACGCAGACACGCCCACTTAACATCCTTTTAAGGATAGATGACGAAGAGGTGTACACCTTTAGTCATTGGCAAACACAAGCAAGTATCAGGTCTGGTTCTGTTCCTGTTAAACCATCAATATCTTACAGGAAACAGGTAAAAGTGGAAGATGGAGAGGTAGAAAAAGGGGACATGAAAAAACATTCAAATTCAGAAAATGGTACACAGCAGGTAAAGATAATTCTATAACAATTACTCCTAGGTAATGAACTGTTAGTGGCTTCCTTGTACTAAGGACCTCAGCTTCATGAGTGTTAGCTCCCTTCCTCACTGCTTTTTGATCCCAGAAAATATCTGTTACCCATTTAAAGAGGCTGAATGGACCCAGAAAACCTAGTTCATTAAAAATTATTTTGCCTCGGTTGAATCCCAATGGCAAGGCAGCTGACAACAGAGCTGGAAGCTAGCTGATGGCTTGTACCAGGCTCTATTTCATCTCTTCACTGTATTTTATTCACAGACTAACCAGTCTAGTCTGGCTAAGCAAGTAAGGATTGAAGAGAGAAGGCAACCTGCTGCTCAAAAATGCTGTGCTGAAATTGGATGCACTGGGCTGAATGCTTTAGTAGTCATTGTGTGAATGCCAGAAAGAATCCCAAATCTTCAGGCCGCCAGGAAAGTGCACTAACTGCAATGCTACCAGGCTCTCACACAGCTGGGGAGAATGGAGAAAGATCATAGGATCATGTTCATCATCGCAATTCATTACGTGAACACCTCAAAAAGCTACTTAAAGAATTAAGGGATCAGTGATATGCACCGAGGTGTAGAGTTAGTATATTGAGTTATTTGTGGATCATCATCATTGCACTCCAAACATGTCTATAGATGCTCAGATCCCCTTGTCAGCAATTTCCAGAGAGAGAGTTACTGTTCTGGTGTGACCCAAGATGGCAGTGTCTTTTTGCCGGTTCGTTGGCAAGGAAGTGTAATTTGATGTGTACTTTTGAATCTTCTTCTTCTTCTTTCCTTCCTCATTTGCCTTTGAGCGTTGAGGGGAGATATAATTTGCGGTCTTTTCCTCTTCTGTTCGCCTCTGCTGCTGTTATGTTTCCTAGTGCTTGTAATATTCCATCGACCCATCTTTTTCGTGGTCGACCCTTGGGTCTGGTGTTCTCACAACGTTTGTTGAAAGCTCATTGTGTTGTGTTTTGTTCTTTCTGCCTTGTCACGTGGCCAAACCATTTTATCCATTGTTTCCTTATATATTCTATGGCGGGGGCTATTCCTAGCTTTTTTCTCAGTTCTTCATTTCTGATCTTGTCTCTCAGACTGTTTCCTGTCATTCGTCCAACACATTTCATCTCTGTAGAGGTTATTTTTCTTATTGTTCTTGCATCTAGGGTCCAGGTCTGGCATTGGTAGCACAACGGGATGAAAATTGTATTGTATAGTGCTCGTTTTGCCTCCAGAGTTATTGTTGGACAATAGTGGTGATAATTGTCCGATGATTTTACAAGCTTTGTTGTATCTTGATTCTATCTCTGCCGTTTGAGAATTATCGTTTGTCATTAGACTTCCTAGGTATTTGAATTCCTCTACTTGTTTTAGTTGTCTGCCTTCTATAGTTATGTTGATGTTCTGTTTATTTTTGGCAACGTTCATGACTTCTGTTTTGTTGATGTTGATTTTCATGTTGTATTTTGTGCCTGGGATGTTGAGTTTGTTTAAGTGTTCTTGTAGGTCTTCTATTGTTTCATGTATTAGTGCCTGATCGTCTGCAAATAGAAGCTCGTTGATCTCCTCTGTCTCTGATAGGTTGGCTAGCTTGCATATATGGTCCATGTATGTTATAAACAGTAGGGGGGATAGTACGCACCCCTGTCTTACGCCTGATCTAACTTCGAAGTGGTCTGTGTAGTCTGCTGCTCTTCTGACCCTGCAGCTGCTGTTGACGTAGAGGCTTTTAATAATGTTGGTTAGATGTTGGCTTACTCCATATGTTGTTAGTATCTCCCACAGTTGTTCTCTGTTTACTCTGTCGAATGCTTTTTCCTGGTCAATTAAGGCTATGTATAAGTTTTGATTGTGTTCTGTCATTTTTTTCTGCAAGCTGTTTTAGTGTGAATAGTGTGTTGGTGCATCCTCTGTTTTTTCGGAACCCCATTTGAGAATCGCTTAACTGTAGTTCTATTATTGGTCTCAGCCTTTTTTCCAAGATCTTGGGTACTTTTGAATGAAGAAAATAAAAAAGCTTACGGTGTATTCATGTGCAGAAGAGCTGATTGACTGGGGTTGACCAGTCTATAGCGTGGAAACAGGTTCCGAACTATGCGACCGAGTGAGTGCATCTGAGTCTAAACCATCCCTAGCATCGACTATCAGTGACAGAGATAATGTGATGATGACAGAAACTGTTGGAGAGTCTGATCCAATGCCTATTTCAGAATGGATTATCCACAAACATTATTATATGATCACACACCAATTGTCTAATGTTTGCACCATAGCCACAGTGATCAAATGTTATTTAAAATTCATTACTATCTTCCAAGATGCTCTGTATATAATAACGTGTGGAACTGCAACACAATTAGCCGTCAATCACACATTACATATTCTCAACAAATTAAAAAAACAAATTAAATGAGGAAATTTATTTTCAATTTTATTACCAAAAAAATGAAGAATAGTGAACAGTAGACAAGAAAAGTCTTAGAAATTGTTAAGGTGTTTAAAATATGAAAGTAACAGTATCAAAAATGGATCAACAATAGTTCTATAGGGTTAGGTTAGCTTCATATTTTAATAAGGGAAAGTACAAATGTGTAGACAAGGATTCCCTTCATGCTTTAATCTACAGCACATTGGTGGTGGTGTTACAGCATAAAATGTGGTCTTAGGGTTACAAATATTACGGTGCTATTGGTTATGTGATAAAATTGTAAAAAAATGTTAACACAAAGGCCAGATAAATTAGTGTAATTGTTAATCACAAACCACTGTAAAGCTATCAAATTTCACACAAACCATTTGTTGTAAAGCTATCAAATTTCGCACAAACCAATTGTTGTAAAGCTATCAAATTTCGCACAAACCATTTGTTGTAAAGCTATCAAATTTCACACAAAACATTTTATAATTAGTTTTTAAAAAATAAATAGCGTACAATCTTTGTCATATACTTCATTTTGCCAATGTTATTCACAAAACTGAAATCAAATTTATGTTTTTACTTAAGTTTGTACTAGCATGGGACTATAGCGCTGTGTATGATGAATTCATAGATAACTGCTGCAGTGACTGGGTCAGTGAACCAGAACTGACTGAAATTCCCACAACCACATGGTGGTTCTGGAAATAAGGATTTTGTCTGGTCAACAAACTTGAAAATGCAAACCCAGTCCTAAAAATGTGATGAGACAGAACTGGATGTGTACAGCTGAGATGTATAATTATTTCAGCTTGGCTGTAGGTTGCAACAAAGACCAAGAGGAAATGTGTGGTATTGATTCTTTTCTCTATAGTCACTTTATGTACCTTTTTATAAACTTTAGTGACAACATTAATTATAGGCCCCTTGACTTGTTGTTTTTTAAAATCACTCCTTCTTTTCCTTAGTTTGCCATTTGATGTCTAGTTGTTTCTTGTATACTTATATTCAGTACCACTTCTGACATGCTTTCCTTGAGAATCTTGAGATTTATATTGTATTGCAAATGTTTGTCTCCAGTTGATCTTTTATAGTCAAAACATTGGCTTATTTTGTCTTTTCTACAAAGCTGTATAAGATTGGCATATTTTGTCTTTTCTATAGAACTGTATAAGACTGGCATATTTTGTCTTTTCTATAGAACTGTATAAGACTGGCATATTTTGTCTTTTCTATAGAACTGTATAAGACTGGCATATTTTGTCTTTTCTATAGAACTGTATAAGACTGGCATATTTTGTCTTTTCTATAGAACTATATAAGACTGGCATATTTTGTCTTTTCTATAGAACTGTATAAGATTGGCACATTTTGTCTTTTCTATAGAACTGTATAAGACTGGTATATTTTGTCTTTTCTATAGAACTGTATAAGACTGGCATATTTGATCTTTTCTATAGAACTGTATAAGACTGGCATATTTTGTCTTTTCTATAGAACTGTATAAGACTGGCATATTTTATCTTTTCTATAGAACTGTATAAGACTGGCATATTTTGTCTTTTCTATAGAACTGTATAAGACAGGCATATTTTGTCTTTTCTTTAGAACTGTATAAGACTGGCATATTTTGTCTTTTCTATAGAACTGTATAAGACTGGCATATTTTGTCTTTTCTATAGAACTGTATAAGATTGGCACATTTTGTCTTTTCTATAGAACTGTATAAGACTGGTATATTTTGTCTTTTCTATAGAACTGTATAAGACTGGCATATTTTATCTTTTCTATAGAACTGTATAAGACTGGCATATTTTGTCTTTTCTATAGAACTGTATAAGACTGGCATATTTTTTTGTCTTTTCTATAGAACTGTATAAGACTGGCATATTTTGCCAGACGAAAGGCTTCTTCTACGAGGACAAGGTGAGGCAGCAGGTACAACTGTTGCATCAATTTAAAAAAAATGCCCCATATATCAAACAACGGGACAGGCCATGCAAGTAAGAACCACATTCAATGATCTATACACAGGGAAGAACACCCTGGAAAACAAAACCACTGCTGCCCAGCAGTTACCACCAGAGAACGAAAGGCTATGGGAGAACACCCAGAAAAACCATGGGCAGGGTAGGCCCAACAGTCCTGGATGACATCCACCCCATGAGAAGGAAGAAAAACTCCTATGTCAAGCCAAGATCCAGCCTGCCAAAGTGTGTCAGCCATAGCACAGGTTTAGGGGAAAAATCAGGGGACACACATTCATATACAGGTATTGACCATATGACCAGCTCATCATGTGTCATGATTATTATTTATGTTCCTATCTCTCAATCATGGAACAGGACAAAGAGTCAAATTTACATGATCACAAGACTTGAATGCTGAATAAGTTCTCCATTCTTGTGATCTGTACAATCCAGTGTGAGACAAACTGGTCTATTGGGTCAACTGTGAGAGATAAGATCTTTGGCTTTCTAGAAACTTGAGATTACAGTGCAGCTTTCTTTTTCTTCTATCCTTCCTCCATTGTCTTTGGCGTCGAGGGGAGATACAATCTGCGATTGTATGATCGCGATTGTTTCTCCATTATTTTGGCTCTGAGCACAGTTGTGTGTATGTTACATTGTCCTCTGCCGCTGTGCTAGTTCTGAGCAGCAATTCACAGAAATCAAGACCCATGTCTCGCACTGCCAACACAAGATTGAAAAAGTAGAGATATACTACAAGATATATGTGTTAGAGGCAGCAATCAGCCATGCTCTAAAAGATTTATTATACAAAATTTTATTCTCTTCTGCTCAAGTAGTAGGTACCTTTCTTTATTCAACTAAAGACCAGACAACAAACTACACCTCAACACAGAAAAGTCTGAAAATTTATACCCACGTTTTTTTAGTCTATTTTCTCTGTTTTAAAATTAAATTGTTACATTTTAAAACTCTAGATATTGTTACACATTCTCTATCACTAAATTTTGCTGTACATTTCTCTATAGTTCTTTACCATTACACACTCTCTACCACTAAATTTTACGTACATTTCTCTATAGTTTTGTATTGTTACACATTCTCTACCACTAAATTTCACTGTACATCTCTATATAGTTTTGTAACTAATCACTGTTTTCATGGGTGTCCGGTTAGCGCAATCGATAGGCGGTTGGCTTACCACGGCAACAGCCGGGGTTCGTACCCTGGCGAGGACACCTGGGTTTTACTAATTCCCTAAAAAATTAGTACCTCTGAAGTCGGAGTAAATCTGTCTGCATGGCGAGGGGCATCCTGTAATGGGATAAAACAGACTTTACACGCAAAATTCAGTCCCACAAAATTGAGTGGGTGGGACTTCGTCAGAGGTCAAAGCTGACGAAAGCGAACGAACGAACTGTTTTCATTATGAGTTTTGTTATTGATCAATCCATAAGTGAGCAACACAGGCACTGCGTGTTTTCATAAGTCTAGTAAAACACACCAGCCTTTGGAAGAGAGCTGAGTCCAAGGCAACGATCTATTATGATAAAATGTAACAAAATTCCCCATGTTTAATGGATGAGTATAAAAGATAAACAATTTTATAAAAAATTATGGAAAAGGACACTGGCAAGATACTGTCATGAGTAGAAGTGAAAATTTATTTTTAGTAAATCAGTTTATATTGAAATATAAACATACCACAAATTATCAAATGAATGACACACCATGTCATCCATTAAACACACAAGAAGTTGAAATAACTAGCACATTTCTAGCTATTAATATATACATATTAGATTCCAATGTATATTTTAAGTAAATTTGATCAAATTGAATTTATACACATATGTTTCATAAAGAGTATGATACTTTTATTAAGTGACTTTAGAAATCTTTAAAAATATAACATTTTAAACAAACATTTGTTCCAAAATTAAAGAAAAATTATGAACAATTTTGATTTTACTGTATTTGGCTTTTTATTTGGTTCTTTATTTTCTTCTTTCTTTCTGCTTTTACCTTTCAGCATAAATGGAAGATATAGTTTGCAGTTTTTTGCTCTTTTGTTGGTGTCTCCTGCTGTTATGTTTCCTAGAGTTTTTAATATTTCATCAATCAATCTCTTTCATAGTTGACCCATAGGTCTGGTGCTCTCCTAGAGTTTTTTTTTCAAAAGTTTATTGTGACATTGCATTATGATCTTTCCATCTTATCACATGGTCAAATCATTTTATCTGTTGTTTCTTTATGTGAAACACAATGCAATGGTGGAAACTCCTAGTTTCTTTATTAGTTCTTCGCTTCAGATTGCTCCTGTCATGCATCTAACACATTTCATTTTTATATTAGCTGTGTGTAGTGTTGGTAGAATTGGATGGAAAAAAATGAAAACAAATGATGAAGTTTTAAAACAAATAAAAAGAGAACTACTAAATACAATTAAGACAAGACAAATGAAATTTTTGGGGCTTGTTAAAAGACACAACAGCCTACTAAAAGTAATATTGGAAGGGAAAATACAAGGTAAAAGAGGCAGAGGCAGACCAAGACTAACATGGACGAGTAGCATCAAAATATGGACAAGTCAACCTATGACAACCTGCACCATCAAAGCAAGAATTAGAGCGGAATAGCGATCCATGGTAGCCAACCTTCGTTGCGGAGACGGCACTCGATGATGATGTGTAGTGTACAGGTCGGACATTGGTTGCACAATTCTGGAATGAAGATTGTGTTTAGATATAATCAGAAATGTTTCTACAATCAAGTTTGTCAATCTCAAGGTAGCAGCAGAAAGATTAAACACTGATAAAGATTCTGAATACATACATGAGGAAAGATGTAAATAATGAAGTGAAATAGAAAATAAAAGATGGGTAGGAATGCTAGTGAAAAAAGTAATATAAAAATAGTAATTCACTGGGCCTATATTGTATAATTATTTTACTAAAAATTAGAGAAAAATCCTTCAACACAATCATTTTTACATAAATATGCATAAACACAAAATTGCACAGAATATTAAATTAATATTAATTATGGGGAGATTTGTAAAGTATTAAAACAATTTAAAACAATGAATAAATTATCTGCAATTGGTGGTAAGAATGTTACGGTGGGGGAAGGATAATACAGGAAATTATGTCCTCAAAAAAATAATGAGAAAGATAATACAATAATTGTGTAAGAAAAGCAAATTAATAACAAGTAATGTACAAATGTGGAAGGATATGATCATCTATGTCAATTGGTATGACACATTATGATGGTGAATGTACCAACCATAGTACTGAAAAGAAAACACCACATGCACTGAAAAAACAAGGCTATAAAAATTGATACAAAGTAGTAGACTATGCATGTTGTATTATGTTAGGATCATCATCATTGCACTCTGGATATATCCACAGATGATTAGATAATAACTTGGATCATAATCCAGCTGTAACTAAATAAAGAATGAAATTAAAGTAAAGAGAAGGAGGCGAAAGCGCGTCTACCAGCACCAGAGCTGGAAGTTGTCAGCGACCCACAGCTGATGGCTTGCGCCAGGATCGGTGAACCAAAACCGTCCAGACCCTGCTCCACTTCTCCATGGTGCCTCCAGTAACAGACTAACCTGTCTAGTCTGGCCAAGCGTGCAGGGATCGAAGAGGGAAGACAACCCGGTACTCAAAAATGTCGTGCTGATGTTGGATGTGTTGGGCCGAAAGGCGCAAATATAACAGTTATACTGTAAATCACAACACAACGTAGACACGTCCACTACGTCCTTGTTAGGGTGGATGATGAAGAGGAATATTCTAGTCTACCATGATACTCTTGAATACTTTAGTCATTGGGCGAACGCAACCAACCAAGTAAAGAGAAAAAAAATATATAAATTACTTTCCAACAAATACCATGAAAGACAAGAGTATATAAGTCAACAAGAAATTCAGTGGAAGTCAAGAACAATTTATGGAAAACTGCTGTGGGAAGAAATAGAATAATGGAGAGGAGGTAAATCCAAAAGAAATTAAATGAAGAAAACATCATTTTTAACAGCAAAAATTTTTTTTAATGCATGATCAATATCATTTTAACGGAATAAAGGTGGATAAATAAACTAGGTAATATACCAGCATAGATAATGAGATATGCAAGGAAAAGAAAAATGATTATTTTAGAAATTTCTGGAAATGAAGGATCTATGAATGAAACACAAACTTCTGAGGGACACGTTTAAACCAATAAAGACAGCTATCAAAGAAAGCTAATGCTCACTGGTGAAGATTGTAAAACAGAATAAAATAAGGAAAGATGAAATGCTAACAGACAGGAAAGATATTAGTATCAGATGGCAGAAATATAACAATTCTTTGAAGACAAAAAAAAAGAGAAAATATGTTAACTATATAACAGGGCATCATTCTAAAAGCAGAACTGGAAAAAAGAGAATTTCCTGAATGGGGAAGATGGTGTTGGTGTCCATATTTTTCAATAACCAAAAGCCTATTTTTTTCACTGAAGTGGTTGGTACCATGCCAGACTGCCCTACTTTACAGAAAAATTAGGTACTCATTGAGGATGGATGAACCTTGGAATTATTGATCCAAGTCTCTTGCTCTAAGTTCACAAACACCAGAGCTGTCAAGGCTCCTTAATGAGCACAAATTAAAATATATAGGGCCTGATAATGTGCAGAGGGGGGGGGGGGGAGGAGAGAGAGAGAGAGAGAGAGAGAGAGAGAGAGAGAGAGAGAGAGAGAGAGATTTGACAGAATAATCTGAGGACTTTAGCATTCAAAAGATTACTGATTTATTTGAAGAAATATGTAGTATAGGTTAGATCTGAAACACTGATATTTATTGCTTTGCCTAAGAAAATTGGCACAGCGGAATTTGATGACTTAAGAGCTATTCTATCCATGGAATGAGTTTCACTGCACTCAAGAATTCCTTATATCCACTCCATCTCATGTCACAAAATCTCCCTAAACACATTAGTAAATTCTACTGACAAGGTTTAGTATTCAGGTGAAGTTTCCAGATTTTAGAACAGCAGTCTTGATATAGCTCAAATGTCGCCTACAGGCACAAGAATCTATCCTTTGTCTGAGAGACACTAATGCTATATGTTTCACTGGCTATACCACAACTTTGGACAATATGCAGCATAAACAACTTATAAAATGTTAAAAAAAAGATACACCTAATTTATAGCAGTATACAAATTTAGAAGAAAGCTAGGAATAACCCCCATAGAATATGTAAAGAAGCAACAGATAAAATGGTTTGGCCACGTGACATAGCAGAAAGATCAAAACATGACACAGTGAGCCTTCAATAAACGTTGCAAGAACATCAGACCCAAGGGCTGACCATGAAAAAGCTGGATTGATGGAATATGAGAAGCACTAGGCAACATAGCAGCAGAGGCAAACAGAAGAGCAAAAGACTGTAAATTAAGTATCCCCTTGACACTGAAAGGCAAATGAGGAAAGAAAGATTTGATTGTACATTTACTTTCTGTGGGGGGCCTCGGTAGCCTACTTGAGAAAACTACCCAACTGAACTACCGATGTTCGGATAACCCGTGTTCGATTCCCACTGGGAGCAGTGTGAATTGTACTCGTGGTTGGAAAAAAAAAATACCCCCCACAGTCGACCCCAGAAATGGGCACCAGGGTAGGTGAGGAATGTAGCCTTGCATTAGAAATCTCCGAACATTTCTGGATAGGCAGCCGAGCACATATGGGTGGAAACTCGCGTGCTAAGATGCCAGTTCAAGTCTCATACTTTACCTTTACTTTCTGTGATTGTTAGAAAAGGTTCACAAACTTGAGGAAGAACCAGTGATTAGTGCAAGAATGTAACATTCCATATATTTGATGGTGTCAGAGGTGTTTGTTGAAGTGCTACAGAAAAATGGTCTGTGACATTTAGAAATCTACCTGTGAAACAGTTCTTACCTGAATTTTGTGGACAATAAATTATTCATATTATCAATTATAGTATAAGTTCATATTTGTTACAATTTTTTCTGCTCACTTTAAACAAAAGCAAAAAATAAATGACAACTGGCACTGTAGATAAAAGTTGGACTTTAGACAAGATTTATAACATCTAGAGAGCTGTACGTTGCTTGCACATATTTCATATAAACTTTAGAACCTACTAGAAATATTGATGGTAATGAGTTACCCTGTTTTCTTGCTTACAAAAGTAAGCAATCCTCTTTCAATGGGATCTAGCAAGCTCTTTCCAGTTTGCTATACTCATATCAAGCACCCATAAACCAATTTTCTATCTATCGATTGTTCTCTTGAGCCGAAGACGGCACACAAGGCAGAAATAAAAAATAAAAAAACTCTCTATGTCTGGCAATTCATTGCTGCTATGTCATATTTACATATTAAATATTAAAACAAACTACTACAAAAATTAACACACATTCCATTCCATATATAAAGGTTAATGTAGCACATAAATATATACACAAACAGGAAATACACATTATTAATCATCTTCAAAGTTAATACATCTTTCATTTAAATGTTCTAAGCAAAGAAGGAATCAATAAACAAACATATATACTGAAACATTTAATTTACTGGCTATTCCATTCCTCCGAATGATTCGTTATGTATCTGCTACCATATTTAATGTATGACATAAAATTATTATGTTTAACTGTAGTAAATGTTGCACAAAATACAATTTATTATTACAAATTATATGTTAAACATTGCATTAAGAAATATTTGTGCTAAAATTTATAATTTGAAGAATGCATAGATGTTTAACAGATTAGAACAAATTATTTTATCAGTTTTATTTTTCACACAAAAACAATTGTAATATACATCGAAAATATTCCTGAAGTAAAGAGTTCCCTGATCATAAAACAGATTGAGCAGATAAAACAGTCCTAAAGATTGAGCAGATAAAATAGTCCTAAGAACCTGATTTAAAAAAAAAAAAGCAAACATATTCAATGTCAGAGCAACTCAGAATTTCGATAACTTTCTGCTTCAAATAAGTTTATTACGATAGAATCCACTTATAATGAAAATGGTTATAACGATAATCCTGATATAATGGCAATTTTTAAAAATCTTGAATTTTTTCTCCTTTATCCTGTATTTTAAAAAAACCTTTTATAATGCTATTACCTAGCCTGCAATGCAATTTGTGAAAATTGCCTAGCCAAAAACAAACTGTTAAATGATGTGTATTTTTCTAGTGCATGTATAAATTGTGTGGCCATGAAGACTAGACATGACTAGTAAGAGCTACTTGCACCCTGGAGCTACTTGCACCCTGGAGCTACTTGCACCCTGGAGCTACTTGCACACTGGAGCTACTTGCACACTGGAGCTACTTGCACACTGGAGCTACTTGCACCCTGGAGCTACTTGCACACTGGAGCTACTTGCACACTGGAGCTACTTGCACACTGGAGCTACTTGTACACTGGAGCTACTTGCACACTGCAGTGGATGAGAGAGGTATGGTTTGCGGAAACAAAACATGTAGCATAAGTTGTGGCCGTGGTTGGAGAAATGACTGTGTTTTTTTATTTTTTTAATTTGATAAGTCAGTGGGATTCATCATAAAGACTGAGCATTTGCATACATCTACATGCTTGTTCAAATCTATTAATAAGTCATTAAATTTGTTATTGCGATGGCTTCCAGTACTGGCAAGAAATGCAAGTGCATATCACATCACTTGAAATGAGAGTAATGTTGATAGTGAAAGTGGACAAAAAGTTAAAATCAAAAGCAGAAATATGCAGGAAACATGATACTTCAACAAGCACACTACATACAATCCTGAAGAATAGAAAAAACATTATGTAGGTTTTTATATGACCAATATGCATATTTATAAGCTAGCAGAATAGTGGTTAGTGACCTGATCCGTTGAGGGCAAGAGATTAGGTTGAATCACTCAACCATTCAGTTTCTAGGTTTCTTTTTCTTCATTTCAACTCCCAATGCAGCATCGGTCTTCAACAAACACTTTCCATTTTTCCTGTTTTGTACAATTCTCTTAAAACCGCTCCATGTCTTCTTCATCTTTTTCATCCCTGCTTCCACTTGTCATTTGCAAAATATTTTGGTATTCTCCAGTCTCCTCCCCTGGGGATTCCAAGAAAAAAAAGAGCTTGTCATGTAAATAATTCAGTTGGCTTCAACAGTGTGAGTCCTATCCAAAGTCATTGTCTTATCTCTTTGTCCACTGGTATTTGTCTGGTACTTTTCCATAATTCTATGTTAATGATTTTGACCTGCCATTTCCATCCTTATTTTCTGCACACAACTTCTATGTTTACCCATTTATAAATGGGTTATGATTTGTCTGGGAAAGAAAGATGGTACTGGCCACATTACCCACAAATGTACTGATTGTTAAAAAAAAAAAAAAAAAAAAAAAGTATGGGCACTGACACAATATAATCTATACATGCTAAACTTAAGGCATGATGGGAGTTCTTTCTTTCTTTACTTTTAGAAGCATTTTTTAATGTGAGTAATCATAAAAGACAAATCTACCTTCTAGATTGTTCAATGGTAGGGTGAACTGTCTAGCCATGCCAGTCAAAGTAAACAAAACTCATTTCAGCTGCAATATCACACAGCAGACAAGTGTACTTTTAGGCACCTTACTTTAAGTAACTACTTAAGTACAACTTATAGACTGCCTAAAAGAGATACATTTAGATGACACAGACATATGACTAATATGTAATTTATACTGGGAGCAAACATCAATAATATAACAAAGAGAACTCTACACCTACTGATATAAAAAGAGGATTACGACAAGGGTGAATCCTATCACCAAGCTTGTTCAATCTGAGCAAATCTTTAAAAATACCATAGAGATGCCAGGCCTAAACATTAATAGAAAGATAATCAATAACCTAAGATATGCTGATGATACTGTATTACTAGCAGAAAATCCTAAAGAAGTACAAAAATTACTTAATGTAATAAACATGACATGTATGATGGTTACACATGTGCAGTTCGAACAGAGGAAGGACTGAGCGAATGTTTCCCAATAGAAACTGGGGTTAAACAAGGATGTATTTTATCGCCCTTGTTATTTGGAATTGTTATGGACTTCATAATGAAGAAATGCTGCACTGGTAATAAAGGCATCGAATGGATACAAGGAGACCATTTGGAGGACCTGGACTTTGCTGATGACATAGTTCTCATCAGCAATCAGATAAAAACGATGCAGGAAAACACAAATGAACTATCATCAATAGCCAGCAAAATTGGGCTTGAGGTCAATCATGAAAAGACTAAAGTCATGAAAAGTTTAATTCCAACAAGTGGCAAAATATACATGGAAAACAAACCAGTAGAAGAGATCGATCACTTCATCTATCTTGGAAGTCACATTGATCGAGAAGGGGATACGAGCAAAGAAATTAGAATCAGACTGGCTAAAGCAGCAATGTCTTTCAGAAGCCTTGAAAAGTTGTGGAAATCAAAACTCATTAGCACAAACACGAAACTTAGGCTATTCAAATCAAATGTACTATCAACCCTTACGTATGCGTGTGAAAGCTGGAAAACAACAAGAGATATAGAAACAAAGTTGAACGCATTCGAAAATAAATGTCTAAGGAAAATACTTGGTATAGAATGGAACGAATTCAAAACAAACGAGGAAATTAGAGAAATCGCCAATCAACCACTAATATCTTCAGTAATAAAGAAAAGACGATGGTCATACATTGGACATGTGATGAGAAGAGATAATAATCGAATAGCAAAGCAAGCCCTCATATGGGAAACAACAGGTAAAAGAAAAAGAGGAAGACCCAGGGAGACACTGAGAAGAACATTGATGAGAGAGGCAAGAGCAGCAGGAATCGGCTCCCTCAATGAGATAGAACTGCTTGCACAGAACAGAGACAGATGGCGAGATTTGATAAAATATCTTTAAAAGAAAACTGCTAGAACAAAAATTCATATAGGAGAAGGTGTATCTTGGTCTACGCCCTATGGGCCGGTTACGGCTCGAAAGGTCAATAGATAGATAGATAGAATAAACATGACAAGCAAAAAATATGGATTAGATACGAAAACCAAAAAAACTAAATCTATGATCATAAACAAAGAAAATACTCTAAACCTACAAGTGGATATCAAAATTGAAGGAAAAGACATGGAGACAGTTCTGAACTACAACTATCTAGGACATACCATAACCAGTGATGAAAAATGTAAAACTGAAATAAAGAAAAGAATAGATCTATCTATCTACTGTCCTTTCGAGCCGAAGACGGCACATAAATCTCAAAAACAGAAACCTTGTGTACCAAAATGGCACATATTGCAGAGATCACTGCTCTAAAATGTTTCCATAACAATGATTTTTACAATTTCTTCATTTGTTTTGAATTCGTTCCACACTATACCAAGTATTTTCCTTAGATATTTATTTTTGAATGCGTTCAACTTTGTTTCTATGTCTTTTGTTGTTTTCCAGCTCTCGCATGCATATGTAGGGGTTGATAGTACATTTGATTTGAATAGTCTAAGTTTTGTTTTTGTGCTGCTGAGTTTTGATTTCCATATCTTCTTAAGGCTTTTGAAGGACATTGCTGCTTTAGCTATTCTGATTCTAATTTCTTTACTTGCATGTTCTTCCCGATTAATGTGACTTCCTAGATAGAAAAATGTGATCGATCTCTTCCACTATTTTGTTTTCATGTATATTCTGTCATCTGTTGGAATTAAGCTTTTCATGACTTTGTCTTTTCATAACTGATCTGAAACCCAATTTTTCTGGCTATTGATGATAGTTCATTTGTGTTTTCCTACATCGTTTTTATCTGACTGCTGATGACGACTATGTCATCAGCAAAGTCGAGATCCCCCAATTGGTCTCCTTGTATCCATTCTATGCCTTTGCTACCAGTAAATTAGATTTTTGGGATATGTTAAAAGACACAGCTGCCTACTAAAAGTAATCTTGGAAGATAAAATACAAGGTAAAAGAGGCAGACCATGACTAACATGGACGAGTAACATCAAAAGATGGACAAGTCAGCCTTTGACAACCTGTCCTATCAAAGCAAAATACAGAGCAGAATGACACTCCATGGTAGCCAACCTTCGATGTGGAGATGGCACTCAATGATGTTGACTTAGTAAAGTTTTATTAACTGTACCTTAAGTGTCCTTAGATTAAATTATTGTCTCATGCTTCTGTTAAATTAAATTAGTGAACTTTTTTTTAACTCATGATTAGTTGTATTACAGTCCACCTTTATTTAATTAATATTTATGAAAAAATATATTTTTGGCGATAATAGGGGGAAAAAACTAAACAAATCTCAATAATTTGAAATACAGAAATTTCATGCTGCATTAAAAAAAATATATATAATTTTTTAGATTGCATTAGTAAATAATATAAAACATAATTTAAACTATATTTTGTTATAATATAAATAAAATAGTGTAATTTAATTAACAAAAGTATACCTTCCATATGATACGTGTATTTAATGTGGTTTTTTTTTTACACAACCCATACTCTCAATTAATACAGAAAAAAGACCATTTATTTTTGTGAAATTCCACATTTTTGTTTTTTCTTAAAATTATTCTACACATAAATTTTTTCAAAAACTGTATATCCATGCTAAGAAAAGAAAGCAAAGCACCAGCCATATTAATTGTTAGTCAAAACGCTTGCTTCAGTCAATAGCTCTGCATTTTGAAGTCAAAACTGGCATAAACTATTAATTATTATTTGATATTATTAATAAGATTTCATTATAATATTTTATATTATTAATATTATTCAAATTATTAATAATATTTCATATTATTATTATTATTTAAAACTTAACATTGAATTTTTTCACACTTGTACATGTGTTTTGGGTCTGGTGTACAGGTTTGCCTAAAAAAATATATGGAAATTATGCAAAAGAAGCAATTTTGCATGATAGTTAATAATGAAATTACTTTTACAGAAAGTTCTATGATAATCTTGTTTAAAAATATGTACATCATAAGATTAAAAATGAAAGAGGTTCTCACGCTGTTTGTAATGAGAGCTGTTTGTTATCTCAGCATAAATAACATGTTAAGTAAGGACTCAAATAACCAAAATAAAAATACATCTCATCTGAGTAATAAACAAAAATAATACAAAACATAGCAATAAAAGATAACAGAACCAATAGAAAGAGTTCCTACATACACCATGTGATCCAGCTCAAAAGGCAAGCTAGGCAATGGATGATTCCCCCATAATATTTTTTTTATCTTCTCAAATTTGTAACTGAAAACATGTTCCCCTTTTACTGCCAGATCACATCACATAAAACACAACCACAGCCAGCATTAAGGAACTAATGACAAAAAACAAAGTTGCTGTTATACATACCTTCTCATGACATGCATACCTTACAGTACGAAAACTGTATATTTCATGTATAACTAAGTCACACAGAATGAAGAACACCTAACTCATTCTTAACACCAATCATGAGACACAGAATACTAGAAGCGTGTAGAAATATTATAGCAGGTGAGCGAAACCAAAGAACCAAAAATAGCAATCCATTTCTTCTCTGGATACTGCAAAGTAAATGAGGAAGGTAATAAGAGGTAAAAGAAGAATCAAACAATTAAATGCTGAAGATGGTGAGGTTGGAAAAATACATCACACATAAATATGCTAAATTCAAGGAACAGAGGGAACATTTTATATATTATAGTGCATAAGATAACAGATGAAAAAAAGGGGGGGGGGGAGGGATCCGGGTATGATTTAAGGCAAAAATAGATGTCACAGTAGGTTAAAATTAAGCAAAAAATTTATGATTGCTATTACAGATATGTAAAGTACAACAAAAAAAAGCACTTCAAGAAATGCTAATATATTTTATGAATAAATAAAGAGTTATGTTTAAAGATGAGCAATAAGATTATACATTAACTCATAATATCTTTCTTGAATTAAAATAGAATATAAATGAAACATTGGAATTAAAACTGACAAATCATTTAATTCATTACATTCTTGGATCACATGACTCTGACTTTGAATATATTAAAAGAAAGATAAAGAATATATATGAGATACTAACAATATATTTAATTGCACACAACAAAATATTCAGTAACATTTTCACATATTTGTAGATGTTTATGTAAATTATGAGCATGAGAAATTGGAGCGATTTCCTAAAAATTAATAATATGCCATATTATCCAGCACCAACAATTATTTGTCTACAAAATTTTGATTATTTTGCATTTTTTCACTTTCCTGTCATTTGTCACTCTATTATTACTGTTAATACTTTTCATTTCTTTCTTGTATTCACCAAAAGACTAAAGAAATTAATCGCCCTTAAAAGGGGGTTAAGTAGGTGTAGATGCACTGTTTTGTTGATATCTGCACCTTCTGGACCAACAATCCAACTTTCAGCATGGCTTTTTGGATCATAAGGTTGTGAATTATGTCTGTTGTCACAATGTGTTCCATATTTTTCTTTGAAAGATTCCTCATTTGAATTGATAAGATCATTTTTTTGCACAGTTTCCTTATTAAGTCTTAGTTATACATTGGACTCTCAACTCTGTTATGCAATGTATACCTGTATGACCTGCACATTTGCTCACTACTTATCAATAACTAACATTACACAACATTATGGAGCTTTTGCAATATAGGTATTAATCATAAATAAAAAATTTTTCTCATTCGCCAGCTTTTTACCTCTGACAGAATCCCAAGAGACTAGAAACTGAATTTTTGCATGTTAATCCGTTTTTCCCTGGCAACCGTGTGCACAGGGGTCCCTCGTTGCACAGGTAGATAATTCCGTTTTCGGAAGTACTCATATTTTTTTTCATCCATGAGCAATTGACGTTTCAAACCGGGCCTCACTGCTGAGACCAGAGATGGTTGCTGCTGAGAGAAATCATAAATAAAAATCCCAAATAGTACAGCCGGGATTTGAACCTACCAACCTCGAGGCCGGCGTTTTGCCTCGAGACCAACCAGTCCCCCATAAATAAATTTAAAATGCACACGATTATGACACAGATTTACTGCTTGGATAGATAATGAAAAGCAAGAGTTTGTAAATATATTCTGTTTAAAGAAGACAGCTTCATTCAGTACACATGGAATGTGATATTAAATTATTTGTAGAACCAGACATCAGTTTCTGTGAGATCATATTTGATATCTGTGTTTTGAAAAGCTTGTCTGTGCGTTAGATTCTTCATCTCAGATCAGAAACAAATAATAATGATAAAAGAATGAAGAATAATAAACAATAATGATAAAAGGAGGAAGAATACTAGATAATAATAACACTAACTGAAAACAGAAATAATAATAATGATACAAACAAAAATAATATAGATAATAATGATACAAATCAAAATAATGATTGATAATAATAATACAAACAGAAATAATGATTGATAATGATATAAGCATAAATAATAATAATGATACAAACAGAAATAATGATAGATAATGATACACAAACAGAAATAATAATTGATAATAATGATACAAGCAGAAATAATGATAGATAATGATACAAACAAAAATAATAATTGATAATAATGATACAAACAGAAATAATGATTAATAATTATGATACAAGCATAAATAATAATTGATAATAATGATACAAACAGAAATAACATTAGATAATGATACAAGCAGAAATAATAATAGATAATAATAATAGAAGATGAAAGAATAATAGACAGCATTCGGCAACTGAAAATAAACTAAGATTATATATTATTGCATGAGCAAATGTAAATAGTTAAGTATAAAATAGAAAGAACAGGTTCTGATTGAAAAGTCAGGTATTTTTAAGTTTAGCACCACTAACTTGGACTTGTGGTGAGGTACTGGAAGAATACAAGATGTAGGATGACTAACGTGTCCTAAAATAAATAAAAGTCTCTGTGCAATCACATCAATGAATAAGTAACAACTGTTAATTTCAACAAAAGCAAACACTGTTATTTTTTAAAGTTTGCATTGAAATTTTATGACAAAATAAAATTGCTACTCACATTAATTCATACATGCTGACACATTACAAACATGCATATACATGTTAAAACCTTACTAGGACAGTGGGGAAAAAACTTGTATAATTGTAAAAAAAAAAAAATAAAACCTTTTTACAAGGATAGAATCAAATTGATCAGGAAAGCTGTATTTTGTGTGCAAATATTACCAACTGTGCTGAAGTATAATTCATGATTGAGTTCTTTACTCCAGGTCAGTAATGGGCAGCTCTAAATAGCATTAATTTATTAGCTGAAGGTGACTATTTCCAACTAAGCAAAGAAAACTCATTTTCATTTTGATAGTCAGTAGTATTTCATTTAAAAGAGGCCGATCCAGAGGAACACTGAGAAGGACATTGATCAGAGAGGCAAAGTTAGTAGAAATCGGCTCCCTCAATGAGATCAGGATGCTTGAACAGAACAGAGACAAATGACAAGATTTGATAAATGATCTTTGCAAGGATTGAGATTGCTAGAAAGAAAATTTCAAAATAGGGAAAGAGTATCTGAGTCTACGCCCTATGTGCCGATTACGGCCCAAAAGGGCAATAGATAGTGTTTCCTTTAAAACTAATAGCAACATAATCAATAACATGTTTGTTTTTATGTGATAAATCAGCAATAGTCTTAACAAATGTACAACTGGAAGAACTCATGCATTTTTATTTAAAACTTCATATTTTTTAACTTAAATTTTTGAAAACTAGCTGTAAGGAATGAATGATAAAAATAGCCAATAAACCAACTGCTCATTAAGAAGGCAACAAATCTGTACATGTAACTTATACAATTTGGCATGTTTTGATAGTAATACATCTACCATCTAGTTTTTATTATATATCACATTCTATAAAAGTCACTTAACAATTGAGTAAAAGAAAATATATAGATTTAAAATATACAAACTGAGGAAAACTTACTGCAAAAATGTGTAGACAAAGATCAGAAAAGTGTGTGAAAAGATTACTGATGTTGCTGATTAATGTATCATTCCAACAAATATTGCTATAACTGTATGTGTACATATTTACAATGCTCTATAATGCATTAAAATGTCTAAGAATGATGCTCTGTGTAGAATGGAATGAATTCAAGACTAACAGGAGAAATGGCAGTGAAACCAACAATCTCATCTACAATTTAGATGAGAAGATGAACATATGCTGGGCATGTGCTGAAAAGAGAAAACAAAAAAAATGTTAAAACAGACTCTTATACGGGAAACATTAGGATTTCGATAAAGAAGAAGACGTAGTGAGACATTGAAAAAAAAAACATTGATAAGAGAAGCAAAGTTGGCAGGCATAGACTCATTGGATAAGACTAGGCATCTGCCCAGAATAGAGTTAGATGACAAAAAACACAATGAGTCCTATGTGACATCTAGTGATGCTGGAAGAATCAAGATCAATGTAATAATCCTGCATTTTTATGGACAATGACTTTTCCATCATATGCAGATGAATGACATAGGTGATAATGGTTATCCAAACTTTTATTATCTCAGTAACGATTCATCTACATGCATGGCCTTCAATGATCACTTTTAACTTCCTCATTGTATCAGGCACTTAATTTATTTTCACACTCAAATTATTATTTCTGCTGACAACTGAGATATAATTTAAAATTAAGCTCATTAATACATAATTTTAAAAATATTATTACTATTTATGCACAAACTCCAGTATATAGATTGCTCTTTAATGTAAAAAGACATAATCATAAAAAGGGGACATAATTTTAATACAATTTCACAATTACTATATTTTTTCTTACCGTTCACCCATTAAGCGGCTGTGAATGCGTTGTGTCGCTAGTTTACAGTGAGTTGTGATATTTTAACTTTTCAGGGACAATAAACACTTACATTTTCATCAACTTTCATGAAAAAAAAAGAATTTGTAACAAACAAGAAATGCCAAAACTTCAATGTCAAGCATAATTCTACCACTTTGTTGCAATGAGTTTTTGGTTAAAAAAAAATGGATAGGTAAAAGATAGAAGTCTTAATGTATTTGCTAATCAAAAAGATGCATCTTTAACTATCTTATTGAGTTATTTGCAGGTCATCACCACTGCACTCCGAACATGTCCACAAGTGCTCAGATCCCCTCCTCAGCAAGTCACAGTGTTCAGTAACTGACGACTCCAGTTCTGTGTTGGTTGATAAGTCTTCTTGTAGGCCAACTAAGTTTCTCGTTTCTGGCTGTGCTTATCACTGAGTATACTGCAAATCTGGCACATATTATTTTGGATTTGCATGTTAATTTTGTTCACTTGCTGAATTTATTGTATTTCATGCTGCACATTCTTACACAATATTCCTGTTTGCAATGCTAATTTTTTTGTAAATGATTATTCTTGCTGTGCTATTGTAAAAACAATTATGGTGAGCTTCAAATGCAAATATGCAAAAGTCTATATTGTAAAAAAATTCACAGGATAACATATGTATATATAAAATATTGTACAAATAAAAACATATTTATACACTAAAAAAAAAAAATAGAGATTTACAATACAATATTACATCAACATAGTAGATAAACAATTAATATCAACACTAACAATTTTAAAAAAAAGAAATTAATAATGCAAAGATTATTAACAACCATTTAAAACAGAAAAAATGTTTTTGCAATCACAGAAAATCTAACAAAGTGGAACAATTTTATGAGACAAAATGATGTGAAATTTTCACTGTCCTTTTTCATTTTTTTTTCTTCAGAAAATGTCATTAATAACTGTGAAAATTGCTGCTTTATCATGCCATAAAAACAATAAACATGGAAATCAAATGAAAATAAGCAAATCTACACAACAATTGATTTGCTTTTATCCTTGCGGGGAGATTTGGCACGAGTTTTATTTTTGCTATTGGAAGTGTCTGGAAGTGATGATTGTGATGCAGATCTTTCTTTGGAAGCAGCTGAGAGTTGTTCCTGAGATCCACCTAATTTATTCTTCTTGGCTCCATCTTTTTTATTTTTGATCATCTGTCTAGCTCCACCACTAAGCCGAATAACAGGGTCTTCATTGACTTGTTCTCTTGATTGAGCTTGAAGTTGCTCACGAGATGGTGTTCTTACATTTCTCAAATTTTCAAAAGACTGAGCTCTTAAATTTTCATGAGACACATTCTTTAAGTTCTTTATGTTCTCTCGAGACCCCTTCATACCAGCCATTAGAGCTAGGTTCTCTCGAGATCCTTTAATCCCTGCCTTTGGTGCTAGGTTATCTCGAGATCCTTTCATTCCTGCCATTAGTGCTAGGTTTTCCTTTGAACCCTTTGCAGCTGTTATGTTCTCTCTGGAACTTTTAAAACCTTTGAGATTTTCTTTGGGTCTCTTTGCAAGTTCATGACTGCTACCACCAAAGTCATGTGGTGGAGACGACCTTAATGAATGCACAGAGCGAGATCTGCCGATATCTGCATCTGAATTTACATCTTCACTAATGATTGCTATATCAGTTATATTGATATCAACTACTTCTGCTTGGTCAGTAGCATCTTCATCTCTGTACTTGGATCGGAATGCTAGATCTCTGCCCAAACACATCTGTAAACAAAATCAAATTCTATAAGATTATTCTTCAGGTGATACAGAACAGTTAATTAATTTTTTTTAATGAATATATTTTTCCTTTTAATTTTAAACTACTTTTCTTCAATAATTTTCCTTATCTTAAAAGCAGTAAAAGATAACATATGTTTAAAGGTAAAAATGTATGTCATGAAATAAAGAAAATAAACTGTGTACAGTCAGGAGTAGAATTAAGGATGAGATCACAGTCCAATTTAAATGCTTCCAGACTCATTATTACACATGATAGGCAGTTAAATCTCATATAAAATACATTATATAAAACATTCTATAAACACACAATAGTACCTTAGGAATGAAGAGTGTCCACACATAGATCGCCACACAAACCCAACTTGATACCATCTTGACCCAGACTGCTGACCAGTTCAAACCAAATTTGTTCAGGTCTGATTCAGTTGGTCTTGGCAAAAAAAATACAAAAAGTAATATTGTACATCCCTTTCTAAACGTTTAAAATATAAAAATATATAAACACATTAAATTATATAATCAATACATAAGTAAGGGTTTCTGTTAAGCTTACTGAGTTATTAAGTTAATTGCGGGTCGTCATCATCATTGCACCCCGAACTTGTCCATAGGTGCTCAGATCCTCACCTCAGCAAGATGTAAAGAAAGGTGACCCTATGTATTTTTGACTTCTGCAATGACTCTACCTATTCCCTGGGTACAGAGCCCACCTCCACTTTTCTTAATATGTTCATTGAATCACTTAGTATGCAGCCGTGAGTGTAGTCTTGTGACTCTAACCAGATGAATGCCTTGGCCGCTGCCATCACCTCCATCGTCATGCTACTCATGGTTATAATGTATGCACCAGTCTTCCTTGACTATTCTGCCTGCTGAGCGTGCTGTAAATGCCCATGCTCTCCTTTGGTGTTATATTACGGATCCGACTGTATAGATGACTGCATCTTTCTCATCGGTGATATCCCAGATGAGACCGTTGACCTCTGCATTGACCATGACTGAGTTCTGTTCCCTACATTTCCTGTAGAGTGTGACAATACATAAGAGTGTTCCCCTGAATGACGTAGGCAGCAGTATCCACTCCATGCTAGTGTTGATATAGGTAAGCCCACAAACCTGTTTGATGACATCTTCTAGTATGGAAAATATGTTTTTTTTTGCAGTGAACATCAGCACATTTATATGTGATGTGGTGGGCATCATGCCAGGTTGCCCTCCTCTTATAAAGAGAATCTCCTGTACCTATTTTCAAAGACAGGATAAACTGTGAAGCTATGTTGCTCCTAAAAGAAACTGCCACATAGAGGAATTGATCCAAGATCCCCATGATCAATAGATGAGCACACTAACTACTCCACCACTGCGGATTTTATATATATTATATGTATTATATGTATATAATTATACACACAGGTGGGGGTGGGGAGGAGATTTGACATAAAAATTCATGGCTATGTCTTATAACTGTGTCTCATATATATTTTTTCACTCATTCTGCATTTAATCTAACACTTTCATAGTCTGAGGGTTACTGACCAATTAAGTTTAGTCCTATTCCCAAATAATTGTGCAAATAAAACCTGCAGTGTCTCTCCATTATCCATGTTTAGGGTCCCTACCACAGGTGCCTTTAAGAGCAGCACATTTTCTGATTCATTTGTATGCATGTTTAGGACAATAACTCTAATAATTTTTCATCTAAACTAAAGACTATATTTTCCTGTGAGTCCTAAAAAGTGAGTGTGCAAAATTTCCTCAAGATAGGTCAATGGGTTTGAAAATGTATAGAGAACAGACAGCAACTCTTACTGTTATATACACAAATATAGTTATCCCTAATTTTAGGATGATGTACATTTACAAACATTTTAGCATTTGGTTTACAAGGTTACACCACTTGTTTCAGAGATGTAGACATTTAGCAGTTAAGTTATGATGGCACATCGGCATATAAGAAGATATGACTTCAACATTATCATCACCCATCACAGCTAATATGAAGTTTTCTGTCTTGCACCCACTTTTTTCTAGGTCTTCCTCTCTCTTGCTTAACCAGATCTATTCCCTCCATAATTATCTACTCTAGGCCATTATGTTCTTTTATTTTCCTTTTTGTTATATTCTTTATCAACCAGTTCTCTAGATTTTAAGTTTTTGCAAAATTGATGTTTGTTCTTTTTCCATTCATGGTATTATGAGTTTTCTTATGTGACACTTACATTTGATGGCAATGATTTTTTTCCCGCAGATCTCTTGATTGTCCATGATTCTCAGCCATATGTTGCTTTGGTAAAATACACTCTAGAAAACTTCAATTTTGTTGTTATATCAGTTCCTTGAGATATAAGTTGCTATACAATAAAACTTTTCTGTCAATGCAATCAGTCCACACTTATTTCATACAACGTTCATAGGTCTGACATAAAAGTGTGAGCACTTTTTCAAACAAGTTCAATTACACTATCACAGTTATTTGTCACTGATACTTTAGTTGATTTGCTGAACTCGTCCAGTACAAAAAGTTTTTATCAATTCAGCTGTAGAGATTTCAGAGACAAAATTTGTCATGGGCATTATGGTCTTAAATATCAATCAATATTCTTTATCTTTATCTAACACATAGCATTTTGTATTTGGATTTTTAGATAATTGAACAAGGAATTAGATTTCACCAATAAAAAAATTCCTGTGTGTTACCGGGGCCTCATTATGAGGGAAGTAAAGAATAGTGACACTGTGACCTTCCAGGCATGTCATAAGAAGCGATGAAGGAGGTTGATCGATGGCTTGACAAGCTGTCATTGTAAAAAGTATTGTTATGGAAACAGCGCCATATATTTTAGAGCAGTGATCTCTGCAATATGTGCCACTTTGGCACGCAAGGTTTCTGTTTTTGAGATTGTGGTTCTGCCCTATGTGCCGTCTTCGGCTCGAAAGGACAATAGAATAGAATAAAAAAATGCTACAAGAAGAGACAAATTGGGCGTAAATGATCAAAACAAAAATTGAAAATGTAAAATTGAAACTATAATTGCCAACTTATCGTAATAAATATTGAGTCAAAGTAATCCAATATGAATTACTTTGCAAAAAAAACACAATATGAATTACTTGACTTTTATAGTTATTTCTAATTCGAAATAAAAATCGATGAAATAATGGCTCCCATTGTTGCTTAGATATTATAATTATTCAAAACATTAAAAAAAGTTAATTTACTACCTTCTTCATCCATTACCAATTGAATTCTATCATTAACATCAATCCTAATCAATGCCTTTTTTGACCAGCAGATTTTTGTCAGCAATAAACACTGCTAATTCAAAAAGAGAATCACACTCTTTGAAACTATTTTTTTTTTAAATACGACATGTCGAGGCACAAAGGAACTCTCCATTAAAGAATATTTACAAAAAACAATATGAAATTTTAAAAATGCAGAAGTAGGAATGTGGTTTACATGTAATGAATTGAGAATGGTGCAGGGTGACGACACACACGCCTCAATACAAACTTGACCAATATGAATATGACGCACTGTGCATTGTAATGAATGGAAAGAATTGTTTTTCTCCAAGAATATAAAATACACCTGCTTCTTCTATTAAACATTCAAAGTGTGTATGTTTTGTGTGTGATGTCACAAATTGAAACCACTTTCATAAAATATAAATTTTGAGAACAAGTGGAATGTACCAGGCTCAAGAAATACTCATCCATAGATACTGCAAAGTTGTCAATATTAGAACTTAGATGCCACTTTCAGATAAAAAAAAATGTTGTGGACAGAGCTTCAATTTGCTGACACTTTCTACTGATGTGATTCTCTCTCACGTACAATAAGCAACTATCAGATACAATTAAATAAGGAAATGTCTACTGCCATCACTGCACAAACTGACATACCTGTACCAGTTGGTAAGCTGCATCATGATATAGAGAGCTGCCAGGCAGAATACAACATGGAAAAAAGAGTATGAATAAACAACTGCCTCAGCTTCATTCTGGATTACTTCCTGGCCACCAAGCAAAGATGGATTGTCCCCTGAAAAATAAGTTATTGAAAAACTATTCTGTAATACTTGTTCTTCTGTAGCATATGACTACAAATGTTATTTTCGAATGAAACGTACATTTGACATCTATTTTTATTGATGAGCACCTGTTTTCCGGCACTGCATACACTGCCCAGTGAACGCACTCATTGTTCCCAGACAGCACAACAATGGTCACATCTGTATCATATAACAAAATGTAGCTTTGACTAACATTTCATTGTAACTAAACTAGCCTGCTAGACTAGCTGTTGTATCCAGAAAACTTCATTTGTTTTTACTTGAATAAATCACATTATAATCAATACTAATCACCACTTTCTTTAACAATTTTCAAGTTTGTCTTAGATAATACTCGGGGGGGGGGGGGGGGGGGGGGGAAATGCAGATTAAAAAGCACTATAAACTTACTTTTTCTGATCACACAGCAAAAACAGGATTTTCCTTCCTGGAAATAATATTAAATAAGAAATTAATGTTATGTGGAACACATATTTTAAGTGTTAAAGGCAAATAATAATAAATGTAGAACAAGAAGCTCAGATTTGCCTGCCTGCACAAAGCAATGTTTCTATTGGTCTATTGTTCTGCTGCATCAACCTTCACAATAAAGATTCTGCTACTTATTTATTGACTAAATGCAAGAATACAATTATGTTAATGAATAGCTCTTCAGTGCATCTATTTTATTTTTGTTTTGTGTTCTTGCTGTCTCTAATTTAGATAATCTGTCCACACATTAAAAAAAAAGAACCTAATAGATAAAATGGTTTATAGTTGTTCTTGGTCTATATGTCAAATATTCTGAAATCTAGAAAAAAAAGTACTTTAGTATTCCAAAAAAAAAAAAACTACTAGATTACTTTGGATTGAAGACCAGCGTTTGTCTTAATTCTCTTTCTCTGTGGAAGTGCTCTCACCTTTGATTTTAAAATGTACTTTTGACAACACAATGAGAAGCATGTGACTGTGAGGATAAACATTAGTTAGTTAAGCAGTGGCTGATGATTGAGTGTTCTTTTCAACTGAGGAAGAAATAAACCCAAAACCTGTACAATACACAGCAACTACACTTGACACACAACCTTTATTTTCAAACCAATGAGTTGATTGACTCATCCCTTCGTCCCGAGAGATCCCAAAAATAATTGATAGATAATGATGAAAACACACAAAATTGTAAAATTTATTTTACTCTTGTTTAAATTGCATTTTTAAAAATTGAAGTTATTGCATTTTTCAGTTTTATTTCTTTAACTAAATATAAAATATAATATAGTAAAAGTAAAGTGCCCCTGTCACGCCACGTGGCATATAGGGTGTAAGGTGTTGGTGACCATAAATTTTACAGACCTTTTGGCATATGATTTTTAGAGTAATATGGTCGGTATTACGCCCGTGCCACTTTACTTTCCCAGAAAAAATTAAGGTACCTATTAAAGGCTGGGTGAACCTGGAAGCCATCGGTTGGGATCGAACCCTACCTCTTGACCTTTGTAGTCCAGTTCACTAACCACTGGGCTATCGCGGCTCCCTAAAATATAATATGCTTCAACTGAAATAAAATTACAGAGAATCTTTAAACTTATGACAGCATGGTGATTACCTCTTACTCATAGAATAGTTGTTTTTTTCAATATTATGGAAACAGAATATTAAATTTGTGCAGCAGAGCAGGAACAATTAATTTAATAAGAGAAAATAAGCAAATGACTTTTAGTAAGAAGTATAAATATGGTCCTAAAAACTGATGCATATAAACACAGAATTCCTGCAAATATGATCATAATATACAAAAAGTTCATCACCTTTCTCAGCTACTGTAACAAAATAATACTGACCTTCCTCACCCCTAGCTTGTGAGCTTCGTGGGAAGTTCTGACACTGAAAATAATATATGACATTCTATTAGATAAAAGAAACCCACTAATTTTTTTTAATCGATTAGTCAATAGCTCTTAGTAATACCAACTAGAAGACCAACATTATTTCAGAAATACTTCTTTATTTTCTTGCTGAAGAAAATATTGATATCAATTTAACCCTAGATATACATCATCATAAAAACGACTGCTTCAAAGCACATTGTTTGTGTGAAATTAGACAGTTTTTCATGAGCAAATATTTTTTTTTTACATGTAGCTTCCTAACTGCTTTCGTCAGTGACCACTGATTAGCTAATGTACAGAATCTCGAGTGAAAGAAGTATTCCATGTTCTAGAGTAGAAACTATTTATCAAGTGATTAAATGCATCTATCTCCAAGTCTTCTACTTTGTCTTCCCTACTGTCTTATCTGGAAATTCCCATATTTCAGACCAACTGTTGAAATCTCCCAATGACAAAACAGTTGAAGTTTGTTATTTCCATACCTGAGAGTAACAGACCCTTGTTTGGTGGGTCATATATTAGATGGTGGGTCATATATTAGATGAATGTAAATATCAGTAGTGTCCATTTTAATTTCAATGGTGCACAACTGATTATTTTTAAAATTAATATCAATGATCCACACATATCAAGAAACCTATAAACTTTAGACAATGCTATGCAAACACGTGAACTGTTAAGGTTGATAAATTCAAATCTGGATTTAAAATACATTTAACTCTTTCCGTACAGAAGCTTTTTATAAATGCAACAGAAGAGATTTCAGAGGCAATATTTTGAATGGTTTTAAAAATCACTCTTCATATTTATACTTGTCTAACATATAACATATTATATGAAGTTTTAGATAATTGAACAAGGTATTAGATTTCATCAATATTATGATGATACAATACATGTAAAAAAAAAATATAGTTTGATGATGGTTCACACTAATCAAATTGAGAGTGACGCACAGTGTGTCGAAACATACGGAAAGAGTTAGTAAACAAATGATGTTAAATAATGAGACAATTCATCTCTCTGCAGAACCTAGGAAAATGGACATAGCAGAAGTGATTAAAATTATAATAACGTTTCTATTAAATAATTCAACCGTGATCTCTGTAGTTATATGATCAACACAACAGTTGCAGCATAAACACATATGCACTCCAAATGTATCAAATAATATATTAAAAATGTATAAGATTTTAAGAGAGGTAATATTATTTTACAGTAATAATATTATACCTGGCATATATGGCCATGATAAACATAATGAGGAGACCTGCATATGCAGCTATACGATCACCATAAGGTAAAGTTGGATCAGGTCGACATTTAGTTGTATCGTTGTATTTATAGTTGGGAGAAAGGCTAGGAACATTATTATCGCTGCTTGCAGGATTTGGCGTAGAACTGCTGTCGACATTCATCATTGCCATTGTTTTACGCATTAAAGTGTCCAGCAAATTCTCAACTGTATCAGAGAAGCAAAAATGTCACATTCAAACAATTTTAATATAAATGAAAAACACTTGTATAGTTTTAATTCAAGATAATTTTTAAAGCACTTTTTGGGTCATTAAGAAAATGTTATTGTAATATTTTCAAACTCAAAATACAATTAAATTTACAGCTGCATAAAAATCAATAATTACAGTATTTTAAAGAATTTTTTAAAAAATACAAGTTCGTTTAAAAAAATGCTTTTTAAAGGGATTGGGAAGATGAAACAAAGTATTTGAAAATATTGAAAAATAAATTCTTGTAAAATATTTGAAAGCCTGTATGCATATATTTTTAAAATATTTATAAAACATACATTCTTCAGGAGGTTCACTTGAAAGTCCTGACCAGGTCAGATACACTACATATACACATATGACAGAAGCTTGCAGAATCCAGCATTTGGATTGCCTACAACAAGCAAAAGAGAATATTTTTAGATTAAAATAACATAGAAGTAGTGTCTGTTCTTGCAATGATTCCAAGACTTTTGTAAATGTCATGGCTTACTAAGCTTCAGTTTTTGTCTGCTATCACTGTTCATTTCCTCTTAATGGTAGCTATCAAGTATTCCTGAGTGCTGATTTTGTTTGTCCAAAATATTGTGACAATTTTTCTAGGAAGATAAGGCTATATTAAATGACTGGTCTTTATATTTTCTTTTCTATGTTCTCCCACATTCAGATTCATTAAAAAAAAAAAGACTTATCAACATATAACAAATTTAATGCATAGTCAGAACAGCTGCAGACTACAAAGACCACTTCAAAGTTAGATCAGGAGTAAGACAAGGGTGCGTACTATCTTCCCTACGGTTTATTACATACATGAACTTTATATGCAAGTCAGCCAACTTATCAGAGGCAGAGGAGCTCAACGAGCTTTTATTTGAAGACAATCAGGCACTAATACATGAGAAAATAGAAGACCTATAAGAACACTTAAATAGACTCAACAGCACAGGCACAAAATACAACATGAAAATCAAAATGAACAAAATAAAAGTCATGAATATCGCAATAGAGAAACAGAATATCAACATAACTATAGAGGGCAGACAACTAAAACAAAAGGAATTTAAATACCTAGGAAGTCCAGTGACAAATGACAATTCACAAACAGCAAAGATAGACTCAAGATGCAACAAAGCTTGTCAAATCAATGGACAGCTATCACCATTATTGTCCAACAAAGAAATAACTCTACAGGAAAAACGGGCACAATACAATACAATCTTCATCTCAACGTTGTGCTACTGATGCCGGTCCTGGACCCTTGATGTCTTATTGATTGAAAATCAATGAGAAAAATAACTTCAACATAGATGAAATGTGAAATATGGATGACATGAAACAGCCAGAAAGACAAGATCAGAAATGAAGAACTGAGAAAAAAAGCTAGAAATAACTCCTGCCATAGAATATATAAAGAACCAACAGATAAAATGGTTTGGCCATGTGACAAGGCAGAAAGATCAAAACACAACACAATGAGCCTTCAATAAACATTGTTAGAACACCAGACCAAAAAGCCAACCACGAAAAAGATGGATTGACAGAATATTGAAAACACTAGTATGTGTTTGTCCTATGGTTTAGAGCAAGTTATGAACATGAAGTGTTTGTCCTGTGGTTTTGAGCAAGTTATGAGAATGACATGTGTTTGTCCTGTGGTTTACAACAAGTTATGAGCATGACATATGTTTGTCCTGTGGTTTACAGCAAGTTATGAGCATGACATATGTTTGTCCTGTGGTTTACAGCAAGTTATGAGAATGACATGTGTTTGTCCTGTGGTTTATAGAAAGTTATGAGCATGACATATGTTTGTCCTGTGGTTTACAGCAAGTTATGAGCATGACATATGTTTGTCCTGTGGTTTACAGCAAGTTATGAGAATGACAAATGTTTGTCCTGTTGTTTTACAGCAAGTTATGAGCATGACATATGTTTGTCCTGTGGTTTACAGCAAGTTATGAGAATGACATGTGTTTGTCCTGTGGTTTATAGAAAGTTATGAGCATGACATGTGTTTGTCCTGTGGTTTATAGAAAGTTATGAGCATGACATATGTTTGTCCTGTGGTTTACAGCAAGTTATGAGAATGACATATGTTTGTCCTGTGGTTTACAGCAAGTTATGAGCATGACATATGTTTGTCCTGTGGTTTACAGCAAGTTATGAGAATGACATGTGTTTGTCCTGTGGTTTATAGAAAGTTAGCATGACGTGTTTGTCCTGTTGTTTTATAGCAAGTTATGAGCATGACATGTGTTTACAGTAAGTTATGTTTTGTGCATTTTCAGCCCAATACACTCAACATGACTAATATAGGCACCAGGCTGACTTCTCTTTCAAAGTTACTTGCTTGGTCAGACTAGTCAATCTGTTTCCAAAGTTACCACTGTGATATCTTAATTGGCTATGGTTCACATATCCTGGTGCTAGCACTTAGTTATTTCCTGTCCGGCACTCAGTCGGTAAGAACCAGGGACTTTCACTAAAAAGCTATGTTTCTTTTCCATTATATTTTCTCTTTCTTAGTTCTGTTTGTTTTAGTCACTTTCTAATATGAAGTATATTATACTTCACTTGCGCGTCTATTCATTTTTGTTATAATTTTCTGACGTACCCGCATGTAGGCCGAAAGTCACTAATCTGTAATGTCCACTTTTGTAATGCTGCCACCATATACAGTGTTCACTCGTTCAAATTTAGTTATGAAGCATTGACAGCATTCAGCTCACGCGCTAAAAGGTGTCTTTGAGTTCTTACAAATAACCAGCAGTTTTACAGAACAAAAATGTTTCATAACAAAGTATGCACCAGACCAACAGAACAGCAAAAGACTGCAAATCATTATCTCCCCTCGATGCTGAAAGATAAATGTGGAAGGATAGAAAAAGAAGCATGCACCTACTAGGTTAATTTTATTACTTACGCTTTCCTGTACAGGGCAGCAACGTCAGAACTGTCAGCAATACACAAAGGCCAATGTTGATAGAGAGAAATATTTTGTTGGTTGTACAACCCTTACCACCATAGTAAAGAAAGAGAAATACCATTCCCACTACTGTGACAGCAAACAGTTTCAAGGCCACCAGAATTGTTGCTGCAGAAGAAATTCAGAAAGGGAAGTCATATTTACTAATGGGTTAATAAAAAAATATACACGTACAATAAGACTAACAGCATAAAACATATAAGAAAGTCATAGTTATAAACATATTTTTTTGCATTATTTATTGGGTGAGTTAAGAAGTTAGATAAAAATCTATACAGACGGATCTGTAAGACGACACCAAAGAAGTGCATGGGCATTTACAGCATGCTCGGCAGGCAGAATAGTCAAAGAAGACAGTGGTGCATACGTCAAGACCACGAGTAGCATGACAATGGAGGTGATGGCAGTGACTAAGGCATTCAAATGGTTAGAGTCAGAAGACTACACCGACACATGCATACTGAGTGATTCGATGAGCATGATAAAAAAAAGGGTAGGTGGGCTCTGTACACATGCAATGGGTAGAGTCGTTGCAGAAATCCAAAATACGTAAGGTCACCTTTGTCTATGTCCCTGGACATTCGGGAGTACGGGGAAATGAAAGAGCGGTCAGGTTGGCTAGCTGCGCTGTCGTTGAGGACGGACAACCAATGTATCGGACGGACATTATCAATGCCCTCCGAGATGTGGGAAGAGCACAGGACTTCTCAAACACAGATCCATGTCACTTCTTTGGATGATGGAAATGGGAGTTAAGATGGGCACAACCAGAAATGAGAAACTTAGTGGCCGTATAAGAAGGCTTGTCAACCAACATAGAACTGGAGTCGTCAGTCGCTGGACACTGCGGGAATTACTGAGATGGGGATCTGAGCACCTACGGACATGTTCGGAGTGCAATGATGATGACCCGCAAATAACTCAATAAACTTTGTGACCTTGTTAGAAACCTTTTGAGGTTGCTGTTTCGCTTTCTATCACTTCAAATTTATATAATGAAACAATTAATGGCATATTACTTTAGTCATCAAAATAATAGAATCATCATTTTGGAATTTGTTTCCACTTCGCTCTTAACAAAAAAAGTACTAGTCATCGAGTAAAAAAAATCATTTGTACATATTTGTGTAATTGTTGTTTGTTTGTTTGCGTTTGCCAGCTTTATATCTCTAGTGAAGTCCAGAGGGACTGAATTTTGTGCAAATATCACTTTTTCCAATTTTTAACACCTGCAGCCGTGTGCTCAGGTATCCCCAGTCTTATAGGCAGATATTCTCTGACTTCAGAGGTACTCTCATAATTTTTATTGTTGAGAGTTTTAACGTTTGGGGTAGATTTTTTCCTACTAATTTTGCCCAGACAGTGGCCATTTTTGGCCTACTCTTCTAGATTTCCAACTGCCAAGGATTTTTTTATGTGCACAGAGTGTACACAGGACCTGTTGTGTTGTTCCTTCCTTGTAAAGCTGTCACCATACCTTGGAGTGCTTAGCACATCCCACTACTGGCTCCCTGTACACAGGACCTGCAGTTTTTCATCTTATCTGAAAGAGCTAGATATAGGATCTCACTACCCAGAGACCAGGGGAGTGTAAAACCACAAAGAAACTATGGATTTGATTGTTTTTTAAAATTCCACCACCTGGGATGAGAATCGAACCCGGGACCTTCTTGGTCAGAGGCTGACATCTTACCTCTAGACCGCCCAGCCCCTATTTGTGTAAAATTAAGTTGCTCCATCTCTCTGCATTAAAATACTTCATGTGCCTGAAGTTGTACAATCTACATTAGTTGCAATTTTCAGTTTATTTATAGATTTAAGAAGAAGTTATGCTGCTTAACTTATTTATCTTTTTTAAACTGTTAAGTTAGGTCACAGAGAAAGAATAAAAAGTTTCTGTACTTACCAAATAAACCACACTTATTTCTCTGACCACGTTTTCTTCCATTCCTACAAAATAAATATTTACCTTACAGATCTACACACTTCTTTGCAAAAGGAACATTTTTATCATTTAATTGCATTAAATCAATTGCAATGAAATTTCTTTAACATCTAAGGTGGAAAAAAAACTACATTTTTTTTTATGTTTGGTGTAATTTTTGGAAGCCATGATAGAGTAGTGTTTGATGAACTGGGCTGCTGAGAATGGGAGTTTGATCCCCATGGACTGCTTCTAGGTGTTATCTATTGTTCTTTCCAAAAGAAGATGACACATGGGGCAGAAATTCTAGACTCTCTGTCAGGCAATCTCTGCTATCAAGTGTCAGACCTTACACAAGACCCTCGTTGTATCTTGCCACATGTCTCTGTTTTGGGCAAGCCCCTTAATCTCAGCAAGGGAGACGATGTCAAGCCTTAAATTTGTATCAGAGTTTATTTTTATGTGAAAGAAAGACTACAGAGGTTTGGGTAGTCTAGAGGTAAAACATTGACCTCAGGACGGGAAAGGCTCAGGTTCAAAGCCCAACAGAAGCAGTGGTGATTTTAAAAAAAAATATCCATCCTTGGTTTCTTTATGACATTATCCTCCCCTGATCTCTTGTGTTGTGAGATCCAATGTCTAGCCCTCTCAGATAACAGTAATAAACAAGAGGTCCTGTGTGCACTTGTGCAAATTAAAGAACCCTTGGCAGTGAAAATAAAAAAGAGTAGGTCATAATTATAGCCACTGCCTGGGGCAAAATTGTCAGCAAAACCCTACCCACACCGTGGGTCCAAGGCTGTGCTTCTGAGTTCGTGCATGTGGGTCAGGATTCTCCTCAGATTTTCTCAAGATTCTTGAGGGGGAATATCAGAGCACCTATGGATTTGTCCAGTGTGCAGTGATTATGATCCTAACAATAAACAAACAAACAATCCTTTACATGCCACACTCGAAGTAAGATAAGGGTTTTTTCTGTTCTATTTTTTTCTATTGCCGATTAAAAAATATATTAAAAATTCACTCTGAGCATTTTATCTACAAACGTGTTGTTATTCAATACTACAAAAGGAATAGGCATTATGATAGGGTAGTGGGTACAGAGGACTGGGTGAGGAAGGTGTTTCAAAAGATCCACAATTTTAAGGATAGAAATAGTATCAAATTCATGATTGTTCTACTCGTTGGATCAGTTGATCGGATGCTTTAAAAAACATGATGTTATTCACAGTGTTTATTGAGCTCAGGTTCAAGACAGCAATCACATTCACAGTGTTTATTGAGGTCAGTTTGTTTCATGAGAGCAAACACCTTCACAGTGTTTATTGAGGTCAAGTTCAAGAGAGCAAACACCTTCACAGTGCTTATTGAGGTCAGTTTCATGAGAACAAACACCTTCACAGTGTTTATTGAGGTCAGTTTCATGAGAGCAAACACCTTCACAGTGTTTATTGAGGTCAGTTTCATGAGAACAAACACCTTCACAGTGTTTATTGAGGTCAAGTTCAAGAGAACAAACACCTTCACAGTGTTTATTGAGCTCAGGTTCAAGACAGCAATCGCCTTCACAGTGTTTACTGAGGTCACTTTCAAGAGAGCAAACACTTTCACAGAATTTATTGAGCTCGGGTTCAAGAAAGCAAACACTGTCTAAACAATTAGTTTAGATGCTGTCATTAAACATTTGTCTCACAACAGTAATGTAAACTAATCTTTAAGTGTTTTCTTTTAATTTGATTCATAACTATGGCTTCTAATATCCACATTACATAAATTTAATAGTTTAACATGTAGATTTATTTCCTCCTGATCTATAATTTCAAAAGTGTGTTCTTCCATCACACAGTTTATTTATTTTCAAATTTATATCATATATTTTATCAAAATGGAGGATTTATTTTTCTTCCGCTTGGTACAGAACCGTTGATCAGAGGTTTAACAAGCCGCTATCGTAAAAACGCTTTTGTTAATGAAACGTAGACCTGACGCAGAATGTGTAAATTAGCAGCAGATAATAGTGATAGTTGAGGAGAGATAATAACTGAATAACAAAGCAAGCCCTCATGTGGGAAACAACAGATAAGAGGAAAAGAGGCTGACCCAGAGAAACACTGAGAAGAACATTGATCAGATTGACAAAAACAGCAGGAATCGGCTCCCTCAATGAGAAAGAGCTGCTTGCACAGAACAGAGACAAATGGCCAGATTTGATAAAAGATCTCTACAAGGATTGAAAACTGCTAGAATACAAATTTAGATATGAGAAAGAGTATCTGGGTCTATGCCCTATGGGCCGGTTATGGCTCAAAAAGTCAATAGGTACAAAGATAGATGATAAAGTGTGAGAACTTTATCATATCTCAAATACAAAAAATTAGTGGTATGTGTTGTACTAATTTCTCTTACCTTCTGAGCCTTTTTAAAAATTCCACTTTCCTCTTATCTTCTCAACCTTTTATTAATTCGACTTTTCTCTTACCTTCTCAACCTTTTATTAATTCCACTTTTCTTTTACACCTTCTTAACCTTTTTTTAATTCCACTTTCTTTTACCTTCTCAACCTTTTTTAATTCCACTTTTCTCTTACCTTCTCAACCTTTTTTTTAAAATTCCACTTTCTCGTACCTTCTTAACCTTTTTTAATTCCACTTTCTCTTACCTTCTCAACCTTTTTTTTATTAATTCCACTTTTCTCTTATTTTTTAACCTTATTTTTTATTAATTCCACTTTCTCTTACCTTCTCAACCTTTTTTTAAATTCCATTTTTCTCTTATCTTCTAAACCCTTTTTTTTATAACATTTTTGTTGAAGCTATATAATGTCCAACACAGCAAAAACAGAACCCAGTAAACATTCTTGCAGTAGCAAAATGTTCTTTTCTGTGAGTTTTTCAAACGGAAATTTTTCTTACGTAGGTAAGACCATTAGTTGGGTACCAGGTTGCTGAAATCAGGACTAAAACATACAAACCCAAAAGACTAGTAAATAACCAGAAAATCATGAATCAAACTCTCTAATATGAAACAACAAGAAAAATAAAATTAGGCCGATCTCAAGAGATATTAATAAGACGATAACAGAGGCAAGGACAGCAAGCACTGACATCATTATGAATATTGAGAAGCTAGCCCAGAACATGGATCTGTGTTGAGGTACAAAGAGAGCCTTGTGTGATGTCTGACACTACTGGAAAGATGATGATAATGACAAAAACCTTTCTTCTAGTGGCCCTCATAAAGGAACATTATTTTTAAAACACACACAATTTTTACTGGCTTCTATTTCTTTTTTTAATATGTTTGATAATAAATTGTGCTAAACAACTTACCACTTAGCATTCCAGGAATGGGTGAAATCTACAAGTAAGATCAACTGCAGGAGGATGAACAAGGATCCACCTACCATGCCCACGTACATCCAGTCTGAAAAAAAAATGGCCAGAACATGTAACAAATTATTTACATAAGAAATAAATTCAAAATGAATTATCTAAAAACAATGCATTACAAAGATAGTTAAGCAGGCCCTTCCATTTGCATTTGACAAGTCATTTTCGCTGTGCGCGGTCGGATCTTGCCAATAAATTAAAGTCTCATTTTTCAATATATATTTTAACTTTCATATTTCCACATATTATCTATCCTCCAACATGTAGCCCATCTCTATTTCATTTCATCATTTCATCTCTTATCCCTCTATTTACTTCTCCTTGACTTACCTGTCCCAATCATCCTAGATGTTGTAGAATTTATCTGTTTCATCGTTTTGATGCTGTTCTCATTTTCTGAAATGGCCGCATGTAGGTCGAAACATCAGTATTTTGTTGTGTTCATTTTTTTGTAAAGCTGTCACCATAGCTTGTAGCAGTGTATGTTACATCCCACCACAGGTACCAGTGCATTACAAAACTTATTACAAACTCTCTTTGGCAGTATACCCCTTACTTTAAAAAAGTTAATTCAGAACAAAAACTAATATCAAACCCACAAAGCAATGTAATTAACATTAAGTCAACTATTAAAAAGTAATTATTAATGCTACACCAACAATTAAAATATTCAATAAACAAAAGAATAAGAATGACAAAAACCAATTTTAACAACATGGAAAATATACTCACATCAAAACAAATAACATCAGAACTAAAACTACAAATAGCAAAATGCTATATTTACCCAGCATTCATGTATAGTGTAGAAACATGGACATTAAATATGAAAACAGAGCAGAAAATTTAAACCTTTGAAATATGGATCTATAGGAAAATTGGGAGAATTGAGTTTAAAGAATGGTGAAAGCTTTACAAAAAAGGGACACAACAAAATACTGATATTTCGGCCTACATGCAGCCTTCTTCAAGGAACAAGAACAACACAAACGGACAACAGAATAAAGATAAGCTCTACAGCTGCAATTATTTGCCTCTTCCCTATATTGAAAATACCATTGTCCAAAACTTTTGAATATAAAATTTCACAAATTGCAGAGAATATGAGAGAACAAAAAAACCAATATTAAACCTCTATAAGAAGTTATAGAAGATAGAAGTTATGACACAAAATGTAGCAAGCTCTACTGGTGAAAGCAGAACCAGAATCAATAAGTAGCTTCTTTTTTGCTTTTGTTCAACGATTACTTCTCTTTGTCACCCTCCCTTAAAAGGGGAATAAGTGACATAGATGAGTTGTGGTTGACAGCACAAACTGTGATACTTGTTCCTTTTGACCCAACACATCTGACTTCTGTACGACAGTTTTTCAGACTGAGTTTGTCTTCCCCATTCAATCCTTTCTTGCTTGATCAAATGATTAGTCTGTTTAGAGAGCCACTGCAGGGATGTGGAGTAGGATCTTCATGAGTTATAGTTCATTTATCCTAATGCAAGAAGAGAGAAATGAATAATTATTTCTTTCAACCCATGCACTGCCCAGCATCTTGGCCCTGCTACAAGCAGCAAATGATTCACATACTTTGGAAGTAAAGTTACACCAAATAGGAAACCAACACAGATAACCAAAAAAATGAATGAGAAAGTAGCTGTAGCTAAACTAAACAAAATTTATAGATCCACTCAATACAATACAAAAATTAAACTTTGGATATATGATGGCTATGTCATTTCAGTTCTACCTGTATGGACCTGAATCACGAGGAGTAAAAGAAAAGAAACATCAAGACAGTCATCACTTTATACAACCAATCTAAGGAAAATGCTCACAATATTTTGGTTCAATAAAATCAGCAACAAAGAAATTACCAAAGATTGCAACCAAGAGGAAATGCACACATTAATAACATGAAGATGCTGGAGTTTGAAAGATCACATATTTGACTGTGATCCTGAAACCATCACAAGAACTACTATCAACTGGAGAGAAGGTAAAAGAGAGGTAGACTAATTGGTGAAAAAAAAGGGGTGACTGATTGGCCTGGAGGCAAGATGCTGGTCTCTAGACAGAGAGGTTGTGAGTTGAAATCTCAGCTGCATCAGTTGGGACTTTTATTTGTGAATTCACTCTGTGGCAACAACCCCTGGTCTCACCAGTGAGGTTTAGCTTGAAATGTCAATTACTCATCAATGGGAAAAAAATGAGTTACAACAAAGACGTAGTTATCTGCCTGTGCGATGAGTGACCCCTGTGAACACGGCTGTCAAGAAAAAAACAGAACAACACAAAAAATTCAGTTCCTAGCCTCTAGGAACTTCTCCAGAAGTGAAAGCTGATGAACAAAATAAAAATAAAAACTGGTGAAAACAAAGGTGGAAGAAGAACAGCATGAAACAGCTTGAGATTTACAAAAAATTGTCACAAATTGAGAAAAGTAAAGAAAAGATGTTATTTCCCTACAAGATAAAACCACTTTCAAGAACCATGGTCAAATATAAGAAGATGATGTAAAGAATGGCAAGTATACAACTACATACTTACATATACTAAACTCTTGGGGGATGAAAAATGCTCCGACACACAATCCACACATTACTAAAACCTTGAAGCCCCAGTATCTGATGGCAATATCCAAACAAATATAATCACAGCCAGAAATATCATATGTAACATTTGCATGAAAAAACTGATACAAACCATTCAAATTCATAATAAATATTTAGATAACATTTATAAGCTGTTATATTTTAACAAGACATTTCAGCTGTTAGCTGCAGGTGAAAGGCAAAGTAATAATGTATTTATTAATTTTTTTTAATTGTAAAACAAATAAAAAAACTAAAATTTAAAGAATAAAAGTACAGATAATAAATAAGTACAATAAAAAGTACAATAATAATAATATAATACCTTCCAAATGATATGGGTAACCCGTATACAGTACACTTTTTATGTGTTTTTCATTTAATATAGCCATACGTCCAATTATACGATTAAAGACCATTTTGTGAAACACATTTTTCCCCCTTCAAATTTATGTACACATAACATTTTTCTAAAATTGTATATCAGCTACCTCTAGAAACGGCTAAAACTAATTTTTTTTAGCCAAAAAGTTACAGCAAAGAGACACACATTTTAACGCATTTATAACTGGAGATATGGATATGTGACTAGTGTTTCTATATATCTTCTTCTTCTTCTACCTTTTTAGCTCCCAGTGGAGCATAGGTCTTCAACAAACACTTTCCAAGTTGTTCTGTTTTTTGCCATTCTTTAAAGATCATTCCATGTCTTCCCCACCATCTTCATCTCTGTTTCTGTCTGTCTTCTCCAAGAATTCCTTGGTATTCCTCTTTGCTTTTCCCCTGGGGATTCCAAAAAAGGGCCTGTTGTGTAATACTCTCAGTTGGCTTCCGTAGTGTGTGTCCTATCCAGCGCCATCGTCTTCGCTGTATCTCTTTATCCACTGGTATTTGACTGGTACATTTCCATAATTCTATGTTAGTGATTTTGTCCTGCCATTTCCATCCTTTTATTCTGCGTAAGCATCCATTAATGAAAGTCTGTATCTTCGTGATTGTCAATTTTGTTGTTCTCCATGTTTCACAGCCATATAATAGGACCGCCTTAACATTTGAGTAGAAAATTTTTATTTTTGTATTTAACCTAATTTCTTTTGATTTCCATATGTTTCCCAGTGCAACTAATGCACCTCTTGCTTTTGATATCCTTATTTTGGTATCATTTTCTGTTCCTCCCTCTTTATCTATAATACTGCCCAGATATGTGTAAGATTTTACTTCTAGTAGAGGTATTTCTCCTATTTTTATTTGGTTATTGCCAACTTCAATAATTCTCATAATTTTGGAATTATCTCTTTTTATTTTCAGTTCCAGCTGTTGTGATCTCTCATCAAGTATGTTCATTTTAACTTGCATCTGTTGATGATTATGTGATAGGAGAGCTATGTCATCAGCAAAGTCTAAGTCATTAAATTGCTTGGTCAGTGACCACTGGATTTCATTTCTGTTGTTCTGAGTTAGTTTCATAATCCAATCTTGACCAGTAGAAAGAGAAATGAAGATAGAAGGCATCCCTGCCTTACTCCTGTTCTTATTTCAAATGCTTCTGTAAGCTGCCCATTATGCACAACACTACATTTCATTTCTTCATACACTGTTCTTATAAGGTTATCCAAACTTTAGGGAGATTCCATAATGACTCAACAACTTCCAAAACATTCCTCTGTCTAAACTATCAAATGCCCTTTCATAATCTATTAATCCACTGGAAGACTTAGTCTAAGATTAAACGAAACTTGTCTTGCCAAGAAGTAGCAAAAAAAATACCCCATCACAAAGATAACAGTACAGATACAGCGACCCCCTCCCCCCGTGTTCCTATGCGGTGAAGAAGGTGTTTGAAAGATTTATGGCGAAATCGTGTGACTATCAAGGTAGTTTTCAAGATATTGGCCATGTCATGTCCAGTCGCCGAGTCAGAAGAAGTTATTAGTTATATAATTATTGTTATAAAATAAATTTTATGTTAAAATATCTGATGCTCAAGATGTGACGAAGTTGTGTCCAGTAGCCAAGTCTAAACCTCTTGCAGAAACTATTGATTATTTAATTATTATTATAAAATAATTAATTATTAAATTTAAATTAATAATGAACAATATTATAATAAAATAAATACTACTAATATTTAATATTATTAATAAATTTTATTTTTGTTATAAATTAACATTTAAAACTGTCATGCATGTTTTATTCCTCACTTGTACAGCTTTTATTGGTCTGGTGTATAGGTTCGCCTAATCTATATATGGAAGGTATATAATATAATTAACTTATCAACTAAAACAACAACCCAATAGCTTTTATTGTATAAATGAAGCAGTTAATGCAAAGCCAAATAATAGTCACAATCAGAATGACTAACACTTATAAATTGCTATTATTCTTCAACTTGAGTACATTTCTTTAATTATGTTAAGATAATACACACCCATTTTGGATGCTTGCACGCCAGTGATTGCTTGAAGGGACAAATGCTGTCAAAATGACATGCAGAAAATAAAATGTGACGACAGCCAAGCTTAGCCTGTAAACGGCCTTGTATCCTACAAAAAGATCACAGGACTCTGAGTTTAAATGCTGACAGATCTCAGAGATGCTCATAACCTGTAGACACAAAGATGCTAAAAAAATTATAGTGCCATTTCTGTGAATTTCATTTTTGTGTTATTCACAAAGTTTCAATTGTGATGAGCTCTCTGGTAATAACTATTATCTTGTTTATTACTAAGCTGGAATACTACTGCTCTTGTCTGAAAATGAAAACTAAATATTTGTTATATGTAATTTCTCTATATTATTAAAAATGAATAAAACGTTAGCCATGAGCAAAAATAGTGCAACATTTTAATTTCCTGCAAATTTTAAAATATTATCCAATAATTTTGTGGATGCAAGAAAAAATGTTAGAAATCCGTTTACAGGAAAAAGAAAAACCCTAGCCATAAAATGAAAAAATTTAAATTTTATGGGAGAAATGTAAGAGCTGGCAACCCTAAATCCAATCTTGATCAACAGCTTCTAAGTTCACCCAGCTTTAATAAGTCATCATTATCGAGTACGTGCCTTGTGGCAGAGGTTACCATATCTCTCCACAGCTTTTTATCTATACAGTATATCAATTTTGTTGTTGACTTTATAACCAAGTGACTCTCTTAAACTATCTTGTATCTTTTCTCTCTATTTTCTTTTATTACTTAATCCTTGATTTTTCCTGTTGTCACAATATTTTCCAGATGTTCCTTTCTCATAACAGTAATAAAAATTAGTGGCCGTGTAAGAAGACTTATCAACCAACATAGAACTGGAGTCGTCAGTCGCTGGACACTGCGGGACTTGCTCAGGAGGGGATCTGAGCACCTATGGACATGTTCGGAGTGCAATGATGATGACCCGCTAATAACTCAATAACAGCCAAAAAATTATGATTGTTTCCTCCTGATCCAGTTAAGGCAAACTATTTTTTTTTCTGATATAAAAGGCTCTCTGGGTACACCAAATGTCTATAAATGGGTACCAGAGATAAACCCCAGGAAGAAAAATAGTGAGGAAGGGAGTTGACCACTCTATCCACCTCATAAAGACCAGGCTTAGCACAATGAAGTCACAAACACTTTATCACTCAATGGCAACTACACTGAGGCTATCTTTACCTTTTTTTTTGCACAACCCTCTTTTAGAACATGCTCTTTAATCTTTTTAGCCTTCCTTCTTAACATTCATCTGTAAAGCCACAAGTCTGTGGCCTTCAACAATTTTCTTGTTTGATGTGCAATTGCTCAGGATTCATATTCATAGACTGGTTCCATGTAGCAATGAAGAATTCAATTTCTTAAACCCAATGACATAAATCTTATAATAATAGGCTTTCTGTCTTGGGTGATAAATTGATGTGTCACAGTAGGTCACTCAACAGCAAACACAGCATTTAAATAGCTGAATAGTTCTATTCTAGAAAGACAGTCTCACCAGGAACAGGCATAGTTGGATGATGAGACTAACATTGGTGCTTTTGCTGTGACTTTTGTTTTTGGGCCTTTTCTTTTCTTGCAATACTTGAATTTCCGCATCTCTGTTTTTCAAGTAACTCTTTACCATTCATGACGTTCTGACTATTTATGGCGAGTTTCCAGATTTTCACTGTTGATATTGAGATGTTTCATGCCACACAAGCAGGTATCTTTAAAACGGAGAGCTGGTCAACCTATAGGTGTCTGTCACTGTTCAGAATCTCTTTTGGAATTCTGCCATACAGGACATGTGTCCCAGCCATCTCTGACAAGGTTGGATTTTATATATATATATTTACTTTGTCAAATGCTTTGGTTCAGCTATAAAACACAAGTACTGATCAACTTTCACTATTTTTTATTGCTCTTTTTTCTGAAGATCGTATGATGTATATGGCATTATTTGTACCTATGATGTCAACTCTAACAACAATGACCAATATAAAGCAAAAATAGAATTGTACTGAACTGGAGTTGTATGGAAAAGCTTTTCTTTACAATATGTCATACATATGTATATATGTGTGTGTTGATGCTGTGAAAGTATAAACTAGCAGTGTATTACTTACATGTTTTTCAACCAACTTCTGTAAGTCAGGGACTAGCATAAGACACTGGATAATAAATATTAGCGTTATAAAGATTGTGTACATGACACGAGTTCCTGTTGATTCGTTAATTGGTGGCAGACAGTTGCAGCACAAGGCACATGATGCTGGACCACAGCAACAAGCAAACTGAAATGTAAAGTGCATAAAACATTGTACTGTTAAACTCTGTCAGAAGACACATAATAAAGTATTTATTGTTGTTTGTGTTCAACTTATAATTCTTCCCTTTCTAATTCTTGTCTGTCCTTAGAAAAGAGTTAGTATAGATCATCATCATCAAGTACCATGCCTACTGTTGTAGGTGATCATGTCTCTCCACAACTTTCGATCTCAACATTTATTTATCATTTCTGTTGCTGACTTTCTGCTAAGCCATTCTCTTAAGGTGTCTTATATCTTTTCTCTTTGCTTTTCTCTATCTCTTCGTCCTTTAATTTTTCCAGTTGTCACAATATATTCCAGTTGTTCCCTTCTCATTGCATGGCCAAAAAATGATGATTATTTCTTCATAATAAACTAGCTCCCTTTTTGTTTTGGCCTCTTTCAGAATGTTTTTATTACTCTTCTTAGCTGTCCAAGGTATTCTCAACATTCTTCTGTAAAACCAAATTTTTACAACCTCCAGTGATTGTCTTGTCTGTTGTCATATTGTCCATGGTTCACATCCATAAATAGTTATGTTATAATTTACACAAGTCTGTCATATCTGCACATTTCAGCCCAAGCATCTGACTTCCATGTGATATTTTTAGGTTCTAGGTTGCCACAGATTTCTGGTTGTTTAGTTACTGAGAATGACCAAAGAATACAAAGAGTTTGCTATGATGCTTTCTATATTTATCTGCATACTCTAATGATTACTTATCTCTCTGTCATCCACCCTTTCAAGAGTGTTATTGGGACACAATTTTCACCATGTTGTGGTTGTCAGCAAACAACAATGTCTGCACCTTCAACCCTAAATATCGGGGAATTGGGTGGCCTCAAAGCAAGAGGCTGGTCTCGCGACAGAGATATTGTGAGTTGAAATCCTGGCTGCACCAATTAGGATTTTTATTTATGATTTCTCTCTGTGGCAACTAACCCTAGTCTCAGCTGCGAGGCCCAGCTTGAAATGTCAATTACTCATCGACAGAAAAAATATTAATATCTCTGAAGACGGAGTTATCTGCCTATGCAGCGAGGGACCCTTGTGTACATGACAGCAAGGAAAAGTGGATTAACACGCAAAATTAAGTTCCTAGTTTCTAAGTACTTCACCAGAGATGAAAGCTGACAATGCAAGAAGAAAAAAAACATATACAACATTAGCATGGCATTTTTAGGGTACCATTTCCTCTTTGATCTCCATTTGCTTGAACAAATTACTTCTAAGCTCACCACAGGTAGGTAGAGATGTATTTTCATGAGCTGGACTTCTGGTTCCAAGATGGTTGAATGAGGTTCATGTTCTCTCAACCGCTGCAGGAATTGCATTTGGGGAATGATTAATTTTGGCTCTCCAATGCAATTTTCTGCATTAAAGTCAATATGATGTTCTACTTAACAAATTTGTGCCGATGATGCGGAGTTGCACACTGGACAATATTCCTCTTGACAAGTCAAATGTTGTGAATGCGACCTTCCCCTGTCTAGAGTTGATATGCAGTTTACGTCAACACATTGAGAGCTGTTCAATGGTCGTCGTTGGAATTGTTTGACGCCAATTATTTATATGTTACAACTCATTAATATGGACTGCTCTGCCAAGTCAACCGAAGGTTTCACTTTAGGAATCTAGCACTGTGTTTCATATGTTGTTGGCAGGATACACTAGAGTAATTTATGGGTGCAGCCAGTGTTGTGTGTGCTATGTCATCATGATGGCTGATCGTATATCCCTAGTCCACACTTACGCTAATGATGAAAGGCGAAATGACGAAGCTTTGTTCATGACTTTGCAGCAACGGGGGTGACTCCGGGAGTTTCATGTTAGTCAGGAGGGATGTTGTCTAGATTCAAGAGGGTTACTGTGAGATAGAGGGTAGACAAGTGAACTGGTTTATAATTTCACAAATTCACATTGCAGGGAGATATTATGGTCTGTTGTTTGATGTGCGACGGGGATAACCCGATGACTAACTGTGTTTCATATGTTCGGATTTGGAGTCAAAAACGATGTGCTAACATCATCAAGCGCTATATATTTTTAAAAATCTGACCATCATTTTCAGGACGACGTCAACTTCCAGTCAGGGGGTTAAGGCAAAGGAATGTAAATGAATGCATAAAAATGCGAAGCTGCAGTAAAGCTGAATATGAGGGAAAATTGACAAAAATGGTATGGTAAAAGCTTTATGTGATAAGTAGACGACACAGATTTGAACGACGTTTCGGCCCAATAGGCCTTCAGCAGCAACAAACAGACAACACGCACACACAGATATGTAAGTACATAAAACAAATCCTACATAACTAACTAGTAACGAAACATCCAAAACAAAATAATCGAAATTGGTTAAAGAAAAGAAAAATTACTTCCCTGTGTTGTGGACCGTGGTCAGAATGGGAAAGGAATGGTCACACGGGTGTAGCTGTAATTATACCCTCTGGTCAGGTGAAGGGTTCTAAAAATACACGAATGGGGTGGAACGCTGTCTAGGTTACATCGACTGCAAAAACACTGACAATGTCTGAAAGTATCTAAGGGCCCATAAATACATGTATACACACACACAGATGTGTGTATACATATATACACGTACAAACAGACGTGCACATACTTATACATATCAACACACACATATATATATATATATATATATATATATATATATATATACCAATACCCATACATATGAACACATACATGCATGTGCACATCCATACGGGGACAATCATATATGTGTAGAAATGTGCACATAACACACACATAACCAGAGGAGTTCACACCTAGGTCAGTGTGCAAACACAAAGGAAAAGAATAGAACAGCAGAATAACAGGTACTCAAAAGGCGGAAAGAGTGAGATGTCTGAGATTGGGGTACAATAAAAACATATGAGGGGTAAGTAGCACAGAAAAAAGGGGTATAGGGGAACATAGAAGTGTCTCAATCGGAACTAGTGGAGAAGAACTATGAATAGTATGGCATAGTAGATAGACTAAAGAGCCCAAACATGGGCAGTAGAGAAGGCTATGCAAAAGGGAAGGAGTAGCCGAAAGGAAACTATGTGTACGAGTGTGATATATTCATGCCTCGTGGGGTCAGCGAGCCATACGGGACTATGAGGTGGTTCTCCAAAGTGAATCGGCTGCGATCGCCAGAGTGACAAAGGATAATACCAGTGATACAGATGTTGTCTTTGCCCTTGTGATGTAGATGTTCACAAAATCTTTCCGCTAATCATCTTCCAGACTCACCAATGTACGTAGGAACCATTAAAAGATATGTCTGAAAAGTGTTCTTTAATGCAGTTTCCTCATGTCTGGCTTGTTGCAGGAGCTACTGAGTTAAGTGCTCTGTGCACACCATGAGCTGTGCGTTTCATCCGTTTTAATCGTGTTTCAATATTCCAATTGTTTACAATAAGTGATGATTTCATATGACAGGGAACAGAGTGTTCACTTTTGCGCGGTTTCGCCTTATGTCTTTTGACATATGCTGAGACTGCTATGACGGGGACTGCCGCTACTTTTCTTTGTTTGGGAGACTTAAGTAATTTGGATGCTTTCATTGGCACGGGCAGTTGAGCAATTATGGGTTTTAATTCATTTGCAGTGATACTGGGGCCTTCCATAACCATAACTTCATGAGCTGTGGTTCTTCACTAACTCTAGCGCAAGCAGTCAGTTATGAATGGCTGACCACTTTACAGTCCAGGTGCTGCAAATGTTGGTACCCTAAAGTAGTATTTCTATGAAGTCAAATTTTACCCTAGATTATGATTCCTATTTCTGGGTCATGATTTCATGATACCATCGTCAAAATTATTACCATTTAAACGTCATATTTGGAGTTCCAAAAATAGTATTTTCTTTTAACTTTTGCTACACAGCTGTGTGTTTAACCAATCAGTCACACAGGAATCGGATGCTGTAATAATTCCGTGGGTCATGTTAGATTTATGGCCTAAAATTTTAATGCATCGTGCCATGGCTGCAAGAGGTGTTACATTGTCTATTCACATGGTCGTCATAAGTCTGTCAATCCAGTCACATGTTTCGGCTCCATCAAAGCATTGTTCACTGTCTCTCCCATGTTACAAAGGTTTCTTTGATGTCTCGCCAATGGCCAAGGAGATTTTCCCCATCACAAGAAAAAAAAACATTTCCTTGAAAATTGACGAAATTTATTCTTTTAAAAAAACAGTCCCCTTTCTACGAAAAAATCCAAAATAAAAGGAAACAAGTCCAACACTTATGGATTACCAGAAGTAGTAATATGGAAGGAATTGGAGGGAGGGAGGATGTTTGCCTGAAACAAACTGTCAAATTACAAAATTTTATTTTAAGGCGGTAATTTTTACAACTGAATCGTAATGTAGGGTTAAACTGAAATCAGATATCCAAAACCAGTTTGTATGTGTATGCATGTATATGTTAAATAAATTGACATATTTTCCACTAACTGGAACAGACCAAATTCACAACCAATTGATCAGCTATGATGAAGTCAAATACATCACCAAAGGCTAGTATCTTGAGAAATGGAAACAAGAACACCCAAAGTATAACCAGAGGGACGGATACTACTAACTATTAAGGAGTCATCATACTTTGCCTACACACTGGCCACAACAGAATGAGAAACCACATGTTCACTAAACTTAAAAAAGGAACTACCAGTCAATGCCACTGTACCTTGGATAACATGACAACAAAACATGCTCTACAGGATTGCCCCCCAGTACACAGACCAGAGGAGAACAATTTGGCCCATGCCCACCTCCATGGAAGAGAAACTCTATGGGGCAACCGAATCACTGAAACAGACAGCAGCCTTCATACGAGAGTCTGGAATCCTAGTCTGAATAAGCCATGATCTCAGAAGAAGAAGACCAATTTAAATCTTAAATACGATACCTATCTTTAACTCTCCCAGTTATGATGTCATAGTAAAAATTACTACCACTTAAAGGTAACATTAGGTGCTCTAAAAATAGTAATTTCTCTGAACCCTTGACACAGTCCATGTATTCACACTAGGCAGACACATGGGGACTCTAAATTTCTTGGTCAGGTTGATTTATGACCTGAGTTTCATCTCATGGACGTGTTACAATGTCTATCAGTATGGTCACTGTAAGTCTGTAAGTATATTTGAAGACCACATAACATTTTTTGCTAAGTTGCCTAAGTCACAAAGGGTTGTTTGATGTCTGCCAATGACTAGGAAATTTCCCAGATCACAGCAAACATAATAAAAAAAGGAAAAAGTGCCAATTTATTGAAAATTTTCTGGAAATGGGCATCTCACGATCTCAAAAAAAAAAAGGAAAAAGGGGGGAAGAGGGGGGGGGGGGAGAATTGTTTGATTATGGAAAAATGTCAAATTTTGGGGAATTTGTGTTTTGATGTGGTAAATTTTACTACGGTATCATAATCTAGGGTTAAGTTTATGATTACAGTTTATAGGTAAAAGGTAAACCAATAGCATATTACTCCAGACAAGTATAAAGTGTTTCAACCTCAAAATTTTTTGCCAGAACAATATAGGTAAAGTACCAACACCTTCTTTCATCCATTATTACCTTTCTAACTTAAGCCTAGTACCCGTTTTTACTACTGGTTGGCTGGTGCACTAATCTCTGCGTTATATGGCCATGAAGACAGTATGTAACAATAAATTACATAGTTCACTTTGCTCCACTTCACCTCACAAACAAACAAATGCTCTTACACGGTTACATTTTCTTACAGATAGTCCTACACAGTTACAATTTCTTACAGACAGTCTTACATGGTTATATTTTATTACAGACAGTGCATAAACTCACTACTAAACAACTTAATCGGTGAGTTTTTATGTTTAAAAGAGAGTCTGAGTTGTAGAATTAAAATAATTGAAGTGCAGTAATTCATTAAAGTAATATGTAAAAGTTTGTACTTCCACATAAATATGTCACCTTGTCATGGATTTTTAGTGACAGCATCTAGTGTCATATTTTTATGTGAAGGAGAAAATATTAATTAAATATTTATTCATAAATTTGTTGTATAACATTATACATCAATCTTATGTGGAGAATGAATGAAGAAAGATTTCCCCATCAGGCATTCATGTGGAAACCATTGGTAAAAGAAAACAAGGCAGACTAAGAGAAGCACAGAACAATTACTAAGGAAGACTCAACTATGAGACTAAGAAACAACCAAAACCTACATGAACTAGCATCAAATTATCAATCGTGGAAACTATGACTTCCGTCCTATGTGCTGTCTTTGGCCCGAGGAAAATGAATGAAAATGAATTTGTTGAAGAGCTGTTAAGCAACTATTTTAAAAACATCTATAACAAGCGTGAAGTATTTTCCTGAAAATACTCACTAATAACGCAAAAAAGTAGTCTACCCATTGTGTTTGTGGGAAAGAAATATAAGTTCCCATGTTCATCTTTTTTACAATGAGTGTCAACATGGGTGATGTGATCAGTATCACGCATGAACACGGTGTCCGGTTAGCGCAATCGATAGGCGGTTGGCTTAACACGGCAACAGCCGGGGTTCGTACCCTGGCAAGGACACCTGGGTTTTACTAATTCCCTAAAAATTAGTACCTCTGAAGTCGGAGTAAATCTGCCTGCATGGTGAGGGGCATCCTGTAATGGGATAAAACAGACTTTACACGCAAAATTCAGTCCCACAAAAATTGAGTGGGTGGGACTTCGTCAGAGGTCAAAAGCTGACGAAAGCGAACGAACGAACGCATGAACACTCTACTTTCACAGAGAAAAATCATTGGTACCCACTTTCAGATGTTAGTGATCTAGTCTAATAAATTTGTATACTTCATTGCCCTATAACAATGTGAGCATATGTTGTAGAATATTCTATTTTCTCCAGTTTAATTTTTTTTTTTCATTTTAGATGATGTAGTGGTTAGTATTTTTGTTGAAATGTGTTATCTGCCAGTTATCAGTTGAAAAAACTGCAATAAAATTGGGTTGCTAGTAGCTCTCAGAAAGAGCACCACTACTTCACCTACTAAATGCTACAGTTCCAGCTTAATACTGGCAACTAAAACATAAAAATAATGTGTTAAATCCAGCAGACCACTATAACAATTGTGTGCATGTTTCTATTGTTACAATATAGTATAGTAATATTCTTATACAAGAGTAATTTCAGTAATTGGCAGTTGATTCTCTAATTTGATAATATAACAACATCAGCATCACTGTCATCACATGTTTTAAAAAATCAAAATTTGAATATAAACATAGTTTTGTCTAAGTATGAAAACAACAAATTTATAAATTACCTGTGATATGCAGCAACCCATGGTCTGAAGACGTTGTGTTGTTGCTAACAAAAATAAATAATACAAACTTGACACTAGTGGTAAAATAAGCCAGAGGATGCTGTCCTGTTAACACTTTTAATGTTTTCGTTTGCAAAAAAAAAATATGCAAACACTAATCACTGATGATTAAACAAAAACAATTGGTTCAATGCAAGCACTTTGGTAACAACACCTAATTAGTCTAATAATCTCAACCGGACAGTAATAATATTAATATATATATTGGTATTATTAACAATCTATCAGCTGATTCAATCATTCATGGAAGTGGTCCTTCCGACTGTACGGTACAATACTTACTTTTTTATATGTTAATGTATAACTGTATTTATATATTAAATATTATATATCATGTCAGGTTGAGTTTGACAAAATTACCGAATATATATAACTAAACTGTAAACTGGTCGTCTGCCTTATTAAATTAAAAAATACAATATTTAAATATTACATTTAGTTTAGTCTTGTCTAATGTCTTAGTATAATTTAGCACTTGCAGACAATTGGACACGTCGCGTCGACAAGACCAAGATGACCTGTACTGTCTCAACTGTCTACTATTTACTTTACTAATTTACTGTACAGCAGTGTACTGACTGTTTAAAGCTTTCAACTAGTAATATCATTTTTGTTTTAAATTATTACTAAAAATGGTTGTGAAACACCTTCCGTTACACTTGTTATACAACTACATTACACTCCACTCACAGAGAGAGTTTGAAATTTAAAGTTTAAAGGGACGGAGTCAACTCACACTGAGTTCAGTGACTGAGCTCGTGTAACGCGAGAAATAGTAATTAATCTTTTACAAATTATAGTAGCAGCAGTTCATAAAAGAAAAGTTGATTTGAATAATTGTAAAGAGTTGTTCAACGAATTGTTATACACAGGAGCACACACAAAGTGTGCCTGTGTGTGCATCCTCTAAAACGATTCATGAATGTTAATTTATGTTTATCCCGTCCAGCTGCAGAGACTGAATAATTTGGTAAACATTTGGGAGGTCTGCCTGTTCTAAATATAGAAATCAAACAACTCTTTCAACAGAAGAGCGACACATCTTAATACATTTAAACACTTTCAACGAGAAGAGCGGCACAAACACAATTATTTGACAATAGAAATTGCCGCTATTTATTAAGAATTCAAATTGATGTTTATTTTTTTTTAAACTGGATCTCAAGACAGACTTTTCTTAATTGTATCCCGAGCAAGGTTCAACAATATATAAAAAATTGTTGCCCGTCTATGGTTTGCAGTTAGGACTGGCGTCACTGTAGTCGCGGCATTCCCAAATCCGTTTTGCCACACGTTCAAGCAATCATCTAAGTGTTCGTCTACGGATTGTTCCTTTTTTGCATTGATTGAACATGTTGCATTCTTTTCCACGGCGTATGCATTTCCTGTTTGTCTTTCGTGGCGCCGAGTTCCACTATTCATTTGACCTGTAAGTTATTCTTAGCTAGCTATCACCTGCCTGTGTCCCGTCTGTAGTGTTTCAGCGGCGCAAATCATGAAAACAGGTGTGCCAGGTATTGGCGGTATAGACCCACATATTAATACTAATTGTCGTGCAATTAAACAATCTTAGAAGGCTTCAAGTAAATGCCAAGGAAAAATTATACGCCATTAGAAAACTTTTGTTTGTTGACGATTGTGTTATTTGCGGGTCAACGTCATTGCACTCCAAACATGTCCATAGGTGCTCAGATCCCCTCCTCAGCAATTCCCGCAGTGTCCAGCGACTGACAACTCCAGTTCTATGTTGGTTGATTAATTAGTCTTCTTATACGGCCACTAAGTTTCTCATTTCTGGTTGTGCCCAACTTAACTCCCATTTCCATCATCCGAAGAAGTGACGTGGATCTGTGTTTGTCGAAATCCTGTGCTCTTCCCACATCTCGAAGGGCGTTGATGATGTCCGCCCGATCCATTGGTTGCCCGTCCTCAACGACAGAACAGGTAGCCAACCTGTCCGCTCTTTCATTTCCCCGTACTCCCGCATGTCCAGGGACATAGACAAAGGTGACCTTACGTATTTTGGATTTCTGCAACGACTCTACCCATTGCATGCGTACAGAGCCCGCCTACCCTTTTTTTTATCATGATCATCGAATCACTCAGTATACATGCGTGGGTGTAGTCTTGTGACTCTAACCATTTGAATGTCTTGGTCACTGCCATCGCCTCCATTGTCATGCTACTCGTGGTCATGACGTATGCACCACTGTCTTCCTTGGCTATTCTGCCTGCCGAGCGTGCTGTAAATGCCCATGCACATCTTTGGTGTCGTCTTACAGATCCGTCTGTATAGATGACTGCATCTTTCTCATCGGTGTTATCGCAGATGAGACCGTTGACCTCAGCATTAATCACGACCGGGTTCTGTTCCCTACTTTTCCTGTCGAGTGTGACAATACACGAGAAAGTCCCATTGAATGACGTAGGCACCGGTATCCACTCCTCACCAACGCTGATATTGGGAAGCCCACAGACCTGTTTGATGACATCTGCTCGGCCCACCCATGATTTGCCTCTTTTTAGCCTGGTACCTTTCTCTGTGTTGAGCACGTGGTGCAATGGATGCTCTGTATCTGTACTAATCTTCAGGTATGCTCGTGCTCTCCAGATCCTGATTCTGTCATCCATGGTTTGTAAGTCAAGAAAATACCTCATTGCCACACAGGGAGTGTCCCTTGTACATCCCAAGATAATGCGCATGGCTTCATTCTGTATTTTCTCCAGCCTATCAATTTGAGTCGTACTGACAGTAAGAATTGCCAGGGCATACTCGATTGGTGCGAGGACAAATCTCTGGAACAGAAGAGTAAGTAGCCTCTGCTCGATGTTGGCAGCTGCCATGACCTTTAAGGCGGCTAATCCTTTGCAGGATTTTGTTATCACACGGTCGACGTGGTCCCAAAAACACAGGCTGCGATCAAACTTAACTCCGAGGTATGTCATCAACTTGTCCCTGGTCACTTCATCAGCTTCCATTCGTACTACCGATGTGGTCATATTTACGATATGATTGTTAAGGGAGAACCATGAAACTGATGCTTTATTAGGATTAACCAAGGCACCTGAAACCCCACACCAGGAAGAAATGCGATCGAGTTCGTCTTGCATTGTGGAGGCGATTCCCCGTCTGTCTCTTCCCTGTCGATATACCAGAATATCATCAGCAAAAGTCATAGTTCTTCCCCTCCCATCCAGCTGTTGTTCCGTAATCGTTATTGTGTACACGTTAAATAGAACTGGTGACAATGGTGAACTTTGTGGCAGCCCTGGACAAATGGATGTTGGCTCGGAAGACCAACTCCCACATCTGAGTATCACCTTCCTCTGAAACTGTGCCGCGGCGATCCATCTAATGAGGAAGGGGTTCACCGCCAGTTTGAGGAGCATATACATGAGATATTCAAATGGTACCCTGTTGTATGCATCCTCCAGATCTATAGCAGGAGCACATGTCTCCTCTCGTCTGTGGAAGCCTTCGAAGACGTCATAGGCACTGCCGCATTGAGTCATGTCTCTTTATTATCTATATCCTTATATCTTATATCTATAACCTCCGAGTGTGGGTGGGAATGCATGTTTCTGTTTAAGGTGACAGGTGAGGACACGGGCAACTATTTTCTCCTGCAGCTTGCCCGCAGTGTTCTGCATTGTTATGATTCTGTAGGCACTGATCTGAGAATGGTCCTTGTTTGGCTTCGATAGTGGTAGTAAGTAGCTGTGTAGCCACTCCTCCTTAATCTGGCCACTCCGAATGCTGGCATTAAAATCATTGACCAGTTTTGTCAAGTCGTCGACAGCTAAATCGCCTATGTCATCGTACCGAAAATCCATCTGGACCAGGAGCAGTGTTGTGTGACCTTTTAAGTGTCGTGCGAATGGTATCTGTTGTGATTGTGAGATTTTCTTCCAGCCCTACATCCTTACACAATTTTGACAGCGATCCCCATATCGTCATTCTTACAGCCTCATTTCTTTGGTCCGTCTGCTCAATGTAGCGGGCAAGCACGGCCTTCCCTTTGCTCTCATCAGATTTGTGCCATCTTAGGCCTGTGCTCTGAAAGTCTGGTATGCCTCTGTGTCGTGTTGTGCCATTCATTCTCTGATGAAGGCGCCAGAATGTGGCTAGCAATGTTTCTGAGCAGACTTTTTTTTACAGAAGTCATCCCATTTGACATCCTTAGCCTGCTTAACACATTTGCTGACGATTGTGCTCTCAATGCTGGTTCAGAGATTGATCTGCAAAACAACTTATACAAATCCTATCAAACCTATTCCGACTTTGGACTCGACATAAACACAGAGAAAATATAAATCATTTTTCAACCAGTAACTGGCAACTGTAAAACTGAAATAAACAAAAGAATAGGAATGGCAAAAAGTAATTTTAATGGCATGAAAAATATACTAACATCAAAACAAATAACACCAGGGCTAAAACTAAGAATAGTAAAATGTTATATCTTTTCAACATTGATATATGGCGCTGAAACATGGACACTAGACAAGAAAACAGAAAAGAGAATTGAAGCCTTTGAAATGTGGATATATAGAAAATAGTTATAACTGGATGGAAAGAAAAGAAAAAAAACGATGAAGTCTTAAAACAACTAAAAATGAAAAGCGAACTACTAAACACAATTCAAACAAGACAAATGCAATTTATATGTTAAAAGACACAACAGCCTACTAAAAGTAATCTTGGGTGAGAAAATACAAGGTAAAAGAGGCAGACCAAGACTAACATGGACGTGTAACATCAAAAGATGGACAAATCAACCTATGACAACCTGCACCATCAAAGCAAGAGAACTGGCAGAATGGTGCTCCATGGTAGCCAACCTTCGTTGCGGGGATGGCACTAGATTATGATGATGAACTGGCAAAACATTTACAGCGCCAACGATCATGGTAAACAATGAGCATTGGGAAGTTATAAACAGATCCACATATGTTACTTCGAGAGCAGTGTCTCACAGTGTGTCACCAATGGTGATGAAATGAATACCAGAATCTCCAAGACTAGCAGCATATCTGGCATAATTTATGCCACTGTTTAGCATAGTAGTGATATCAGCTTACAGGCAAAGCTAAAGATTAGAGTTGCTGTACTCCCAATGTTGTTCTACCTGGACTGTGTATAGAGAGCGCACACAGAAATTAAATCACCCCACACAACTTTAGGAATTTGTTTGGTTTCGAGAGTTAGCGGCACTGCAGTCAGGATATTCCCATATACGCTCCGTTTAGACAGAGGCGACGTCCTCAGCAATGATGCATTTCTGATGCATGCACAGACCCGTTGGGTAGGTTGTATAGTCCGCATGCCAAATTGCTGACTTAAAAAAATATTATTATATGGCGAAATGCAGACAGGTAAACGCCAACAAAAAGTAAACAAAAGAAACGCTTTGAAGATGCACTAAAGACCTCATTAAAAGCCTGCATTACCAATATCGGGGAGCCGCGATAGCTCAGTGGTCAGTGAACTGGACTACAAAGGACAAGAGGTAGGGTTCGATCCCAACCGACGGCCTCCGGGTTCACCCAGCCTTTAATGGGTACCGGATTTTTTTCTGGAAAAGTGAAGCGGCACGGGCGTAATACCGACCACATTACCCCAAATATCATGTGCCGAAGATCTGTAAAATTTATGGTCACTAACGCCATATTCCTTATACGCCACTTGGCGTGACGGGGGCTCTTTACTTTTTTTTACTTATTACCAATATCGACAAACGGAAACACGTGACACATGTAAACCTCCCACCTCTTCGACGTGGAGCCATATCATGTAAGATAAACAAAAGAGTAGCAGCAAAACAACAGAGAAAGGTTAGCAAGACTCACGAAATGGAGACATTACCACCAGCAACTACATCATGGCAACACTGTTCTACCTTATTATAGGCCCACATCGATCTTAACTGTTGTATTTACACACACAAACTGGTAATCTAACCACAGGATGAGGTTAGCGGTGGTCTTTACCATCCATTATGAACCACAATTGTCGAGTTGTGGATGAGGCCAGTGGTTTTTATTTATTTATTTTTGCTATGTTCATAGTTGTAGTTTGTTGTTAATGGGACGACCATGTGACATTTTTTTTCAAATAGAGGACGCTCTCTCAAAAAAATAGTTCCTTCTGCATTGACAAAACGATTAATCTCCTTGGCTATCTGTTCTATACCAGGACTACCAGAACAATACGATGATTACTACTAGCTCAACATAAAAGAACACTTTTTAGACTCTGAACAGACAATATATTGAAGTACCACCTTTTCACCACATTAAGGATAACAATCTCTGATGAATGTGAGTGTGGCACAGGCAAAATGACAGCTGAACATCGGCTACAATCGTGCCCAACACATGAACAGAGAAAGTTCTTGTGTCCATCACCTGCACTATATAGGGAGAAGCTGTATGGTGATGCCACCAGCCTTGAGCTGACGAATGATTTCTTCGAACTTATACAGAAGAAGAAGAAGAAGAAAAAAAAGTAGAAGTTTAAATAAAAATGCTGGAGTTATAAATGCTTTTTTATGCTTATATGTGTAGATGACACTTATTTTTGAGAGACAATTGTTTTCTGTCTTCTACTTCTTCTATCTTTCAGCTCCCTGTGGAGCATAGGTCTTCAACAAACACCTTCCAAGCCGTTTTGTTTCTTGCAATTCTTTTAAGATCATTTCATGTCTTCCCCACCATCTTCATCTCTGCTTCCATCTGTCTTCTCCAAGAACTCCTTGGTCTTCCTCTTTGCCTTTTTCCTTGGGGATTCCAAAAAGGGCCTGTTGTGTAATACTCTCAGTTGGCTTCCGTAGTGTGTGTCCTATCCAGTGCCATCGTCTTCGCTGTATCTCTTTATCCACTGATATTTGACTGGTACATTTCCATAATTCTATGTTAGTGATTTTGACCAGCCATTTCCATCCTTTTATTCTGCGTAAGCATTCATTAATGAAAGTCTGTATCTTCATTGTTGTCATTTTTGTTGTTCTCCATGTTTCACAGCCATATAATAGGACTGACTTAACATTGAAGCTGAATTTTTTTATATTTTTGTATTTAACCTAATTTAAACAATAGAAATGGAATCCAGTGGTCACCGACCAAGCAACTAGATGATTTAGACTTTGCTGATGACATAACTCTCCTATCACACAGCCATCAACAGACGCAGGATAAAATGAGCATACTTGAAGAGAGATCACACCAGCTGGGACTGAAGATTGATAGAGATAAACCAAAATTATGAGAATTAATGCTGTTGGCAATAACTAAATAAAAATAGGAGAAATACCTTTACTAGACGTGCAATCTTACATATTTCTGGGAAGTAATATAGATAAAGAGGGAGGAACAGAACATGATACCAAAATAATGATATCAAAAGCAAGAGGAGCTTTAGTTGCCATGGGAAACATATGGAAGTCCAAAGAAATTACATTAAATTGTTTTCTGTACCTTTTCACAAAACATATTTTCTCAATTACTTTTGCCTTCGCTGAGAAATATGATTGGACATCACACATTGTCGATCAAAATCTGCAACAGCTTGAGTTAATAAGAGCGCGATTGAAATTTAAAAAAAAAAAAAAAAAAAGTAAAGTGCCTCGTCATGTCAAGTGGCGTATAGGGAATATGGTTAGTGACCAGAATTTTTACAGACCTTCAGCACGTGATTTTTGTGGTAATGTGGAGTGTATTACACCCGTGCCACTTTACTTTCCCAGAAAAAAAAAATCTGGTACCAATTAAAGGCTGGGTGAACCTGGAAGCCGTTGACCAGGCTCGTGACTCTGAATCGCAGATAATTCATGCACATGATCAATACAACATGACAATCAACATCAGCAGAACAGAAGTAATGAATATCGCAAAAGAGAAACAGAATATCAACATAGCGATGGGCGGCAAGAGAATTAAAATCTTCTTTTTCTTTCCTTCCTCATTTTTCTTTCAGCGTCGAGGGGAGACACAATTTGCGGTTTTTTTTTCTCCTGTTTGCCTCCGCTGTTGTTTTTACCTAGTGTTTCTAATATTCCGTCGATCCATCTTTTTCGTGGTCGACCCTTTGGTCTGGTGTTCTCGCAACGTTTATTGAGGGCTCGCTGTGTTATGCTTTAATCGCTTTGCTTTGTCACGTGACCAAACCATTTTATCTGTTGTTTCTTTATATAATCTATGGTGGGGGTTGTTCCTTGTTTTTTTTTTTCTCAGTTCTTAATTTTTTTCTCGTCTCTCATGCTGTTTCCTGTCATTCGTCTAACACATTTAATCTCAGTAAAGGTTATTTTTTCTTATTGATATTGCATCTAGGCTCCAGGAGCTGCATTGGTAGCACAGCGTTGGGATGAAGATTGTATTGTAAAGTGCCCGTTTTGCCTCTAGAGTTATTTCCTTGTTGGACAATAGTGGTGATAGCTGTCCAATGATTTGGAACTAATGAACTAAAATAAGTGTAAGAATTTAAATATCAGGGGAGTCAGGTGACAAACGACAATTCACAAACAGCAGAAAAAGACCCAAGATGCAACAAAGTTTGTCAAATCATGGGACAGCTATGACCACTATAGTCCAACACGAAAATAAAACTATAAGCAAAACGGGCACTCTACAACTTAATCTTTATTCCACCGTTGTGCTACCATGCCAGACCTGGACTCTAGATGCATAAACAATAATAAAAAATAACCTCTACCGAGATGAAAAAATGTGCTAGACGAATGACAAGAAACAGACTGAGCGATATATCAGAAATGAAGAACTGAGGAAAAAAAAACTAGGAATAATTCCCGCCATAGAGTACTTAATGAAACAACAGATAAAATGGTTTGACCACGCAAAAAGGCAGACAGATCAAAACAAAATGCAACGCCCCTACAATAAACGTTGCGAGAACACCAGACCCAAGTTCAGGTCACCGAAAAGATGGATTGATGGAGCATTAGAAATATTAGGAAACATAACAGCAGCAGAGACCAACAGAAGAGCAAAAAACAGCAAATTATATCTCCCATCGACTCTGATAGCAAATGAGGAAGGAAAGAAGTAGAAGAAGATCAATTTGATCAGTGTTCTATTTTTAGTCTTTTGAATTTATAATAAGCTTAATTTGATCTATTTGGTGAAAGTCTAGGCTGCATTTCTTATTCATTTTATTGACGTTTATAGACCAATTTATATCCGGTACCCTGGGTAACAAAAAACAACAATCATAACCAGCATGCAACATAAAGATAAACAGGACAAATCTGAAACAAGTGCAACATTTCAAATACTTGGGTACAATAATAACATCAGATGGAGGATGCACCACAGAAATAAAAAGCAGAATTGCTCAGGCCAAAATAGCATTTCAGAAAATGAAAAACGTCGTATGCAATAAGTCTATGTCAACAGAAGTGAGAAAGAGTTCATCGGTGCTATATAGAGCCAATTCTGACCAGTGGAGCGAATCATGGACAGTAGACAAACGAAAAGACGATTACAGGCCACAGAGATGGGATTTCTCAGAAGATTTTGAAAGTTCCCTGGACAGCTAAAAGACCAGTGGGGACATTCTCAAAGAGGCCAACACAAAAAGGGAGTTCGTAAACAACGTCAGAAAGAAACAATCAACATTTTTCGAGCACATCATGAGAAGAGAAAAGTTGGAATACTTGGTTACAACTGGCAAAATAAAAGGAAAGAGAGATCGCGGACGACAAAGAGGGAAGACACTAGATAACTTGGTGTCATGGCATGGAAAACAGTCAACAACAGAACTGATACGATACACTGTGGATAAAAAATTGTAGAAGGACATGATCGCCAACACTAACCAGTACGGCACATGATGATGATGATGACCATATGTTTAACGGTTTAATCCTGCTGTAGATGCCGATTCTCCAAAATGCAGCACAACGATAAATGCTTCTCTTGTCAAATATCTTAGCTTGCAACAGTAAGCACTTCATAAGCAACATGTTAATACCATGCGGATATTAAGCACTTTGGTGTTCTGCGTGGATCTACAACCCTCGTGCAACTCCCGGATCTTCATGTTAGATAGAGAGAGAATGTGGGGGGGGGGGGGGGGGGAATTGTGAACCACTTTATTGTTTCACACTGCGGATTTGCTGGGCGGGGGGGGGGGGGGAAAGACTTGTGAACCACTTTATTGTTTCACACTGCGGATTTGCTGGAGGGGGGGGGGTGTTTCACACTGCGGATTTGCTGGGCGGGGGGGGGGGGGAGGGGGGGAAGACTTGTGAACAACTTTATTGTTTCACACTGCGGATTTGCTGGGCGGGGGGGGGGGGGGGAGACTTGTGAACCACTTTATTGTTTCACACTGCGGATTTGCTGGGCGGGGGGGGGGGCATCTTGTCGCCTATGGACAGTTGTTCGATGTTATCATCATCATCACTGAGTGCCGTCTCCGCCTCGAAGGTTGGCTACCATGGAGCGCCATTCAGCCTTGTCTCTTGCTTTGATGGTGCAGGTTGTCATAGTTTGTCACTTGTTCATCTTTTGATGTTACTCGTCCATATTAGTCTTGGTCTGCTTCTTTTACTAAGTATTTTCCCTTCCAAGATTACTTTTAATAGGCTGCTGTTTCTTTTAATGTGCCCGAACAATCTAATTCGTCTTGTTTTAATTGTTTATAGTAGTTCTCTTTTCATTTTTAGTTGTTTTAAGACTTCATCGTTTGTTTTCTTTTCTTTCCATCCACTAGTTCCTATTCTTCTTATTAATCCAAATTTCAAAGGCTTCAATTTTCTCTTCTGTTTTCTTGTCTAATGCCCATGTTTCTGCACCTTACAGGATCCGCATAATAACTAAATATTAAGACGCTAATACAAAAAAAAGAGTTCACTTTATTAGTGTGTCTTTAGTTAAAAACAGCCAGTGTAAAGTTACATACAATGCCGGCCACTTGAAACTTTTACTCAAATCCGGTGTACAACAAAAACAATCACTGTCATCTTTGCTTATTCATTACGTCATACACATAGGCCACACGGTACATACATAAAACATCATTAAAACAAAGATAACAATCGTTCCGCATTTAACCAAACGACACACTCACAATAACCACAACAGGAAGTGAGGTGAAAAAACAGTGTGTCGAACAAAGCTTGCACAGTTTACGATATAGAAATTAACGCTGACATGCACAAAAATGAAGTGATCGTAGCAAGAAATGGAAGGGAAGGGCCCAGATCATTGAAGAAAAAAAGGTGTAAGCGACAGTTTTTAAAATATTTATTAAGTTTCTTATCTTCCAAAGGGAAAATGCAAAGAGATTGCCAGCAGATGTTTCAAAGTAAACCAGGTAATGAGGCAGTTGGTTTCAAAGTTAAATAACAAGTATATTATCACCGCTTATGAGGGCAACATATATCACAATATGCCTCCAAACACTGCTACAAATTGAATATTAACAGCCAAGAAAGAGAGAGAGAGAGAGAGAGAGAGAGAGAGAGAGAGAGAGAAAGAAAAGAAAGAAAGAAAGAAAGAAAGAAAGAAAGAAAGAAAGAAAGAAAGAAAGAACGGAAATAAGATGTTCAAAGAGAACGAATCAGAAATAACGATACACATAAGAAACCGTAATGATTTCCGGTTACGCGAGGTGCTGGATTAATAACAAATCAAGGGGTTCGGACAATGAACCATCAGGTAGCGTCGCTAAGAAAACATTATTGGACACAGAGACAACAAGAAAAAAAAAAGATAAGGTCAAACTAGAAGATGATTAATTTAAAGCAAATACCAGAACCCTTACCAATCACCATCAAGGGCGTTGTTCTTGAGAATGCACGGAAAAAGAGACATGTAACAACACAGGAAAAAGTAGTATACAAGGGTCCATTTGATATCATTTTGCCGTAAATTAACAAAGATATATAGTAGGCGCATTTCGCGCCTAATGTACACGAGATACAGGGGTAGTTAACCGTGCTCTTTCGTGTCGGGATGTTGACCTCTAGTCCTGGTGACCCTGGAAGTGACGTGTTTATGTCTGACGTGTGCTGACTTTGGAGGTCTTGGTGTACTTGAGCGATAGTGATAGGTTAGTCGATTATACAACAACAATGAAAAACATTAAATTTAAAACAGAAGACGAAGATATATTTTATTCTTTATTATCTCAATAGGTGTATAACATACATTGATATTATATAACATTACAAACATATTTAGTACACCGAGTAAATATATAGTACAGGGATAACATTTATTTATAGCTATGTAGTTGGGTGTCTGCTTAACGTTGTACCATAAATGAAGCATAAGGGTGAAACAGTTAGAGATTACTGGTTAGTCTAAGCTGGTAGTGTAAATATGTTCCTCGGTGTTAGTGGTTCGCTATCTCTCTCTCTCTCTCTCTCTCTCTTTCTCTCTTTCTCTCTCTCTCTACTATTCCAGCCTAGATTTCCTTCCATTGAAACACTTACTCATTCTCTCCATTTATCCATATCATCGCGCCTTCCTTCTCTCTCTCTCTCTCGCTTTCTCCCCTATCCTCTCTTAGACTTCTAACCTATCACTCCACCCTCCGCCTCTCTCTTTAGCTCCCCCGCCCTCCCTCATATTTTTAGCGTCCCTCCTATTGTAACACTTGATTATTCTCACCATTAATACATAGCATCTCGCCTTCTTTCTCATAGGCTTCTCTCGCTCTCTCTCTCTCTCTCTCAGTTAGAGATTACTGGTTAGTCTTAGCTGGTAGTGTAAATATGTTCCTCGGTGTTAGTGGTTCGCTATCTCTCTCTCTCTCTCTCTCTCTCTCTCTCTCGCCCTCTTTCTCTCTCTCTCTCTCTCTCTCTTCTCTCTCTCTCTCTACTATTCCAGCCTAGATTTCCCTCCATTGAAACACTTACTCATTCTCTCCATTTATCCCTAGCATCGCGCCTTCCTTCTCTCTCTCTCTCTCTCGCTCTCTCTCGCTTTCTCCCCTATCCTCTCTTAGACTTCTAACCTATCACTCCACCCTCCGCCTCTCCTTTAGCTCCCCGCCCTCCCTCATATTTTTAGCGTCCCTCCTATTGTAACACTTGATTATTCTCACCATTAATACATAGCATCTCGCCTTCTTTATCATACGCTTCTCTCTCTCGCTCTCTCTCTCTCTCTCTCTCTCTCTCGCTCTTCTAACCCCTACTAGACTTCTCTCCTACCATTCCACCTTTCTTCCTCTCTCTCTCTCTCTCTCTCTCTCTCTCTCTTTACCTCGCCTAGCTTTCCGCCTTCATTCGTATTTTTACCTTACCACCAGTGTAACACATTAATAACATTGAATATCAATTACAAAAAGACTTGAAATATCTACTTTTTAAAGAACCAATAAGATAAACATATGAAAAACGAAGGAATAATACACTCGACAAGGCGTAACATACGTACTTTATACACATCACCCATTAATACAACTGAAATTCCTTTAATGATAACCTATCACATCGTTATGAGCTAAGAGAAAAACAGAAAAAAATTCAACTTACACCGTAAAATATTCCACTACAACACAGACCGCTAGACTGAACAGTACTACGAAAATAAACGTCCGTGAATCAAGCGCGCTTATAACACGAAGTCTCACATCCGACTAGTTTAAATATAATCTGGTAAATAAAATTTGGACGATACTATTCCACCCTCGACTAATATCTAGGTTAACCAATCAGAGAAGAAGATTTCTATCGGACACCCATCAACGAAATGACTGACCTCTGGATTAACTAATCGGAGAAGAGGATTACTGTTATCGTGATAACTGACCTCATTTTCAACTTGAAGTGCTGTCGAGTCTGATGCATGGGTTACTTTAAATCGACCTAGCGGGTCAATGGTGGGGGAAATAATACAAGTGGCGGGTTACTTGAACGCGTTTTGACCCCTGCTGCAATACCAGGAGCTCCATGACAGTTATAAATAGTTGGATACAACAATGTTTGCGATTTGGCGGGACTTTGGATGTAACTATCTGTTCGATGTGTCTAACTAGTATCAGTATGGAAGTAGATTTTTTAGGAATACAACTAGAGTGACAATTGAGCCTGAAGAAACACGTAGAGAATCTCACTAAGAAGGCAACACAAAGACTCCAACTAATGAAAATGTTAGAGAACGAGCAAGGGCATGTTAGAGAACGCTGGAGGCAATGTTAAAGAACGATGGTTCGTTAAGTCCGTGGTTCGTAGGGGTTGTGGTTTATTAAGTTTGTAGTTCGTTAAGTCCGTGGTTCGTTAAGTCCATGGTTCGTAGGGTTGTGGTTCGCGGTTCGTGAGTTGAGGGTTTGTTAAGTTCGTTGTTCGTGAGTTTGTGGTTCGTTAGTTGATGGTTCGTTAAGTCCGTGGTTCGTGGGGTTGTGGTTCGTTAGTTGATGGTTCGTTAAGTCCATGGTTCGTAGGGGTTGTGGTTCGCGGTTCGTGAGTTGAGGGTTCGTTAAGTCCGTGGTTCGTGGGGTTGTGGTTCGTGGTTCGTTAGTTGATGGTTCGTTAAGTCCGTGGTTCATGGGTTGTGGTTCGTGGTTCGTTAGTTGACGGTTCGTTAAGTCCGTGGTTCGTAGGGGTTGTGGTTCGCGGTTCGTGAGTTGAGGGTTCGTTAAGTCCGTGGTTCGTGGGGTTGTGGTTCGTGGTTCGTTAGTTGATGGTTCGTTAAGTCCATGGTTCGTGGGGTTGTGGTTCGCGGTTCGTGAGTTGAGGGTTCGGTAAGTCCGTGGTTCGTGATTTGTTAAGTTCGTTGTTCGTGAGTTTGTGGTTTATTAAGTTTGTAGTTTGTTAAGTCCGTGGTTCGAGAGGTCATGGGCAAGGGCAGAAACCTAAGAGGCAAGGGCAGAAACCTAGGAGGCAAGGTCAGAAACCTAGGAGGCATGGGCAGAAACCTACTGACTAAGGCTTCCAAGGTGTATTTGATTGTCGCCCTATTTTTGTCTGTATAACCTAATATATCACTTTCATTTAATCTATCGATAAACGTTTCAAAGTCATTTCTGTTGTTAACTAACAAGGGTTTGTCTAATCCTGTCGCGTTATTTGAGCTTGGGTGTGAAAGTAACGCAGCCAAATAGAACTGACCTCTGAGGCAATACCGGATGTGTTACTAAAAAGATTTTGACGTATGATGGCAATTTTATGAGTTTACCCCCTGATCATTTTTTAGGGATACGCCCATGAAATCGGTAAAAATCGTAAATTTTCACTCTAGGCATACCCCAAACTCTATTTTAGACATCCCCATTGCAAAAATTTACATTAAAAACCACTTTTAGGATTTTACCCCCTTATCATTTTTTGAGGGTTACGCCCATGGAATCGATAAAAAGCGTTAATTTAGCACGCAGGCTTACCTAAAACTTTATTTTAGACATCCCCACACCAAAAATTTACTTAAAAATCACTTTTGAAATTGTTACCCCCTTACCATTTTTTTAGGGTTACGCCCATGGAATTGATAAAAAATTGAAATATAACCTCAAGGCATACCCCAAACTTTATTTTAGACATCCCCATAACAAAGATTTACATTAAAAACCACTTTTAGGATTTTACCCCCTTACCATTTTTTAGGGTTACGCCACTGAAATCGACGTAAATTTAGCACGTAGGCATACCTAAAACTTTATTTTAGACATCCCCATACCAAAAATTTACTTAAAAATCACTTTTGAAATTGTAACCCCCTTACCATTTTTTAGGGTTACGCCCCTGAAACCGATAAAAAAATTGAAATATAACCTCAAGGCATACCCCAAACATAATATTTGACACCCCTACATATCAAACTCCATCAAAAAATCAACAAAAACTAGTAGTGGTATAGTGGTTTTTGAGCCGTTCATACTACGCAGATGCACGGTGCAGCACGTGCAATCGATAAAAAAATTGAAATATAACTGCAAGGCATACCCCAAACATAATATTTGACACCCCTACATATCAAACTCCATCAAAAAATCAACAAAAACTAGTAGTGGTATAGTGGTTTTTGAGCCGTTCATACTACGCAGATGCACGGTGCAGCACGTGCAATCGATAAAAAAATTGAAATATAACATCAAAGCATACCCAAAACATAATATTTGACACCCCTACATATCAAATTCCAACAAAAAAAAAACAACAACAAACTAGTAGTGGTATAGTGGTTTTTGAGCCGTTCATACTACGCAGATGCACGGTGCAGCACGTGCAATCGATAAAAAATTGAAATATAACATCAAAGCATACCCAAAACATAATATTTGACACCCCTACATATCAAATTTCAACAAAAAAAACAACAAAAAAATAGTAGTAAGGAAGGGTGTTGTGAGCAAGGATTTTAACATTTCGTGCAGGTATCGTACAGTACAATCTCGTTGTGCAGCACAATACATCTGCGTAGTATGCACGGCTCAAAAACCACTATACCACTACTAGTTTTTGTTGATTTTTTGATGGAGTTTGATATGTAGGGGTGTCAAATATTATGTTTGGGGTATGCCTTGCAGTTATATTTCAATTTTTTTATCGATTGCACGTGCTGCACCGTGCATCTGCGTAGTATGAACGGCTCAAAAACCACTATACCACTACTAGTTTTTGTTGATTTTTTGATGGAGTTTGATATGTAGGGGTGTCAAATATTATGTTTGGGGTATGCCTTGAGGTTATATTTCAATTTTTTATCGGTTTCAGGGGCGTAACCCTAAAAAAATGGTAAGGGGGTTACAATTTCAAAAGTGATTTTTAAGTAAATTTTGGTATGGGGATGTCTAAAATAAAGTTTTAGGTATGCCTACGTGCTAAATTTACGTCGATTTCAGTGGCGTAACCCTAAAAAATGGTAAGGGGGTAAAATCCTAAAAGTGGTTTTTAATGTAAATCTTTGTTATGGGGATGTCTAAAATAAAGTTTGGGGTATGCCTTGAGGTTATATTTCAATTTTTTATCAATTCCATGGGCGTAACCCTAAAAAAAATGGTAAGGGGGTAACAATTTCAAAAGTGATTTTTAAGTAAATTTTTGGTGTGGGGATGTCTAAAATAAAGTTTTAGGTAAGCCTGCGTGCTAAATTAACGCTTTTTATCGATTCCATGGGCGTAACCCTCAAAAAATGATAAGGGGGTAAAATCCTAAAAGTGGTTTAATGTAAATTTTTGCAATGGGGATGTCTAAAATAGAGTTTGGGGTATGCCTAGAGTGAAAATTTACGATTTTTACCGATTTCATGGGCGTATCCCTAAAAAATGATCAGGGGGTAAACTCATAAAATTGCCATCATACGTCAAAATCTTTTTAGTAACACATCCGGTATTGCCTCAGAGGTCAGTTCTATTTGGCTGCGTTACTTTCACACCCAAGCTCAAATAACGCGACAGGATTAGACAAACCCTTGTTAGTTAACAACAGAAATGACTTTGAAACGTTTATCGATAGATTAAATGAAAGTGATATATTAGGTTATACAGACAAAAATAGGGCGACAATCAAATACACCTTGGAAGCCTTAGTCAGTAGGTTTCTGCCCATGCCTCCTAGGTTTCTGACCTTGCCTCCTAGGTTTCTGCCCTTGCCTCTTAGGTTTCTGCCCTTGCCCATGACCTCTCGAACCACGGACTTAACAAACTACAAACTTAATAAACCACAAACTCACGAACAACGAACTTAACAAATCACGAACCACGGACTTACCGAACCCTCAACTCACGAACCGCGAACCACAACCCCACGAACCATGGACTTAACGAACCATCAACTAACGAACCACGAACCACAACCCCACGAACCACGGACTTAACGAACCCTCAACTCACGAACCGCGAACCACAACCCCTACGAACCACGGACTTAACGAACCGTCAACTAACGAACCACGAACCACAACCCACGAACCACGGACTTAACGAACCATCAACTAACGAACCACGAACCACAACCCCACGAACCACGGACTTAACGAACCCTCAACTCACGAACCGCGAACCACAACCCCTACGAACCATGGACTTAACGAACCATCAACTAACGAACCACGAACCACAACCCACGAACCACGGACTTAACGAACCATCAACTAACGAACCACAAACTCACGAACAACGAACTTAACAAACCCTCAACTCACGAACCGCGAACCACAACCCCTACGAACCATGGACTTAACGAACCACGGACTTAACGAACTACAAACTTAATAAACCACAACCCCTACGAACCACGGACTTAACGAACCATCGTTCTTTAACATTGCCTCCAGCGTTCTCTAACATGCCCTTGCTCGTTCTCTAACATTTTCATTAGTTGGAGTCTTTGTGTTGCCTTCTTAGTGAGATTCTCTACGTGTTTCTTCAGGCTCAATTGTCACTCTAGTTGTATTCCTAAAAAATCTACTTCCATACTGATACTAGTTAGACCCATCGAAACAGATAGTTACATCCAAAGTCCCGCCAAATCGCAAACATTGTTGTATCCAACTATTTATAACTGTCATGGAGCTCCTGGTATTGCAGCAGGGGTCAAAACGCGTTCAAGTAACCCGCCACTTGTATTATTTCCCCCACCATTGACCCGCTAGGTCGATTTAAAGTAACCCATGCATCAGACTCGACAGCACTTCAAGTTGAAAATGAGGTCAGTTATCACGATAACAGTAATCCTCTTCTCCGATTAGTTAATCCAGAGGTCAGTCATTTCGTTGATGGGTGTCCGATAGAAATCTTCTTCTCTGATTGGTTAACCTAGATATTAGTCGAGGGTGGAATAGTATCGTCCAAATTTTATTTACCAGATTATATTTAAACTAGTCGGATGTGAGACTTCGTGTTATAAGCGCGCTTGATTCACGGACGTTTATTTTCGTAGTACTGTTCAGTCTAGCGGTCTGTGTTGTAGTGGAATATTTTACGGTGTAAGTTGAATTTTTTTCTGTTTTTCTCTTAGCTCATAACGATGTGATAGGTTATCATTAAAGGAATTTCAGTTGTATTAATGGGTGATGTGTATAAAGTACGTATGTTACGCCTTGTCGAGTGTATTATTCCTTCGTTTTTCATATGTTTATCTTATTGGTTCTTTAAAAAGTAGATATTTCAAGTCTTTTTGTAATTGATATTCAATGTTATTAATGTGTTACACTGGTGGTAAGGTAAAAATACGAATGAAGGCGGAACGCTAGGCGAGGTAAAGAGAGAGAGAGAGAGAGAGAGAGAGAGAGAGAGAAGAAAGGTGGAATGGTAGGAGAGAAGTCTAGTAGGGGTTAGAAGAGCGAGAGAGAGAGAGAGAGAGCGAGAGAGAGAAGCGTATGATAAAGAAGGCGAGATGCTATGTATTAATGGTGAGAATAATCAAGTGTTACAATAGGAGGGACGCTAAAAATATGAGGGAGGGCGGGGGAGCTAAAGGGAGAGGCGGAGGGTGGAGTGATAGGTTAGAAGTCTAAGAGAGGATAGGGGAGAAAGCGAGAGAGAGCGAGAGAGAGAGAGAGAGAGAGAAGGAAGGCGCGATGCTAGGGATAAATGGAGAGAATGAGTAAGTGTTTCAATGGAAGGAAATCTAGGCTGGAATAGTAGAGAGAGAGAGAAAGAGAGAGAGAAAGAGAGAGAGAGAGAGAGAGAGAGAGATAGCGAACCACTAACACTGAGGAACATATTTACACTACCAGCTTAGACTAACCAGTAATCTCTAACTGTTTCACCCTTATGCTTCATTTATGGTACAACGTTAAGAAGACACCCAACTACATAGCTATAAATAAATGTTATCCCTGTACTATATATTTACTCGGTGTACTAAATATGTTTGTAATGTTATATAATATCAATGTATGTTATACACCTATTGAGATAATAAAGAATAAAATATATCTTCGTCTTCTGTTTTAAATTTAATGTTTTTCATTGTTGTTGTATAGTCGACTAACCTATCACTATCGCTCAAGTACACCAAGACCTCCAAAGTCAGCACACGTCAGACATAAACACGTCACTTCCAGGGTCACCAGGACTAGAGGTCAACATCCCGACACGAAAGAGCACGGTTAACTACCCCTGTATCTCGTGTACATTAGGCGCGAAATGCGCCTACTATATATCTTTGTTAATTTACGGCAAAATGATATCAAATGGACCCTTGTATACTACTGGAAAATCACTAATTCAGACAGTTCGAGCAGCTCAAGAACGACAAATGATATAAACCACGACACCTTTAAGGTATCAGTGAAAAGAGAAAAGAAGAAGACCAGACATACTGAAGATCCACATGCATGATATGAACTATTCAGCTTTGATCCAAACACTCAATTTTCTCTCGATGGAAAAGATGCAAAAGAGAGTTAAGAAAATACAGTTCTTTATATTAAATTGTATGCAATATTATTGAGATGAATTGTAATATTTGTGCATAGCTTTTATTGACCAGGAAAAATGCATTCGACCAAGTAAACAGAGAACAACTGTGGGAGATACTAACAACATACGGAGTAAGCCAACATTTAACCAATATAATTAAAAGTCACGATATCAACAGCAGCTGCACAGTCAGAACAGCAGCAGGTTATACAGACCACTTCGAAGTTAGATCTGATGTAAGACAGGGCTGCGTGCTCTCCCCCTACTTACATGAATTATATATGCAAGTTAGCCAACCCATCAGATACAGAGGAGATCGATGAGCTTCTATTTGCAGGCGACCAAGAACTAATACATGGGAAAATAGAAGACAAACAAGAGCACTTAAATTGTCACAACAGCACAGGCACAAAATACAACATGAAAATCAACAAAACAGAAGTCATGAATGTCGCAAAAAGAGAAACAGAATATCAAAATACATATAGACGGCAGGCAACTAAAACAAATAGAGAAACTTAAATAACTAGGAAGTCTAGTTACAAACGACAATTCATAAACAGCAGAAATAGACTCAAGATGCAACAAAGCTTGTTAAATCATTGAACAGCAACCACCACTATTGTCAAACAAGGAAATAACTCTAGAGACAAAACTGGCACTCTACAACAAAATCTTCATCCCAACGTTGTGCTACCAATGCCAGTCCTTGACCCTAATTGAAAATAATAAGAAAAATAACCTCTACTGAGATGAAAAATGTGTCAGACGAATGACAGGAAACAGCCTGGAGGATAAGATCACAAATGAAGAACTGAGAACAAAGTTAAGAATAACCCCCGCCATAGAATATATTACCGTCATCATCATCAAGTACTGGTCCTGCTGGCGTTGGTGTTCATGTCTCTCCACAACTTTCGATCTCGGCAGCTATTTATCATTTCTGTTGTTGACCTTCTGCCAAGTCATTCTCAGCTGTCTGGTATCTTTTCTCTTTGCTTTCCTCTATCTCTACGTCCCTCAATTTTCCCAGTTGTCACAAAATATTCCAGCTGTTCTCTTCTCATTACATGGTCAAAAAATGATGATTGTTTCTTCCTAATTTTGGAAATTAGCTCTCATTTTGCTTTGGTCTCTTTCATGACGTTTTCATTACTCTTCTTAGCTGTCCATGGCATTATCAACATTCTTCTGTAAAACCACATTTCTACAGACGCCAGTGATTTTCTTGTATGTTGTCCTATTGTCCATGATTTGCATCCATATGTTAAGACTAGCTCTACATAAGATTTAAGAACTCCTTTTCTTGTTTCTATTGTCAAAAATGGATTGTATAGTATCTTCCTCATTTTTTGGAAAGCTGCTTTTGCCTGAGCCATTCTACATCTTACCTCTTTTGTACATCTTCCATCTGAGGTTAATAAAGTTCCCAAATATTTAAATTCATTTACCTGTTTTAATATTGTTTCACCTGTCTTTATTTTGCACTGAGGTGATGTCTTTTTCTTTGTTGTTACCATTACTTCTGTCTTTTTTGCTATTAAGGCTGAGTCCTTTATTTTTGCTTTATTTTACTAAAATGTCTAACATTTCTTGTAACTCATTTTCACTCTTAGCGATTAAGACTGTATCATAAGCATACCTCAGATTATTTATATTATGACCTCCAATTGTTATTCCAGGCATGCCCCTTATGGATCTTAAAGTAATCTCACTATAAATATTAAACAAATCTGGTGACAGCACACAACCTTATCTAACACCATGTTTTATTTGTTGAAACATTCCCAATTGGTTTCCAGTTCTTATGGCCGCTGTTTGTTGCCAGTACATGTTGTTTATTATTCTTAGATCTTTGCTGTCTACGTTTATGCTTTCTAAAATTGTGATTATTTCTTGGTGCTCTAATTGGTCAAATGTTTTGGTATAATCTATGGAACATAGGAATAGATCTGTTTTCACCTCTATGGCTCGTTCTGTTAAAGGTCTTATGATATATATGGCATTGCTCGTTCCTTTACTTCCAACAAAACCACACTGTTCATCGCTAATTTCTGGATTGATTTTGTTTCGCACTCTTCGCATGATGATTCTTAGTAATATTTTAGTCATGTGACTCATTAGGCTTATTGTGTGATGATCATCGCATTCAATCGCACCAGATTTCTTTGGTAGGGATATGAATATTGATTTGAGCATGTCGTCTGGTATATATCCGCTGTTGTAGATATCATTCAATATTTTTTTAATTATTTCTATTCCAAAATCATCCATGGCTTCAATTTCTTCTTTAGTTATATTACCTGGTCCAGGAGCTTTGCCTGCTTTCATATTGCGCAAGGCGTCCTCCACTTCTTATTTGAGTATTTGTGGTCCTTCTCCATTATCCTTAATATTTACTTCTGTTCATTCATCATTATAAAGATCTTTAATGTATTCTGTCCATCGTTCCCTTATGCTTTCTTGTTCAATCAACAGTTTTTCTTCCTGTTAATTCTTCAATTTGTTTGTATAAAGCTTTAGCATCTCCTTTTTGTTGCATTTCAATCTCTTTGCATTTCTGTTTTAGCCATGCTTCTTTTGCTTCATTGAATTTTATTACAATTTTTTTTTAATTTAATCTATTAAATCCATTTGCTGCAAAATGTCTTCTGTCATCCATTTCTTTCTTGAATTTGTCCTCACTTGTGGTGTAAACTCTTTCGATGTTTGTTGCATTGATTCTTTTAGCATTTCCCACTGTTCATCAATGCTTTGTATCTTCTCTATTGCATTGTACAAGTTCTGAATTGTGATTTTATATTTGTCTTGCAGCCTTCTTGTCTGATTTCAATAAATCTAAATTTAACTTGATGTTAACTGAGGCTCGTTTTGTTCTTCTTAATTTTACTCTAAGCTTTCCCACAACTGGTACATGATCACTATTGCAATCTGCCCCTGGTCTAGTTTTCACACACACCAGACTGTTTCTAAATCTATTGCTTATCATTATGTAATCAATTTAATTACGTGCGTTGTCTCCTGGGCTTTTCCATGTCCACAGACGTCTTGTATGTTGCTTAAACCAGGTGTTTCTTATCATCATGTTGTGTGTTCTTGCCCAGTCAATAAGTTTCTCACCTCTTTCATTCCTCTCGTCTAAGTCATAATGACTAACTATTTCCTCAACTCTTTACTTTCCTACTTTTACGTTAAAATCCCCTAGAACTATGGTGTTTTCATGTGGTTTGCATTCACGAAGTGCCTCATTTAACTCGTCTTAAAATGTATCAATTGTTTCGTCTAGACTGTCTGCTGTTGGTGCATAAACTTGTATAAGAGTTATGTCTATTGTCTTTCCATTCAATTTCACTAAAAGGACTCTGTCAGATATTGGGTAAAAGCCTTTCACTGTTCTTGCTCTTTCTGCATCCAAGATGATACCTACTCTTCTTTGGTGTTCAGTTCCTCCAGAATAGATTATTTTATGTTCATCAGAATACATCTCCCCTGATCCAGTGTATCTCATTTCGCAAAGTCCCAGTAAATGTAAACACGTTCTTTTCATTTCTTGTTTGATGTTTTCCAGAATCATCATCATCATCAAGTACCGGGCCTACTGGCGTAGGTGATCATGTCCCTCCACAACTTTCGATCTCGGCAGCCATTTATCATTTCTGTTGTTGCCAAGCCATTCTCCTAAGCTGTCTGTTATTTTTTCTCTTTGCTTCCCTCTATCTCTTCGTCCCTCAATTTTTCCAGTTCTTACAATATATTCCAGTTGTTCTCTTCTCATTCATCATCATCATGTGCCATACCGGTTTGCGTAGGTGATCATGTCCCTCCACAATCTTCTATCTACAGTGCATCGTATCAGTTCTGTTGTTGACTGTTTTCCATGCCATGACACCAAGCTATCCAGTATTTTCTCTCTTTGTCGTCTGCGATCTCTCTTTCCTTTTATTTTGCCAGTTGTAACCAAGTATTCCAACTTTCCTCTTCTCATGATGTGCCCGAAAAATGTTGATTGCTTCTTTCTGATGTTTTTAAGAGCTCTCTTTTTGTGTTGGCCTCTTTGAGAACTTCCTCATTGGTCTTTTTAGCTGTCCACGAAACTTTCAACATTCTTCTGAGAAATCCCATCTCTGTTGCCTCTAATCGTCTTTTCATTTGTTGACATAGATTTGTTGCATAAGATATTTTTCATTTTCTGAAATGCTATTTTGGCCTGAGCTGTTCTGCTTTTTATTTCTGTGGTGCATCTCCATCTGATGTTATTATTGTGCCCAAGTATTTGAAAATTTGCACTTGTTTCAGATTTGTCTCGTTTATTTTTATGCTGCATGATGGTGGTGACTGTTTCTTCGATATAACCATTACTTCTGTTTTCTTATTATTCAGACTGAGACCTTTCTTGTTGCTTTCTTTTACTATTATGTCTATCATTTCTTGTAGTTCATTCTCTGTCTCTGCTATAAAGACTGTGTCATCCGCATATCGCAAATTATTTATGTTGTGACTGTTGACTTCAATTCCTTTTTTGACTACTACTGATCTCATAATATATTCGCTGTAAAGTGAAAACAAATCCGGCGACAGAACACAGCCTTGTCTGACTCCTTGCTTTATATATTGGAATTGTCCTGTTTGGTTGTTAATTCGTATAGCTGCTGTTTGTTGCCAGTACATGTTTTTTTTATGATTAGTAGATCCTTGCCATCAATGTTTAATTTCTCCAGCATATTAATTATTTCCACATGCTTTACTTTGTCAAATGCTTTCGTGTAGTCTATAAAGCACATATATAGACTTATCTTACTATATAATTCTCATTACATGGCCAAAAAATGATGATTGTTTCGTCCTAATATTGGAAATTAGCTCTCTTTTTCTTTGACCTCTCTCAAAACATCTTCATTACTCTTCTTAGCGGTCCATGGTACACACAACATTCTATTTCCAGAATATAGAATATATAAAGAAACAGATAAAATGGTTGGGCCACGTGACAAGACAACGGAGCCGCGATAGCTCAGTGGTTAGTGAACTGGACTACAAAGGACAAGAGGTAGGGTTCGATCCAAACCGACTGCTTCCGGGTTCACCCAGCCTTTAATGGGTACCGGATTTTTTCTGGGAAAGTAAAGCGGCGCGGGCGTAATACCGACCACATTACCCCAAAAATCATGTGCCGAAGGTCTGTAAAATATATGGTCACTAACACCATATTCCCTATACGCCACTTCGCGTGACGGGGGCTCTTTACTTTTTTTACGTGACAAGACAGAGTGATCAAAACACAACACAACGAGCCTTCAATAAACGTTGCGAGAGCATCAGACCCAAGGGCTGACCACGAAAACGTTGGATTGACGGAATATTAGAAACACTAGTAAACATAACAGCAGCAGACGAAAGTAAAATGTGGAAGGAAAGAAAAACTTAGACGATTGTTATGTGCCGATAACGTGGAATTACCCTATTCTAGTTGTATTATTTTTCTTATTTCCCTTTATAGTAACGGTTTAGTCATCTCCCTTCTGTTAGCATAAAAAATTGTCAATTCATGCTGCAGCAACACTCGGATGTTCAAAAGTGCCAGGTTCCAGTATACATCTGTATCTTCTTCTTCTTCTTCTTTACTTCCTCATCTGCCTTTCAGCGTCGAGGGGAGATATAATTTGCGGTCTTTTGCTCTTCTGTTCGCCTCTGCTGCTGTTATGCTTCCTAGTGCTTCTAATATTCCATCGACCAATCTTTTTCGTGGTCGACCCTTGGGTCTGGTGTTCTCACAACGTTTGTAGAAGGCTCGTTGTGTTGTGTTGTGTTCTTTCTACCTTGTCACGTGGCCAAACCATGTTATCTGTTGTTTCCTTATATATTCTATGGCGGGGGCTATTCCTAGCTTAGTAAAGTTATGGTTATGGTAGGCTCCGGTATCACTGCAAATGAATTACAATGCATAATTGTTCAACCGCCTGTGCCAGTGAAATCATCCGAATTAATGTCTCATCTCCCAAACAAAGAAAGGTAGCTGCAGTCCCCATAACAGTATCAGCACACGCCAAAAGACATAAGTCGAAACCGCACAGAAAGTGACCACAGCCATTTGTTCCTCTTCATATGATATCATCATTCATCGTAAGCAATCCAAATATCGAAACACAATCAAAACGGGTGAAACGCACAGCTCACAGTGTACACAGAGCACTAAACTCAGTAGCTCCAGCAGAAAGCCGGACTTGGAATATGAGGAAACTGCATCAAGAAACACTTTTCATACTGAGCCTCAATTTGTTCTTGCCGCCTATCCGCCATATTGACAGTAAAGTTATTTCTGCTTCATGCGATCTTGATTAAGAAAGTTAATAAACAACAAACAGATGGCAAAAGGACTAGGGAGGCGCCTATAACTTCGATTTGTAGACGTATGTAAACGTGACATGAAGACTCTGAGCATAAACCTTGTAGTCTGGGAAGAAATAGCCAAAGACCGCAATCTTTGGAAACACACTCTAAAGCTCAACTCAATCAAGAAGGAGACAGATTCATAGAAAAAAGAGAATAAGCGGCGAAAGAAAATATTTCAAAAATAGTATTTCTAGGGGCTGAAAAACCCATAGTCAACTATGACTGACGGAGGCTACTACTACTGTATCATAGCTTACATATACCCCCCCCCCCCATTTTCCTCTTCGGATTGTCAGGCCTTAACTGTAGGCCTAGGCCCTGAGCGCGTCGTGTTCACTTCTTATCATCATCATGTGTCATACCCGTTGGCGTAGGCGATAATGTCCTTCCACAATCTTCTATTCACAGTGAATCGTATCAACTCTGTTGTTGACTGTTCGCTTCTTATAATTCTATGTTATCGTTATCGCGAATATCACTGAATTTTACCTTACGCTCTATTAGGGTACTAGGTCTACTAATTGAATCAGTTAATAAACTAACAAATGTCTGGTTAACGATAGCGAGAGAGATCCTGCCGAATCATAGATGATCAGTAGGTAATAGAGCATTTGTTGCTTATTGTTTCTGAAGCTGTGCCTTCCTGTCTGTCTGCTTGTCTGTCTGACTGCCTGCCCACCTCTCTGTCTGCTTGTCTGTCTGACTGCCTGCCCACCTCTCTGTCTGCTTGTCTGTCTGACTGCCTGCCCACCTCTCTGTCTGCTTGTCTGCCTGTCCACCTCTCTGTCTACTTGTCTGTCGGACTGCCTCCCCACCTTTCTGTCTGCTTGTCTGCCTGACTGCTTGCCTACCTCTCTGTCAGCTTGTCTGCCTGCCCGTCTCTCTGTCAGCTTATCTGCCTGACTGCCTGCCCATCTCTCTGTCTGCTTGTCTGCCTGCCACCTCTCTGTCTGCTTGACTGTCTGTCTGACTGCTTGCCCACCTCTCTGTCTGCTTGTCTGTCTGACTGCCTGCCTACCTCTCTGTCTGATTGTCTGCCTGCCACCTCTCTGTCTGCTTGACTGTCTGTCTGACTGCTTGCCCACCTCTCTGTCTGCTTGTCTGCCTGACTGCATGCCCACCTCTCTGTCTGATTGTCTGCCTGACCACCTCTCTGCCTGCCTGCATGACTCTCTGTCTGCCTGTCCACCTCTCTGTCTGCTTGTCTGCCTGCCCACTTCTCTGTCTGCTTGTCTGCCTGACCACCTCTCTGCCTGCCTGCATGACTCTCTGTCTGCCTGCCCACTTCTCTGTCTGCTTGTCTGCCTGACCACCTCTATGTCTGCTTGTCTGCCTTCCCACCTCTCTGTCTGCTTGTCTGCCTGCCCACCTCTCTGTCTGCCTACTTGTCTGCATACACTTAATATAAACCTGTTTAAAAATTCTTGTAGTCTAAGAATCCATTCTTCATCATCATCTAGTATGCGATATCAATGAATTGGACACACTTTGTTGTTACCCTATATGATACCTCAAAGCGTACCAACCACTGTTTTGTCTTGTTGCGACACAATAAAGAAGATGCATTTTGAGGGTTTTTTAAAGTGTAAATATGGTATGACTTAAATTATTAATACATAAATATAACAAAATACTTATTGTTATTATTATCATCATCATCATTTGCCATACCGGTTGGCGTAGACGATCATGTCCTTCTACAATCTTCTATCCACAGCGCATCGTATCAAGTCTGTTGATTGTTTTCCATGCCATGACACCAAGCTATCTACTATTTTCTCTCTTTGTCGTATGCGATCTCTCTTTCCTGTATTTTGCCAGTTGTAACCAAGTATTCCAACTTTCCTCTTCTCATGATGTACTCAAAAAATGTTGATTGTTTTTCTGTGGTGTATTTTAAGAGAGCCCGTGTGTTACCGGGGCCCCATTATGTGGGATGTAAAGAATAGTGACACTGTGACCTTCCAGGCATGTCGTATGAGGCGACTAAGGAGGTTGATCGATGGCTTGACAAGCTGTCATTGTAAAAAGCATTGTTATGGAAACAGACCATAGATTTTAGAAGCAGTGATCTCTGCAATATGTGCCATTTTGGCACGCAAGTTTTCTATTTTTGAGATTGTGGTTCTGCCCTATGTGCCGTCTTCGGCTCGAAAGGACAATAGATTTTAAGAGCCCCCAACCCCCTTTTTTCGTGTTGGCCTCTAAGAATTTCCTCACTGGTCTTTTTAGCTATCCAGGGAACTTTCAAAATTCTTCTTAGAAATCTCATCTCTGTGACCTCTAATCGTCCTTTCATTAATTTGTTTACTGTCCATGGTTCTCTAAATAAGATTCAGAAAAGAAGTTAGCAAGGAGTAGATTCTTGTGATGAGGTACGTTACGTGTTCTGTTAGGCCTCCTCCGGGACTGGAAGAATGCAAGGACAAATAGCACAGCAATGACGACACAATAAACATCTTCTTGGTTTATGACGTGTCTTCGTGCTTCCCCTTACTTAAAGGCATGGCCCTGGTCAAAGGTTGGAGAACCCAGAACGATAACTGCTCAGATTAAAGAAGTTTCCGATAACCACTTCAGAGCGCGATAATTACCTTCTACATTCTCAGGCCAGAGATCGTGTTCCAGCACACTCCACAGAGCTATACCACAAATTTATCCTAACTCAGGCAAGAATCTACAGCCGGATGTTTACACTAAACAGAAAGTCTCTCACGTAGACCGGGCTTAATTAAAAGGAAAATAGGAAATGAAGGGGAGGAATAATTTAATTTCTCGTTTTAAGAGTTGTGTACCTTGAAGCAGCGGTTTTCACACTTATTCGGACCACAGGACTGACCCTGTGTAATTTATGTTTGCTCTGACCACCACTATCATAATTTGGTAAGCTCGTAGTCCCGTCCTCTTTACATCTTTGTCTTACCCACTACCTCTTAGCTGCGCAATCACATGCTCGCCTAGTTCTCTTTCGTCCATAAACACACCCTCTTCTTTATTCCATATGAACAATCTCACTCCTCCTGTTCATTAGCCCCATAAGCTTATCAGCTCTAGCACATATAGTGACTTAAACATGTCATCACTTAATACCTTAGCTCCATAAGTTTATCAGCTCTGTCACATATAGTGCCTTAAACATATCCTCACGTAATCCCTTAGCTCCACAAGCTTACAATCTCTGTCACATATAGTGCCTTAAACATATCCTCACTTAATCCCTTAGCTCCATAAGCTTATCATCTCTGTCACATATAGTGCCTTAAACATATCCTCACTTAATCCCTTAGCTCCATAAGCTTATCAGCTCTGTCACATATAGTGCTTTAAACATATTATCACTTAATACCTTAGCTCCAAAAGTTTATCAGCTCTGTCACATATAGTGCCTTAAACATATCCTCACTTAATACCTTAGCTCCAAAAGTTTATCATCTCTGTCACATATAGTGCCTTAAACATATCCTCACTTAATACCTTAGCTCCAAAAGTTTATCATCTCTGTCACATATAGTGACTTAAACATATCCTCACTTAATCCCTTATCTCCATAAGTTTATCAGCTCTGTCACATATAGTGCCTTAAACATATCCTCACTTAACCCCTTAGCTCCACACATTCACACACATCCTCACCGCTTCTTAAGTTCCATAAATGCAACCACACTGCCACAATTATTTTTTTTTTTATAAAAGCCACCGTACTTTTTCAATTTGTTCTATAAAAGCAATCGCAGGGACATGTTCCATAAACACAACCCCACTCTTACATCTTATTCTATAAACACAACCCCACTCTCACATCTTATTCCATAAACACAACCCCACTCTTACATTTTATTCCATAAACACAACCCCACTCTCACATTTTATTCCATAAACACAACCCCACTCTCACATCTTATTCCATAAACACAACCCCACTCTCACATTTTATTCCATAAACACAACCCCACTCTCACATCTTATTCCATAAACACAACCCCACTCTCACATCTTATTCCATAAACACAACCCCACTCTCACATCTTATTCTATAAACACAACCCCACTCTCACATTTTATTCCATAAACACAAACCCCACTCTCACATCTTATTCCATAAACACAACCCCACTCTCACATCTTATTCTATAACACAACCCCACTCTCACATCTTATTCCATAAACACAACCCCACTCTCACATTTTATATTTTAAACTCATCGTTTGAACAGCAAAAGGCTACACAGACCACTTCGAAGTTAGATCAGGTGTAAGACAAGGGTTGCGTACTATCCTCCCTACTGTTTATTACATACATGGACTATATATGCAAGCCAACCCATCAGAGACAGAGGAGATCGATGAGCTTCTATTTACAGATGATCATGCACTAAGACATGGATAAATAGAAGACCTACAAGAACATTTCAATAGAATCAACAGTACAAGTACAAAATACAACATGAAAATTAACATAAAAAAAAAACAGAAGTCATGAATTTCGCAAAAGAGAAACAGAGTTATTGAGTTATTGAGTTATTGAGTTATTTGCGGGTCATCATCATTGCACTCCGAACATGTCCATAGGTGCTCAGATCCCCTCCTCAGCAATTCCCTCAGTGTCCAGCGACTGACGACTCCAGTTCTATGTTGGTTGATAAGTCTTCTTACACGGCCACCAAGTTTCTCATTTCTGGCTGTGCCCATCTTAACTCCAATTTCCATCATCCGAAGAAGTGACGTGGATCTGTGTTTGTCGAAGTCCTGTGCTCTTCCCACATCTCGAAGGGCATTTATGATGTCCGCCCGATCCATCGGTTGCCCGTCCTCAACGACAGCGCAGCTAGCCAACCTGTCCGCTCTCTCATTTCCCCGTACTCCCGCATGTCCAGGGACATAGACAAAGGTGACCTTACGTATTTTGGATTTCTGCAACGACTCTACCCATTGCATGCGTACAAAGCCCGCCTCCACTTTTTTTATCATGCTCATCGAATCACTCAGTATACATGCGTGGATGTAGTCTTGTGACTTTAACCATTTGAATGCCTTGGTCACTGCCATCACCTCCATTTTCATGCTACTCGTGGTCATGACGTATGCACCACTGTCTTCTTTGACTATTCTGCCTGCCGAGTGTGCTGTAAATGCCCATGCACTTCTTTGGTGTCGTCTTACAGATCCGTCTGTATAGATGACTGCATCTTTCTCATCGGTATTATCGCAGATGAGACCGTTGACCTCAGCATTAACCACGACCGGGTTCTGTTCCCTACTTTTCCTGTCGAGTGTGACAATACATGAGAAAGTCCCCTTGAATGACGTAAGCACCGGTATCCACTCCTCACCAACGCTGATATTGGTAAGCCCACAGACCTGTTTGATGACATCTTGTGCCCGGCCCACCCATGATTGCCTCTTTTTAGCCTGGTACCTTTCCCTGTGTTGAGCACGTGGTGCAATGGATGCTCTGTATCTGTACTAATCTTCAGGTATGCTCGTGCTCTCCAGATCTTGATTCTGTCATCCATGGTTGGAAAGTCAAGAAGATACCTCATTGCTACACAGGGAGTTTCCCTCGTACATCCCAAGATAATGCGCATGGCTTCATTTTGTATTTTCTCCAGCCTATCAATTTGAGTCGTACTGACAGTAAGAATTGCCAGGGCATACTCGATTGGTGCGAGGACTAATCCCTGGAACAGAAGAGTAAGTAGCTTCTGCTCGATGTTGGCAGCTGCCATGACCTTCAAGGCGGCTAATCCTTTGCGGGATTTTGTTATCACATGGTCGACGTGGTCCCGAAAACACAGGCTGCGATAAAACTTAACTCCGAGGTATGTCATCAACTTGTCCCTGGTCACCTCATCAGCTCCCATTCGTACTACCGGTGTGGTCGTATTAACGATATGATTGTTAAGGGAGAACCATGAAATTGATGCTTTATTAGGATTGACCAAGGCACCTGAAACCCCACACCAGGAAGAAATGCGATCGAGTTCGTCTTGTATTGTGGAGGCGATTCCCCGTCTGTCTCTTCCCTGTCGATATACCAGAATATCATCAGCAAAAGTCATAGTTCTTCCCCTCCCATCCAGCTGTTGGGCCGTGATCGTTATTGTGTACACGTTAAATAGAACTGGTGACAATGGTGAGCCTTGAGGCAGCCCAGGACAAATGGATGTTGGCTCGGAAGACCAACTTCAAGAGAGAAACAGAACATCTACATAACTATAGAAGGCAGACAACTAAAACAAGTAGAGGAATTCAAATACCCAGGAAGTCTAGTGACACACGACAATTCATAAACAGCAGAGATAGACTCAATATGCAACAAAGCCTGTCAAATCATTGTACAGCTATCAACACTATTGTCTAACAGAGAAATAACTAGAGGCAAAACGGGCACTATACAATAAATCTTCACCCCAATGTTGTGCCACTAATGCCAGTCTTGGACCCTATATGCAAGAACAATAAGAAAAGTAACCTTTATTGAGATGAAGTGTGTTAGACGAATGACAGGAAATATCCTAGACAAAAACAAACAATATCAGAAACGAAGAACTGAGAAAAAAGCTAGGAATAACCCCCGCCATAGAATATACGTAGGGAGGTCAAAAAGTAATGCACACCAATTTTTTTCTCGGAAACTATTCGGGCAAAATGTGTGAAATTTTCACAGATTGTAGCTGAACATCCCCTTTACACTACCTATTTTTCAACATAATTTTCGTCCAAGCGTATTGCCTTACGCCAACGCGAAACTAGGTCATGAATGCCTCGTTTGTACCAAGTTTTGTCCTGCTCGCGTAGCCATTTTTTAACTGCACGGATCACACCCTCATCATTGTCAAAGTGTGTCCCACGCAGGCATTTTTTGAGTGGTCCAAACAGATGGAAATCTGAGGGAGCCAGCTCAGGGCTGTAAGGAGGATGGGGCAGTACAGTCCAACCAAATTTGTTGATTGCTTCCCGTGTTACCAGACTTGTGTGAGGGCGTGCATTGTCATGTTGAAGCAACAAATCTGCAGATGGCTTATTAGGCCGAACACTGTGGAACCGATTTTTGAGTTCTGTCAGTGTATTGATGTAAGCTGTCGAGTTGATTGTCTCACCTCTTGTCATTACATCAACAAGAATCACACCATCAATGTCCTAGAAGACAGTGATCATCACCTTTCCGGCTGATGGAGATGTTTTGAATTTTTTTCTTTTGGTGACTGCGGATGATGCCATTCCATTGACTGCATTTTTGTTTCAGGCTCATAATAATGTGCCACGTTTCGTCACCGGTAACAATTTTTGACAAAAACATTTCTCCTTCAACACCGAAACGCTCCAACAATTCAGAACAGAATGTTTTCCTTTGAACTCTGTGATCATTTGTTAGGCACCGAGGAACCCATCGAGCGCAAATCTTTGAATATCCGAGAGTTTTAAAAATTGCGATTGCACTTCCCTTGCTGACTGTAAGCTGCAATGCCAATTGCTGACTAGTGATACGCCTATCCTTACGAATAATGGCATCAGCCCGGTTTAACATGTCTGTGCTGGTAGCCGAGGCAACACGTCCAGAACGCGGTAAATCATGCAGCTCCACTCGTACACTTTCTGCAGCTTTAATTCTCTGAACCCAGCGACTAACTGTGCTCCTATCGACTGCAGAACATTTGTACACTGCACACAGTCGTTTATGAATGTTTGCCACAGTTTCTTTTTCCGCAACCAGAAATTCTATGACAATTCGCTGTTTTGTAGCGGACATTGTTGACAAGCTCCATTTTAACGGTTCATAGATTGCGTAATATTTATCAGAATGCTGTGCAATTTGGTACACATAATTGGAACATGTCATATTCCAAGTGTGCAAAATTTCATATTCCTATCTTTATTAATAGCCGAGAAAAAAATTGGTGTGCATTACTTTTTGACCTCCCGTATTATAAAGAAACAAGAGATAAAAATGTTTGGCCACATGACAAGGCAGAAAGATCAAAACACAATACAACGAGCATTCAATAAACGCTGCGAAAACACCAGACCCAAGGACTGAAGACGAAAAAGATAGATTTGCGGTATATTAGAAACACTAATGAACTATCATCAATAGCCAGCAAAATTGGGCTTGAGGTCAATCATGAAAAGACTAAAGTCATGAAAAGTTTAATTCCAACAAGTGACAAAATATACATGGAAAACAAACCAGTAGAAGAGATCGATCACTTTATCTATCTTGGAAGTCACATTGATCGAGAAGGGGATACGAGCAAAGAAATTAGAATCAGACTGGCTAAAGCAGCAATGTCTTTCAGAAGCCTTGAAAAGTTGTGGAAATCAAAACTCATTAGCACAAACACAAAACTTAGGCTATTCAAATCAAATGTACTATCAACCCTTACGTATGCGTGTGAAAGCTGGAAAACAACAAGAGATATAGAAACAAAGTTGAACGCATTCGAAAATAAATGTCTAAGGAAAATACTTGGTATAGAATGGAACGAATTCAAAACAAACGAGGAAATTAGAGAAATCGCCAATCAACCACTAATATCTTCAGTAATAAAGAAAAGACGATGGTCATACGTTGGACATGTGATGAGAAGAGATAATAATCGAATAGCAAAGCAAGCCCTCATATGGGAAACAACAGGTAAAAGAAAAAGAGGAAGACCCAGGGAGACACTGAGAAGAACATTGATGAGAGAGGCAAGAGCAGCAGGAATCGGCTCCCTCAATGAGATAGAACTGCTTGCACAGAACAGAGACAGATGGCGAGATTTAATAAAATATCTTTAAAAGAAAACTGCTAGAACAAAAATTCATATAGGAGAAGGTGTATCTTGGTCTACGCCCTATGGGCCGGTTACGGCTCGAAAGGTCAATAGATAGATAGATAGAAACACTAGGAAACATAACAACAGCAGAGGCGAACAGAATTTCAAAAGACCTTCAGCTTCGAAGGGAGTTATAATTTGCCGACTTGTGCTCTTTTGTTGGCTTCTGCTGCTGTTATGTTTCATACTATTTCTATTGAGTTATTGAGTTCTTCTTAGCATGCCCTGCAGTGTCTTAAGACTAATGACTCCAGTTCTGTGTTGGTCGATAAGTCCTCTTATGATCCCACCTAGTTTCTCTTTTCTGACTGTGCCCATCTTTACCCCAATCTCTTTCATCCATATGAGTGACGGGGACTCATGGTTGTCGAAGTCCTGTGCCCTTCCCGTATCTCAGAGAGCATTAATGGCGGCTGCCTGATTCATTGGTTGACCGTCTTCAACGACAGCACAGCTAGCCAGCCTATCCGCTCTTTCATGCCCCGCTCCTCCGCATGTCGATGGACGTTGACAAGGGTGACTGTGTATCGTTGACTTATGTAATGACCCGACCCAATGCCTGGTTAGTGTTTCTAATATTCCATCAATCCATCTTTTTCGTGGTCGAGATTTGAGTCCGTTGTTCCCCCAATGTTTATTAAGGGCTCGTTGTGTTGTACTTCTATGTTTTTTGTCTTATTACGTGGTCACTTCATTTTAGCTGTTAGTTCGGAGGCAAGGCGCATAACAGCAGCAGAGATGAGAGCTGTCAACGACCCACAGCTGATGGCTTGCGCCAGGATCGGTGAACCAGAACCATCCAGACACTACTCCACCTCTTCGCAGTCTCTCCAGAACAGACCAACCTGTCAAGTCAAGTCTGGCCAAGCGAGTACGGATCGAAGAGGGAAGATAACCCGGTACTCAAAAATAACATGCTGAAGTCGGATGTGTTGGGCCGAAAGGCGCAAATATCACAGTTTTACTGCTAACCACAACACAACGTATACACGCCACTGAACGTCCTTTTAAGGGCGGATGGTGAAGCGGTGTTTTCCATCAGTCACCGGGCGAACGCAAACAAGCAAGCATCTGATGTTTCTGTATGTATTCTATGGCGGAAATACTCCTAGCGTTTTTATAAATTCTTCATTTCTAATCTTTTCTCTCAAGAAACAGACAATGATACACTGAATTGTCGCAGTAGCCTGGGCTAACATTTCTAGGCCCAGGTCAGAAAACTATGGCTCCCCACAACGTGGATAGAATAAGTGTGTCTATTTTTCGCTTGCTCTGTTTAGCATTATCATTATTGTTTGTAGACCTTATCGATTTTCAGTAATTAATGCTGTGCTGTCTGCATAGTGTCAGTTGCTGAACGTGTATATACCACTTTTTATTCTGGTGTAGATATACGACATCTGCTTCCACTTGTTCTTGACTTATTTTCGCATTCTCCCCAGCTAGAAATGATACGTTCAATCTCAGAGTAAGGCAAATGAGGAAGGAATGAAAAAGAAAAATCTCAAAATATTGGTTACATTACATAGCACTAGCAACAGCACTAGCAACAGCACTAGCAACAGCCATATAGAAAAAATATAGTGAAAACTACAACTGTCTAAAGTTATCACCAGAGGACAAAGATGAAGTCGAGAACAACACGAAGTTTCAATTGGTAGCAAAGATGGGATGCTGTTTACATATTGTATATGGTTCAAAAGAGATGATCATTAAGATGTCTACTCGTATATGATGGTCATTTCTTTAGGATTATTTGCAGATAAGCACTAAATCATATCTTAACCTTGTTATCTAGTCATTTCGCGTTGTTATTGATATCTGTTTCTCCGGGAAGGCTGTATGAAACAAAACGTTGGTGTCTAGCCCTCTCATTTGTCCGTACAGCTGCCAAATACACTGACAAGAGTTGTTTTTTTTTTAACTTAAGAATCGGATTTACCGGGACTCTGCATGATTATATACATTTATATGGGGGAAAAAAGGGGTGGGGGCGGATGGACACAAGACTCTCATCCAGCAACTGGGCTGTGAGAGGTCAACAATCCACAGAAGTCATCGACACCCTACTCCACCTTCAAGTGGTGCCCATGGAAACAGATTAATCAATATAACCAAGCGAGTAGGTATCGTAGTGGTAAGGAAACCTGATACTAAGATAAAACCGCACTGAAGTCATCCGTGGTGGGTCGGGAGGCATTAAAATAATAGCCCTGCTGCAAACCATAACACAACATGTGTCCGATTAACGCACTTGTATAGGCGACTGACTCATTCCTTTAACAATCGTTTCGGGGGAGAGAAACAAACATACATTTATATTCATTCGAATGCCTATTTCTGTAAATTTATAATGTGGAACAGGTGTAAGAAATTGATACATGCCGGCGATTAAGACATGTATGGATATCAGCATGTTTTGTAATCCAGTGCATGCGCTTTCTTAACACATTTGTTTTGGTAATGGTTTATGGTTTTCAAACCTTTCTTCTTTTCTTTATCTAAGACAGCAGTTGTATGCAGTCGAACTTGTAGGACAGCGGTTGTATGCAGTCGAACTTGTAGGACAGCAGTTGTATGTAGTCGAACTTGTAGGACAGTGGTTGTATGCAGTCGAATTTGTAGGACAGCAGTTGTATGTAGTCGAACTTGTAGGACAGCAGTTGTATGTAGTCGAACTTGTAGGACAGCAGTTGTATGCAGTCGAACTTGTAGGACAGCAGTTTTACCAGAATAAGAAATCTTTCCTTTAAATTTATTTTCCAATCTCCTCGAGGTTTCGTCACATTGATTATCATGCAACTCGTAACTATATGGACATTTTACTCGGGTTTTCCCCCCTTCTCTTTTGTCTTTTCCTTTATCAGGTTATGGAACCTCTGCATCTATTTAAGATGTACGTTTATTTATTTATTTTTTTGTTAAAAAATAAATAATTATGAAAATAAAAATTAGGGATGAAATGAGAAATGTCGACAGAAATAAGGAATCTACAAATAAAATGTTTTGAGCATATAAATAGTCATGACACCGTATTTAACATAATATTTGAGGAAATGATAAAGAGCCGGCACGCAACTTCTTTCAAGGAGGCGACGTCGAGCGATACATTAACACCGTCCGACTAAGAAGTGCTGATAATGTAAAGGACAGGCAACGCTATGATTGCATGCACTCAACATTCTTCTTCTGCTGCTGCTGCTGCAATCTTCTATCTTTTTCTTCTTTTCTCTTTCTCACTGATACCTAAAAGGTGTCGTGGTTATATCATTTCTCGTTCTTGCCCTACTCGAACTGTCTGAATTATTGATTTTCCTTTGTTGTTACATGTTTCTGTCACTGCATCTATCCATCTTCTTCTGGGTCTTCCTCTTGGTCTTTTTTCCATGCATTCTCGAGAAGAACGCCCTTGATGGTGATTGGTAAGGATTCATTCTGACCAGGGGGCCAAACCATTTAAGTTGTTGTTGTTCTATACATTCTTGGCAGGGTTTTGATCCTACCATTTTTCTTATGGTTTCATTTGGTATTCTATCTCTTCTTGTGTTGTGGAATCACACACAAGAACACTTGAATTTTTTTTTTTACTACGCGCATTGAAATTAATTTATAATTTTATTATAGTGCAATTTTCATTCACTCATATTATGATTCCACATTTATAATTTTATCATAGTGCAATCTTCATTCACTCATATTATGATTCCACATTTATAATTTTATCATAGTGCAATCTTCATTCACTCATATTATGATTCCACATTTATATACGAAGACTGTCTGTTTTATGGCTGGACAATATTCCAAGCAAGAAACAGCACTCGATATGAACTGAACAATATAAAGAACATGTCTATGCTGTGATGTAGATACCTTCAAAGGTCGTTGCTACAATAGTCGTTGGTACAATAGTACTCATGCTGTACCAGTAATGAATGGGATAGTTAAGCTCAGGAGGTTTACATCCGTTCAAATAAACTACTGAAGTCGTAACGGTCATGTAGTTGTAACGGATTTGTAGTTGTAACGATCATGTAGTTGTAACGGTCACGTAGTTGTAACAGTCATGTAGTTGTAACGGTTTTGTAGCTGTAAAGTCATGTAGTTGTAACATGTAGTTGTAACAGTCATGTAGTTGTAACGGTTTTGTAGTTGTAACGGTCATGTAGTTGTAACGGTCATGTAATTGTAACGGTTTTGTAGTTGTACCGGTCATGTAATTGTAAAGGTCATGTAGTTGTAACAATTATGTAGTTGTAACGGTCATGTAGTTGTTACGGTCACGTAGTTGTAACGGTCATGTAGTTGTAACGGTCATGTAGTTGTAACAGTCATGTAGTTGTGGCAGTCATGTAGTTGTAACGGTCATGTAGTTGTAACGGTCATGTAGTTGTAACGGTCATGTAGTTGTAACGGTCATGTAGTTATAACGGCCACATAGTTGTGATGGTCACGTATTTGTAACGATCGTGTATTTGTAACGGTCATGTAGTTGTAACGGTCATGTAGTTGTAACAGTCATGTAGTTGTAACGGTCATGTAGTTGTAACGGTGGTGTATTTGTAACGGTCATGTAGTTGTAAGAGTCATGTAGTTGTAACGGTCATGTAGTTGTAACGGTGGTGTAGTTGTAACGGTCATGTAGTTGTAACAGTCATGTAGTTGTAACGGTGGTGTATTTGTAACGGCCACGTAGTTGTAACGGTCACGTAGTTGTAACAGTCATGTAGTTGTAACAGTCATGTAGTTGTAACGGTCACGTAGTTGTAACGGTCGTGTAGTTGTAACGGTCACGTAGTTGTAACGGTCGTGTAGTTGTAACAGTCCTGTAGTTGTAACAGTCTTGTAGTTGTAACGGTCACGTAGTTGTAACAGTCATGTAGTTGTAACGGTCACGTAGTTGTAACAGTCATGTAGTTGTAAAGGCCATGTAGTTGTAACAGTCATGTAGTTGTAACGGTCATGTAGTTGTAACAGTCATGTAGTTGTGGCAGTCATGTAGTTGTAACGGTCATGTAGTTGTAACAGTCATGTAGTTGTAACAGTCATGTAGTTGTAACGGTCACGTAGTTGTAACAGTCATGTAGTTGTAAAGGCCATGTAGTTGTAACAGTCATGTAGTTGTAACGGTCATGTAGTTGTAACAGTCATGTAGTTGTAACAGTCATGTAGTTGTAACGGTCATGTAGTTGTAACGGTCATGTAGTTGTAACGGTCGTGTATTTGTAACGGTCACGTAGTTTTAAACGGTCATGTAGTTGCAAAGGTCGTGTAGTTGTAACGGTCACGTAGTTGTAACGGTCGTGTATTTGTAACGATCGTGTATTTGTAACAGTCATGTAGTTGTAACGGTCATGTAGTTGTAACAGTCATGTAGTTGTAACGGTCATGTAGTTGTAACGGTCGTGTATTTGTAACGGTCACATAGTTGTAACGGTCACGTAGTTGTAAAGGTCGTGTAGTTGTAACGGTCACGTAGTTGTAAAGGTCGTGTAGTTGGTGCTCTTCTTTGTTGACTACGTAATCCGGGATCAGTTTTTATATGAAGAAAAAAGCAAGGAAAAAGACTTCTGCTTCTAGGTTTCCCCAACTTCCGAAAATTGATACAGAAGATTTTCTTGTTTGGAAAGTAGAGCAGCCTCGGAGTCTCTCGGCCACATTTCCAATAAATGTCCTTGAGTCATGGACAAATGTGGACAATAATACAATAATACGTCAAAGTCATGATGAGGCCACTCTACATTTATTTCTATTTGTGATGGACCTTTACTTTCCCATGTATAATAATATGTCATTACTTTATTATAGGAGCCGCGATAGCTCAGTGGTTAGTGAACTGGACTACAAAGGACAAGATGCCGGGTTCGATCCTGACCGACGGCTGCCAGGTTCACCCAGCCTTAAGTGGTCTGACTGGCGCGACGGGCCTCTTAACTTTTACTTATTACTCTGTTATATTAAAATAGACGATACCTCTCTTTTTATTTCGAATAAATCATTACTTAATTCTATTTTAAATAAACAATAATTTTTTTAAAAAGTGATTCATCATCATTATCATGGATTGCTGTCTCCACATCGAAGAATGGCTACCATGGAGTGCCATTCCATTCTGTCTTTTCTTTTGATAATGCAGGTTGTCATAGACTGATTTGTTCATCTTTTGATGTTACTCGTCCATGTTAGCCTTAGTCTGTTTTACCCTGTATTTTCCCTTCCAAGATTACTTTTAGTAGGCTGCTGTGTCTTTTAACATGCCCCAAAAAATCTCGTTTGTTTTGTTTGAACTATGTTTAGTCGTTCTCTTTTCATCTGTAGTTGTTTAAGACTTTATCGTTTGTTTTTTTTTCTCTTTCAATCCAATTCTTCCTATTCTTCTATAAATCAACAAAGGCTTCAATTTTCCGTTATGTTTTCTTGTCTAATGTCATTGTTTCTGCACCATATGTTGAGAAGATACAACATTTTGCTATTCTTAGTTTTAGCCCTGGTGTTATTTGTTTTGACGTTATTATATTTTCCATGACATTAAAATTACTTTTTGCCATTCCTTGTCTTTTGTTTATTTCAGTTTTACATTTCCCATCACTAGTTATAGTATGTATTATAAGTTATTACCTTATTTTATTGTTAATAAACCATTTACTCTAATATATGATAAATTGCTACTTAAATGTATTTTAACTAACCATTATTTTTTTTTTACATTTGTAGTAAATCATTAGGCAACAGCAGTGTCTAACAAGGAAAAATGTACACGAAATGAACACTCCAACACAAACTTAATTTCAATGTTGAGCTACCAATGCCAGATCTGAACGGCAGACTCAAGAACAATCACAAAAGTTAGCATAACCAAAATTAAGTGTGTTAAATCAGTAACAGGAAACAGCCTAAGAGTGGAGATCAGAAGTGAAAAATTATGAAAGAAACTAGTGGTAATGTCCGCCCTTAAACGCAGAAAGAAACAAAGATAAAACGATTTGACCGCATGATAAGACAGAAATATCAAAATGCAAAACACCGAACCACTTACGAAAGTTATCAGAACACCAGATCCAAAACTGGCTTAGAAAAAGATGAATTTGATTGACAGAATATTAGAAACGTTTAGGAAACATAATAGCAGGAGAGGCCTACCGAAAGCAAAGAAAATCGCAAACTATATGTCGCCTCGAAGTTGAAAGGCAAACGAGGAAATAAATAAGAAGAAAGAATTACATTTATTGTATTTATTCTAAGTATTACCTTTTAAGGGAGCCGCGATAGTTCAGTGGTTAGTGAACTGCACTAACACGGACAAGGGGTAGAGTTCGATCCCAATCGACGGCTTCCGGGTTCACCCAGCCTTAAATGGGTACCGGATTTTTTTCTGGGAAAGTAAAGCAGCACGGGCGTAATACTGACCACATTACCCCAAAAATCATGTGCTGAAGGTCTGTAAAATATAGGGTCACTAACACCATATTTCCCTATACGCCACTTGGCGTGACGGGGGTACTTTACTTATTACATTTTAAGTACAAAACCATTACTTGTTTATTACTGTAATTGAAAAAAGAAACAAGACAATCATGACTATCTTCATCATCGTCGTCTAACTGTAGCTTGTAGTATCTGCTGGAACGTGGTTCCCAGGACAGTTACTGTTTGTTTCTCAATCCCGCAGGGGAGCCCTAGTGTTGATGTTGTCCTGCTCAATTCCTATGTGACATCTTCCACCTACCTGCGCAATTACTCATTTACAATTAACCATTATGTATGTGTGTATGCCATATCTGTTTACTGATAGGATTGTTACAGACAATCCTCAAATATTAAAACAAGTATTGGGTTATATATTTTGTTGACTATTCAATCCCACACATCTAAATTAGAGTGAACACTCTAAATTGCCGTCTTGAGCAGCAATATAAGTGCTAGCACTTGAAAAAATGACTGCTAGCACTAACCTACTTTAGTAAGTACGCCTTTCATTATTTGTCAATGATGATATATTTTGTAAAAGTTAAACGCTATATTTTGTTGACAAGTCGGACGTCAACCTCTAGTGCTGCGTTTCTCAAACTGGGGTCCGTGGACCCCCTGTGGTCAGCGAACCTATGATCAGGTGTCCTCAAATCAAACACACTTTTATTTGGTTAACATCATTATGAAAAAGAAAATCAATAATAATATCGTACAATCTTAATCAATGTTTGGCTACATCCACTGCTCCAACTTCACATTCATGTGAGCGCAAGCCAACAATCAAGAATTATATAAAAATGAAAGGTGAAAATGAACAAAATAGTTTCAAATCTTCACTACTTCACAATATGTTCCAAGCACCGAATGTTTGAAAGTAAGGTAAAGGGCTAATTTCTATTTAGAAAAGAAACAGAAAAAAAAAAGGTCCTCACTTGTATTCGAGGTCCGCAAAGGCGTGAAATGATCCGAAGGGGTCCGCAGATACAAAAAAAATTAAGAAATGCTGATCTATAGCATTAATAAAGCCCGCTGGCTGAAAGAAATCACCCACATCTTGTGACGTTTTCTACTTTGCCAGCAGGGGTGGAAGTGGGTAAAATGACGTCAGCCGTCTATAACTAGCATAGCTCAAGACGTCACAAAGTTTGGGTGGTTTAAGGATTTCCCTGTCAGCTCGCATGCCAAAGTAAAACCATAGATGGCTGCGGGCTGAAAGTAAAACTCAAAAACCTTCAAGGCCAGCAAATCATAAACTCCAACAATAGAGACGATTGGTTGAATGGATGGGCCATGAGAAAAACAGGGAGAGATATTCTTAAATACATGTCACGCTCAAACCCCCTATGACAACATTCACAACTTAAAAAGAAGAGACCAAACCAGCATCGTCATACTGAGAACAGGTCGTGTACCACTGAACAACCACATCAATAGAACACAGCGAAACCAAACTGCAGCATGACCCATTCTGTGAACACCCACATGAAACAGTAGAACATCATCTTTTTGACTGTACAAAGCTCACTGACATCAGAGCAACTCTACTTCCTCACAGACCTGATAAATGGAACACTATATACGGATCTACAGGGGAACTCGGAAAATACCTGCAGATATAGCATTGTGCCGAGCGGCATAAGCTCACAGGCTTCTGGATTTATAACAACAAGAACAACAACAAAAACAACATAATGAATGCCTTTTTGCAGAAGGGGACCACCCAAAGATTGTGACGTTTTCACCATTGCGAACAAGGGCAGCTGTGGGTAAAATAACGTCAGTTGTCTATAGCTAACATGGCTGAAGACGTCACATGATTGAGGTGTTAAGCTATACTCAAATGGTGTTCCGAAAAAACAGAGGATGTACTGACGCTCTATTCACCTTAAAACAACTTGCAGGAAAAACGACCGAACACAATCAAAACGTGAACATACCTTTCATTGACCAGGAAAAAGCATTCGACCGAGTAAACAGAGAACAGCTGTTGGAGATACTAACAACTTATGGAGTAAGCCAACATCTAACCAACTTAATTAAAAGTCTCTACATCAACGGCAGGTCCACAGTCAGAACATCAGTAGTCTCCACAGACCACGTCGAAGTTATATCTGGTGTAAGACAGGGGTGCGTACTATCTCCCCTACTGTTTATTACATACAAGGACTATATATGTTAGACAACCCACCAGAGACAGAGGAGATCAACTAGCTTTATTTGCAGTCGATCAGGCACTAACACATGAAACAATAGATGACCTACATCATCATCAAGTACCGGGCCTGCTGGCGTAGGTGATCATGTCTCTCCACAACTTTCGATCTTGTCAGCTATTTATCATTTCTGTTGTTGACCTTCTGCCAAGCCATTCTCTTAAGCTGTCTGTTATTTTTTCTCTTTGCTTCCCTCTATCTCTTCGTCCCTCAATTTTTTCCAGTTGTCACAATATATTCCAGTTGTTCTCTTCTCATTACATGGCCAAAAAATGATGATTGTTTCTTCCTAATATTGAAAATTAGCTATCTTTTTGCTTTGACCTCTCTCAGAACATCTTCACTACTCTTCTTAGCTGAACATGGTACTCTCAACATTCTTCTTTAAAACCACATTTCTACAGACTCCAGTGATTTTCTTGTCTGTTGTCCTATTGTCCATGATTCACATCCATATGTTGCGACTGGTTCTACATAACATTTAAGAACTCTTTTTCTTGTTTCTATTGTCAAAAATGGATTAAATAGTATCTTCCTCATTTTTTGGAAAGCTGCTTTTGCCTGAGCCATTCTGCATCTCACCTCTTTTGTACATCTTCCGTCTGAGGTTAACAAAGTTCCCAAATATTTAAATTCATTTACCTGTTTTAATATTGTTCCACTTGTCTTTATTTTGCACTGAGGTGATGTCTTTTTCTTTATTGTTACCATTACTTCTGTCTTTTTGCTATTAAGACTGAGTCCTTCATTTTGCTTTCTTTCACTATAATGTCCAACATTTCTTGTAACTCATTTTCACTCTTAGCGATTAAGACTGTATCATCAGCATACCTTAGATTATTTATATTATGACCTCCAATTGTTATTTCAGGCATGCCTCTTATGGATCTTTAAGAAATCTCACTATAAATATTAAACAAATCTGGTGACAGCACACAACCTTGTCTAACACCCTGTTTTATTTGTTGAAACATTCCCAATTGGTTTCCAGTTCTTATGGCCGCTGTTTGTTGCCAGTACATGTTCTTTATTATTTTTAGATCTTTGCTGTCTACGTTTATGCTTTCTAAAATTGTGATTATTTCTTGGTGCTCTAATTGGTCAAATGTTTTGGTATAATCTATGGAACATAGAAATAGATCTGTTTCAACCTCTATGGCTCTTTCTATCAAAGGTCTTATGATGTATATGGCATTGCTCGTTCCTTTACCTCTAACAAAACCACACTATTCATCGCTAATTTCTGGACTGATTTTGTTTCGCACTCTTATTCTTTGTAATATCTTAGTCATATGACTCATAAAGCTTATTGTGCGATAATCATCGCATTCAATCGCACCCGATTTCTTTGGTAGGGTTATGAATATTGATTTGAGCATGTCGTCTGGTATATATCCGCTAGTAGTATACAAGGGTCCATTTGTCCCGTATTTAGGCGCTAAATTAACAAAGATATATAGTAGGCGCGCGGCGCGCCTAATGTACCGTAGGCGCAGGGGGAGTTGACCGTGACATTTCGTGGCCGGATGTTGACCGCTAGTACAGGTGCTCCGTATTTTAAAAATTCCGAATTATTTTAAAAAAACAGTCTCCATCTGATTTCGAACACGGGTCTACGGCGTGCCAGGCCAGACACTTACCACTATGCTACAGGCGATCACAGAATTAGAGGCTGAATGAGACAGGTGAAGCGTGAGGCTTTTGTTGGTACCTGACAGCTAGCTAGTAGTAGAGAAAGATTGACCCGCATTTAGGCGCTAAATTAACAAAGATATATAGGGCGGCACGCGGCGTGCATAAACCGGGCGGCGCAGGGGGAGTTAACCATGACATTTCGTGTCGGGATGCCTGGTGACCGCTCGTTGACCTCTCAACCTCTCGGCGCCATGGGCGGGGTGAGCTCTCGTAGTGGGGGACCTGTTATGATCAAAGACCCTATTTCTCTGTGAAATTTCTCACTTGGGTAACTTAAGCTGGTCTAGCCGTCTAACAGAGAGACAGTAAATTAATGTACTTTTGATATTCTATTACTGTTGTGCTTTTTTTTTTTTGTAGTGGTTGTAGTAATAGTAGTAGTAGTTAAAGTCGTTATTGAAGTTGTACAACTAGTGTGACTTGTATTTTGTAGAGTTATAACAGACAAGTGGGGGCTATGCCTTTTTTTTTTCATGTATAGTAGAGAGATGGTAGAGTCTTATAGTTATTTTTATGCATGACAACTTTAATGTATCTATAAAATTCATTTTGAAATTAATGGAAACATACAACTTACTCAGGGCTTGGCCAACTAACAGCAACGGTCTTGCTAATATATTTAACCCGTGGAAACATCAGCATCATGAGACTTATTAATGTCCAAATTGACCGCTTGTTCATAACACGGAGACGACAGCGATGATGACTTTAACGGGTACACAATCAAAGATCCCGTGGGTTTTGTTTTAGTCGATGACAACTTTTGAAATAGTAGCTGACAACTTTTGTATTAGCAGATGACAGCTTTCAATGACTGTTTACATGCTATGTCATTGTAGCAGTCATGTATGTCATGTCGATGTAGTAGACACGTATGTCATGTCATTGTAACAGTCATGTCAATGTAACAGTTATTTCGTTGTAATAGTCATCTCGTTGTAACAGTCACGGGTGTCATGTCGTTTTATCAGATACGTATGGTATGTCGTTGTAACAGTCATTTCGTTGTAATAGTCATCTCGTTGTAACAGACACGTATGTCATGTCGTTTTATCAGAGACGTATGATATGTCGTTGTAACAGACATGTCGTTGTATCAGTCATATCGATGTAGTAGACACGTATGTCATGTCATTGTAACAGTCATGTCAATGTAACAGTCATGTCAATGTAACAGTCATTTCGTTGTAATAGTCATCTCGTTGTAACAGTCACGTATGTCATGTCGTTTTATCAGACACGTATGGTATGTCGTTGTAACAGACATGTCGTTGTATCAGGCATGTCGATGTAGTAGACACGTATGTCATGTCATTGTAACAGTCATGTCAATGTAACAGTCATTTCGTTGTAATAGTCATCTCGTTGTAACAGACACGTATGTCATGTCGTTTTATCAGAGACGTATGGTATGTCGTTGTAACAGACATGTCGTTGTATCAGTCATGTCGATGTAGTAGACACGTATGTCATATCATTGTAACAGTCATGTCAATGTAACAGTCATTTCGTTGTAATAGTCATCTCTTTGTAACAGACACGTATGTCATGTGGTTTTATCAGACACATATGGTATGTCGTTGTAACAGACATGTCGTTGTATCAGTCATGTCTATGTAGTAGACACGTATGTCATGTCATTGTAACAGGCATGTCAATGTAACAGTCATGTCAATGTAACAGTCATTTCGTTGTAATAGTCATCTCGTTGTAACAGGCACGTATGTCATGTCGTTTTATCAGAGACGTATGGTATGTCGTTGTAACAGACATGTCGTTGTATCAGTCATGTCGATGTAGTAGACACGTATGTCATGTCATTGTAACAGTCATGTCAATGTAACAGTCATTTCGTTGTAATAGTCATCTCGTTGTAACAGACATGTATGTCATGTCGTTTTATCAGTGACGTATGGTATGTCGTTGTAACAGACATGTCGTTGTATCAGTCATGTCGATGTAGTAGACACGTATGGCATGTCATTGTAAGAGGCATGTCAATGTAACAGTCATGTCAATGTAACAGTCATTTCGTTGTAATAGTCATCTCGTTGTAACAGTCACGTATGGCATGTCGTTTTATCAGAGACGTATGGTATGTCGTTGTAACAGACATGTCGTTGTATCATTCATGTCGATGTAGTAGACACGTATGTCATGTCATTGTAACAGTCATGTCAATGTAACAGTCATTTCGTTGTAATAGTCATCTCGTTGTAACAGACATGTATGTCATGTTGTTTTATCAGTGACGTATGGTATGTCGTTGTAACAGACATGTCGTTGTATCAGTCATGTCGATGTAGTAGACACGTATGGCATGTCATTGTAAGAGGCATGTCAATGTAACAGTCATGTCAATGTAACAGTCATTTCGTTGTAATAGTCATCTCGTTGTGACAGTCACGTATGGCATGTCGTTTTATCAGAGACGTATGGTATGTCGTTGTAACAGACATGTCGTTGTATCATTCATGTCGATGTAGTAGACACGTATGTCATGTCATTGTAACAGTCATGTCAATGTAACAGTCATTTCGTTGTAATAGTCATCTCGATGTAACAGACACGTATGTCATGTCATTGTAACAGTCATGTCAATGTAACAGTAATTTCATTGTAATAGTCATCTCGTTGTAACAGTCACGTATGTCATGTCGTTTTATCAGAGACGTATGGTGTGTCGTTGTAACAGACATGTCGTTGTATCAGTCATGTCGATGTAGTAGACACGTATGTCATGTCGTTGTAACAGACACGTATGGTATGTCGTTGTAACAGACATGTCATTGTATCAGGCATGTCGATGTAGTAGACACGTATGTCATGTCATTGTAACAGTCATGTCAATGTAACAGTCATGACAATGTAACAGTCATTTCGTTGTAATAGTCATCTCGTTGTAACAGTCACGTATGTTATGTCGTTTGTCAGAGACGTATGGTATGACGTTGTAACAGACATGTCGTTGTATCAGGCATGCCGATGTAGTAGACACGTATGTCATGTCATTGTAACAGTCATGTCAATGTAACAGTCATTTCGTTGTAATAGTCATCTCGTTGTAACAGTCACGTATGTCATGTCGTTTTATCAGACACGTATGGTATGTCGTTGTAACAGACATGTCGTTGTATCAGTCATGTCGATGTAGTAGACACGTATGTCATGTCATTGTAACAGTCATGTCAATGTAACAGTCATTTCGTTGTAATAGTCATCTCGTTGTAACAGACATGTTTGTCATGTTGTTTTATCAGTGACGTATGGTATGTCGTTGTAACAGACATGTCGTTATATCAGTCAGGTCGATGTAGTAGACACGTATGTCATGTCATTGTAACAGTCATATCAATGTAACAGTCATGTCAATGTAACAGTCATTTCGTTGTAATAGTCATCTCGTTGTAACAGTCACGTATGGCATGTCGTTTTATCAGAGACGTATGGTATGTCGTTGTAACAGACATGTCGTTGTATCAGTCATGTCGATGTAGTAGACACGTATGGCATGTCATTGTAAGAGGCATGTCAATGTAACAGTCATGTCAATGTAACAGTCATTTCGTTGTAATAGTCATCTCGTTGTAACAGTCACGTATGTCATGTCGTTTTATCAGAGACGTATGGCTTGTCGTTGTAACAGACATGTCGTTGTATCATTCATGTCGATGTAGTAGACACGTATGTCATGTCATTGTAACAGTCATGTCAATGTAACAGTCATTTCGTTGTAATAGTCATCTCGATGTAACAGACACGTATGTCATGTCATTGTAACAGTCATGTCAATGTAACAGTAATTTCATTGTAATAGTCATCTCGTTGTAACAGTCACGTATGTCATGTCGTTTTATCAGAGACGTATGGTATGTCGTTGTAACAGACATGTCGTTGTATCAGTCATGTCGATGTAGTAGACACGTATGTCATGTCATTGTAACAGACACGTATGGTATGTCGTTGTAACAGACATGTCATTGTATCAGGCATGTCGATGTAGTAGACACGTATGTCATGTCATTGTAACAGTCATGTCAATGTAACAGTCATGACAATGTAACAGTCATTTCGTTGTAATAGTCATCTGGTTGTAACAGTCACGTATGTCATGTCGTTTTATCAGAGACGTATGGTGTGTCGTTGTAACAGACATGTCGTTGTATCAGTCATGTCGATGTAGTAGACACGTATGTCATGTCGTTGTAACAGACACGTATGGTATGTCGTTGTAACAGACATGTCATTGTATCAGGCATGTCGATGTAGTAGACACGTATGTCATGTCATTGTAACAGTCATGTCAATGTAACAGTCATGACAATGTAACAGTCATTTCGTTGTAATAGTCATCTCGTTGTAACAGTCACGTATGTTATGTCGTTTGTCAGAGACGTATGGTATGACGTTGTAACAGACATGTCGTTGTATCAGGCATGCCGATGTAGTAGACACGTATGTCATGTCATTGTAACAGTCATGTCAATGTAACAGTCATTTCGTTGTAATAGTCATCTCGTTGTAACAGTCACGTATGGCATGTCGTTTTATCAGAGACGTATGGTATGTCGTTGTAACAGACATGTCGTTGTATCAGTCATGTCGATGTTGTAGACACGTATGGCATGTCATTGTAAGAGGCATGTCAATGTAACAGTCATGTCAATGTAACAGTCATTTCGTTGTAATAGTCATCTCGTTGTAACAGTCACGTATGTCATGTCGTTTTATCAGAGACGTATGGCTTGTCGTTGTAACAGACATGTCGTTGTATCATTCATGTCGATGTAGTAGACACGTATGTCATGTCATTGTAACAGTCATGTCAATGTAACAGTCATTTCGTTGTAATAGTCTTCTCGATGTAACAGACACGTATGTCATGTCATTGTAACAGTCATGTCAATGTAACAGTAATTTCATTGTAATAGTCATCTCGTTGTAACAGTCACGTATGTCATGTCGTTTTATCAGAGACGTATGGTATGTCGTTGTAACAGACATGTCGTTGTATCAGTCATGTCGATGTAGTAGACACGTATGTCATGTCGTTGTAACAGACACGTATGGTATGTCGTTGTAACAGACATGTCATTGTATCAGGCATGTCGATGTAGTAGACACGTATGTCATGTCATTGTAACAGTCATGTCAATGTAACAGTCATGACAATGTAACAGTCATTTCGTTGTAATAGTCATCTGGTTGTATCAGTCACGTATGTTATGTCGTTTGTCAGAGACGTATGGTATGACGTTGTAACAGACATGTCGTTGTATCAGGCATGCCGATGTAGTAGACACGTATGTCATGTCATTGTAACAGTCATGTCAATGTAACAGTCATTTCGTTGTAATAGTCATCTCGTTGTAACAGACACGTATGTCATGTCGTTTTATCAGACACGTATGGTATGTCGTTGTAACAGACATGTCGTTGTATCAGTCATGTCGATGTAGTAGACACGTATGTCATGTCATTGTAACAGTCATGTCAATGTAACGGTCATGCCAATGTAACAGTCATTTCGTTGTAATAGTCATCTGGTTGTAACAGTCACGTATGTCATGTCGTTTTATCAGAGACGTATGGTGTGTCGTTGTAACAGACATGTCGTTGTATCAGTCATGTCGATGTAGTAGACACGTATGTCATGTCGTTGTAACAGACACGTATGGTATGTCGTTGTAACAGACATGTCATTGTATCAGGCATGTCGATGTAGTAGACACGTATGTCATGTCATTGTAACAGTCATGTCAATGTAACAGTCATGACAATGTAACAGTCATTTCGTTGTAATAGTCATCTCGTTGTAACAGTCACGTATGTTATGTCGTTTGTCAGAGACGTATGGTATGACGTTGTAACAGACATGTCGTTGTATCAGGCATGCCGATGTAGTAGACACGTATGTCATGTCATTGTAACAGTCATGTCAATGTAACAGTCATTTCGTTGTAATAGTCATCTCGTTGTAACAGTCACGTATGGCATGTCGTTTTATCAGAGACGTATGGTATGTCGTTGTAACAGACATGTCGTTGTATCAGTCATGTCGATGTTGTAGACACGTATGGCATGTCATTGTAAGAGGCATGTCAATGTAACAGTCATGTCAATGTAACAGTCATTTCGTTGTAATAGTCATCTCGTTGTAACAGTCAGTATGTCATGTCGTTTTATCAGAGACGTATGGCTTGTCGTTGTAACAGACATGTCGTTGTATCATTCATGTCGATGTAGTAGACACGTATGTCATGTCATTGTAACAGTCATGTCAATGTAACAGTCATTTCGTTGTAATAGTCATCTCGATGTAACAGACACGTATGTCATGTCATTGTAACAGTCATGTCAATGTAACAGTAATTTCATTGTAATAGTCATCTCGTTGTAACAGTCACGTATGTCATGTCGTTTTATCAGAGACGTATGGTATGTCGTTGTAACAGACATGTCGTTGTATCAGTCATGTCGATGTAGTAGACACGTATGTCATGTCGTTGTAACAGACACGTATGGTATGTCGTTGTAACAGACATGTCATTGTATCAGGCATGTCGATGTAGTAGACACGTATGTCATGTCATTGTAACAGTCATGTCAATGTAACAGTCATGACAATGTAACAGTCATTTCGTTGTAATAGTCATCTGGTTGTAACAGTCACGTATGTCATGTCGTTTTATCAGAGACGTATGGTATATCGTTGTAACAGACATGTCGTTGTATCAGTCATGTCGATGTAGTAGACACGTATGTCATGTCATTGTAACAGTCATGTCAATGTAACAGTCATGTCAATGTAACAGTCATTTCGTTGTAATAGTCATCTCGTTGTAACAGTCACGTATGTTATGTCGTTTGTCAGAGACGTATGGTATGACGTTGTAACAGACATGTCGTTGTATCAGCATGTCGATGTAGTAGACACGTATGTCATGTCATTGTAACAGTCATGTCAATGTAACAGTCATTTCGTTGTAATAGTCATCTCGTTGTAACAGACACGTATGTCATGTCGTTTTATCAGACACGTATGGTATGTCGTTGTAACAGACATGTCGTTGTATCAGTCATGTCGATGTAGTAGACACGTATGTCATGTCATTGTAACAGTCATGTCAATGTAACGGTCATGCCAATGTAACAGTCATTTCGTTGTAATAGTCATCTCGTTGTAACAGTCACGTATGTCATGTCGTTTTATCAGACACGTATGGTATGTCGTTGTAACAGACATGTCGTTGTATCAGTCATGTCGATGTAGTAGACACGTATGGCATGTCATTGTAACAGTCATGTCAATGTAACAGTCATGTCAATGTAACAGTCATTTCGTTGTAATAGTCATCTCGTTGTAACAGTCACGTATGTCATGTAGTTTTATCAGAGACGTATGGTATGTCGTTGTAACAGACATGTCGTTGTATCAGTCATGTCGATGTAGTAGACACGTATGTCATGTCATTGTAACAGTCATGCCAATGTAACAGTCATTTCGTTGTAATAGTCATCTCGTTGTAACAGACACGTATGTCATGTCGTTGTAACAGACACGTATGTCATGTCGTTTATCAGAGACGTATGGTATGTCGTTTGTAACAGACATGTCCATGTATCAGTCATATCGATGTAGTAGACACGTATGTCATGTCATTGTAACAGTCATGTCAGTGTAACAGTCATGTCAATGTAACACGTGTCAGTTCTGTTGTTAACTGTTTTCCATGTCATGTCGTTGTAGTAGTCATAGGTGTCACACCGTCGTATGTATGTTGTCCAGTGTGACATGATAGTTGTATGTAGGTTGTCTAGTGTGTCGTGATGGCTGTATGTAGATTGTCTAGTGTGTCGTGATCTTCATACAGCCATCACGACACACTAGACAACCTACATACAACTATCATGTCACACTGGACAACATACATACGACGGTGTGACACCTATGACTACTACAACGACATGACATGGAAAACAGTTAACAACAGAACTGACACGTGTTACATTGACATGACTGTTACACTGACATGACTGTTACAATGACATGACATACGTGTCTACTACATCGATATGACTGATACATGGACATGTCTGTTACAACGACATACCATACGTCTCTGATAAACGACATGACATACGTGTCTGTTACAACGACATGACATACGTGTCTGTTACAACGAGATGACTATTACAACGAAATGACTGTTACATTGGCATGACTGTTACAATGACATGACATACGTGTCTACTACATCGACATGACTGATACAACGACATGTCTGTTACAACGACATACCATACGTCTCTGATAAAACTACATGACATACGTGACTGTTACAACGAGATGACTATTACAACGAAATGACTGTTACATTGACATGACTGTTACATTGACATGACTGTTACAATGACATGCCATACGTGTCTACTACATCGACATGACTGATACACGACATGTCTGTTACAACGACATACCATACGTGTCTGATAAACCGACATGACATACGTGACTGTTACAACGAGATGACTATTACAACGAAATGACTGTTACATTGACATGACCGTTACATTGACATGACTGTTACAATGACATGACATACGTGTCTACTACATCGACATGACTGATACAACGACATGTCTGTTACAACGACATACCATACGTGTCTGATAAAACGACATGACATACGTGTCTGTTACAACGAGATGACTATTACAACGAAATGACTGTTACATTGACATGACTGTTACAATGACATGACATACGTGTCTACTACATCGGCATGCCTGATACAACGACATGTCTGTTACAACGTCATACCATACGTCTCTGACAAACGACATAACATACATGACTGTTACAACGAGATGACTATTACAACGAAATGACTGTTACATTGACATGACTGTTACATTGACATGACTGTTACAATGACATGACATACGTGTCTACTACATCGACATGACTGATACAACGACATGTCTGTTACAACGATATACCATACGTCTCTGATAAAACGACATGACATACGTGACTGTTACAACCAGATGACTATTACAACGAAATGACTGTTACATTGTCATGACTGTTACATTGACATGACTGTTACAATGACATGACATACGTGTCTACTACATCGACATGCCTGATACAATGACATGTCTGTTACAACGACATACCATACGTGTCTGTTACAACGACATGACATACGTGTCTACTACATCGACATGACTGATACAACGACATGTCTGTTACAACGACATACCATACGTCTCTGATAAAACGACATGACATACGTGACTGTTACAACGAGATGACTATTACAATGAAATTACTGTTACATTGACATGACTGTTACAATGACATGACATACGTGTCTGTTACATCGAGATGACTATTACAACGACATGTCTGTTACAACGACAAGCCATACGTCTCTGATAAAACGACATGACATACGTGACTGTTACAACGAGATGACTATTACAACGAAATGACTGTTACATTGACATGACTGTTACAATGACATGACATACGTGTCTACTACATCGACATGACTGATACAACGACATGTCTGTTACAACGACATACCATACGTGTCTGATAAAACGACATGACATACGTGACTGTTACAGCGAGATGACTATTACAACGAAATGACTGTTACATTGACATGACTGTTACAATGACATGACATACGTGTCTACTACATCGGCATGCTGATACAACGACATGTCTGTTACAACGTCATACCATACGTCTCTGACAAACGACATAACATACGTGACTGTTACAACGAGATGACTATTACAACGAAATGACTGTTACATTGTCATGACTGTTACATTGACATGACTGTTACAATGACATGACATACGTGTCTACTACATCGACATGCCTGATACAATGACATGTCTGTTACAACGACATACCATACGTGTCTGTTACAACGACATGACATACGTGTCTACTACATCGACATGACTGATACAACGACATGTCTGTTACAACGACACACCATACGTCTCTGATAAAACGACATGACATACGTGACTGTTACAACGAGATGACTATTACAATGAAATTACTGTTACATTGACATGACTGTTACAATGACATGACATACGTGTCTGTTACATCGAGATGACTATTACAACGAAATGACTGTTACATGACATGACTGTTACAATGACATGACATACGTGTCTACTACATCGACATGAATGATACAACGACATGTCTGTTACAACGACATACCATACGTCTCTGATAAAACGACATGCCATACGTGACTGTCACAACGAGATGACTATTACAACGAAATGACTGTTACATTGACATGACTGTTACATTGACATGCCTCTTACAATGACATGCCATACGTGTCTACTACATCGACGTGACTGATACAACGACATGTCTGTTACAACGACATACCATACGTCACTGATAAAACGACATGACATACATGTCTGTTACAACGAGATGACTATTACAACGAAATGGACTGTTACATTGACATGACTGTTACAATGACATGACATACGTGTCTACTACATCGACATGACTGATACAACGACATGTCTGTTACAACGACATACCATACGTCTCTGATAAAACGACATGACATACGTGCCTGTTACAACGAGATGACTATTACAACGAAATGACTGTTACATTGACATGACTGTTACATTGACATGCCTGTTACAATGACATGACATACGTGTCTACTACATAGACATGACTGATACAACGACATGTCTGTTACAAACGACATACCATATGTGTCTGATAAAACCACATGACATACGTGTCTGTTACAAAGAGATGACTATTACAACGAAATGACTGTTACATTGACATGACTGTTACAATGATATGACATACGTGTCTACTACATCGACATGACTGATACAACGACATGTCTGTTACAACGACATACCATACGTCTCTGATAAAACGACATGACATACGTGTCTGTTACAACGAGATGACTATTACAACGAAATGACTGTTACATTGACATGACTGTTACAATGACATGACATACGTGTCTACTACATCGACATGCCTGATACAACGACATGTCTGTTACAACGACATACCATACGTGTCTGATAAAACGACATGACATACGTGACTGTTACAACGAGATGACTATTACAACGAAATGACTGTTACATTGACATGACTGTTACATTGACATGACTGTTACAATGACATGACATACGTGTCTACTACATCGATATGACTGATACAACGACATGTCTGTTACAACGATATATCATACGTCTCTGATAAAACGACATGACATACGTGTCTGTTACAACGAGATGACTATTACAACGAAATGACTGTTACAATGACATACCATACGTATCTGATAAAACGACATGACACCCGTGACTGTTACAACGAGATGACTATTACAACGAAATAACTGTTACATTGACATGACTGTTACAATGACATGACATACGTGTCTACTACATCGACATGACATACATGACTGCTACAATGACATAGCATGTAAACAGTCATTGAAAGCTGTCATCTGCTAATACAAAAGTTGTCAGCTACTATTTCAAAAGTTGTCATCGACTAAACAAAACCCACGGGATCTTTGATTGTGTACCCGTTAAAGTCATCATCGCTGTCGTCTCCGTGTTATGAACAAGCGGTCAATTTGGACATTAATAAGTCTCATGATGCTGATGTTTCCACGGGTTAAATATATTAGCAAGACCGTTGCTGTTAGTTGGCCAAGCCTGAGTAAGTTGTATGTTTCCATTAATTTCAAAATGAATTTTATAGATACATTAAAGTTGTCATGCATAAAAATAACTATAAGACTCTACCATCTCTCTACTATACATGAAAAAAAAAAGGCATAGCCCCCACTTGTCTGTTATAACTCTACAAAATACAAGTCACACTAGTTGTACAACTTCAATAACGACTTTAACTACTACTACTATTACTACAAACCACTACAAAAAAAAAAAAGCACAACAGTAATAGAATATCAAAAGTACATTAATTTACTGTCTCTCTGTTAGACGGCTAGACCAGCTTAAGTTACCCAAGTGAGAAATTTCACAGAGAAATAGGTCTTTGATCATAACAGGTCCCCACTACGAGAGCTCACCCCGCCCATGGCGCCGAGAGGTTGAGAGGTCAACGAGCGGTCACCAGGCATCCCGACACGAAATGTCATGGTTAACTCCCCCTGCGCCGCCCGATTTATGCACGCCGCGTGGCCGCCCTATATATCTTTGTTAATTTAGCGCCTAAATGCGGGTCAATCTTTCTCTACTACTAGCTAGCTGTCAGGTACCAACAAAAGCCTCACGCTTCACCTGTCTCATTCAGCCTCTAATTCTGTGGTCGCCTGTAGCATAGTGGTAAGTGTCTGGCCTGGCACGCCGTAGACCCGTGTTCGAAATCAGATGGAGACTGTTTTTTTTAAAATAATTCGGAATTTTTAAAATACGGAGCACCTGGACTAGCGGTCAACATCCGGCCACGAAATGTCACGGTCAACTCCCCCTGCGCCTACGGTACATTAGGCGCGCCGCGCGCCTACTATATATCTTTGTTAATTTAGCGCCTAAATACGGGACAAATGGACCCTTGTATACTACTTCCGCTGTTGTAGATATCATTCAATATTTTTGTTATTATTTATATTCCAAAATCACCCATGGCTTCAAACTCTTCTTTAGTTATATTATCTGGTCCAGGAGCTTTGCCTGCTTTCATATTGCGCAAGGCGTCTTCCACTTCTTCTCTTAGTATTTCTGGTCCTTCTCCACTATCCTTAATATTTACTTCCGTTCGTTCATCATTATAAAGATCTTTAATGTATTTTGTCCATCGTTCCCTTATGTTTTCTTGATCAATCAACCGTTCTCCTCCTTTGATCTTAAATATCCAGTTTTTTATTGCGTTTTTCTTCCTGTTAATTCCTCAATTTGTTTGTATATAGCTTTAGCATCTCCTTTTTGTTGCATTTCAATCTCTTTGCATCTCTCTTTTAGCCATGCTTCTATTGCTTCATTGCATTTTACTACAATTTCTTTATTTAATCTCTTATACTCATCTTTTATTTTCTTTATTTCTTCTTCTTGTATCCATTAGCTGCAAAATGTCATCCGTCATCCATTTCTTTCATGAATTTGTCCTCACTAGTGGTATGAACTCTTTGGATGTTTGTTGCATTGATTCTTTTAGCATTTCCCACTGTTCATCAATGCTTTGTATCTTCTCTATTGCATTGTATCGGTTCTGAATTGTGATTTTATATTTGTCTTGCAGCTTCTTGTCTGATTTTAGTAAATCTAAATTTAACTTGATGTTAACTGAGACTCGTTTTGTTCTTTTTAATTTTACTCTAAGCTTTCCCACAACTGGTACATGATCACTATTGCAATCTGCCCCTGGTCTAGTTTTCACACACACCAGACTGTTTCTAAATCTATTGCTTATCATTATATAATCAATTTGATTACGTGCGTTGTCCCCTGGGCTTTTCCATGTCCACAGACGTCTTGGGTGTTGCTTAAACCAAGTGTTTCCTATCATCATGTTGTGTGTTCTTGCCCAGTCAATAAGTTTCTCACCTCTTTCATTCCTCTCGCCTAAGCCATAATGACCAACTACTTCCTCAACTCTTTCCTTTCCTACTTTTGCGTTAAAATCCTCTAGAACTATGGTGTTTTCATGTGGTTTGCATTTATGAAGTGCCTCATTTAACTCGTTGTAAAATTTATCAATTGTTTCCTCTAGACTGTCTGCTGTTGGTGCATAAACTTGTATAAGATTTATGTCTATTGGCTTTCCATTCAATTTCACTAAAAGGACTCTGTCAGATATTGGGTAAAAGCCTTTCACTGTTCTTGCTCTTTCTGCATCCAAGATGATACCTACGCCTCTTTGGTGTTCAGTGCCTCCAGAATAGATTATTTTATGTTATCAGAATACATCTCTCCTGATCCGGTGTATCTCATTTCGCAAAGTCCCAGTAAATGTAAACCCATTCTTTTCATTTCTTGTATGATGTTTTCTAGTTTACCCTTCTGCATGAGTCACTTCACATTCCAAGTACCTATCTTTAGAGTTTGTTTTATCTTTATTTCGCTTACAGTAGCTTGATGACGATCGGGTATCACCTGTAGCACATGATGTCCCCTACCGAACAAAGGTTTTCCATTGGAATCCCCCTTAACGTTGTTGTCGTTATTTCGAATGTTGTGGCGTTCATGATTGTACAAAGAAATTACGACGGTGGTTTTCTGTTGCCTTCCGTCGGTTTGTTTACGGTTTGCTCCGCTAGCCTTTGACTAAAAAGTCTCACCCACAAGGCAGTGGGGTTGTTTTACTTCGGGTACCCTCCCTTAGCCTTTATTCTCCCTAGCTTATCTACAAGGCAGCAGGGCAGCCACAGGTTGTACTATTTACTGCATACAGTAGCAGGTAAAATTACCCGACCTGACAAAAATGACCTACAAGAACACTTAGATAGACTCAACAAACTCAGAGAAGTGGAAGACGCTTGCGCAATATGAAAGCAGCAAAGCTCCTGGACCAGATAATATAACTAAAGAAGAGTTTGAAGCAATGGGTGATTTGGAATAGAAATAATAACACAAATATTGAATGATATCTACAACAGTGGATATATACCAGATGACATCAGCGGGCTACACAGACAACTTCGAAGTTAGATCAGGTGTAAGACAAGGGTGCATACTATCCCCCCTACTGTTTATTACATACATGGACCATATATGCAAGCTAGCCAGCCCATCAGAGACAGAGGAGATCAACTAGCTTTTATTTGCAGACGATCAGGCACTAATACATGAAACAATAGAAGACCTACAAGAACACTTAAACAAACTCAACATCTCAGGCACAAAATACATGAAAAAAAAAACAGAACAGAACAAAACAGAAGTCATGAATGTCGCAAAAAATAAACAGAACATCAACATAACTATAGAAGGCAGAGAAACTAAAACACGTAGAGGAATTCAAATACCTAGGAAGTCTAATGACATCGATAATTCTCAAACAGCAGAGATAGAATCAAGATGCAACAAAGCTTGTCAAATCATCGGACAGTTATCACCACTATTGTCCACAAAGGAAATAACTCTGGAAGCAAAGCGAGCACTATACAATACAATCTTCATCCCAACGTTGTGCTACCAATGCCAGACCTGGACTCTAGATGCAAGAACAATTAGAAAAATAACCTCTACTGAGATTAAATGTGTTAGACGAATGACAGGAAACAGCCTGAGAGATAAGATCAGAAATGAAGAACTGAGAAAAAACTAGGAATAGCTCCCGCCATAGAATATATAAGGAAACAACAGATAAATGGTTTGGCCACCTGACAAGGCAGAAAGAACAAAACACAACACACGAGCCTTCAACAAACGTGAGAACACCAGACTCAAGGGTCGACCACGAAAAAGATGGGTCGATGGAATATTAGAAACACTAGGAAACATAACAGCAACAGAGGCGAACAATAGAGCAAAGACCGCAAATTATATCTCTCATCGACGCTGAAAGGTAGATGAGGAAGGAAAGATGAAGAAGAAGAAGATACAGATGTATACTGGAACCTGGCACTTGTGAACATCCGAGTGTTGCTGCAACATTAATTGACACTTTTTTATGCTAACAGAAGAGAGATCACTAAACCGTTGTATCTCCTCAACATATATAATATTTATTATTTATAAATAGTATGCATACGTTTTTTATTTTAAAAATAACATCCATTGTAATGTAGGTACACAAGAATTTCAGAGACAATAATTTGTTTCGTTTTACCATGACAGAATCTCGGTAGATTTTCTTTTAAAAAAAAAACACTATAAATGCTAGCTCTAAAATAGAACAACCAAGCAGTGAGTTATATTTTATGAATGCACATACATGGAACGGGAATTTATTACCAGACTTCCTATTTTTGTTCAAAAAAGTTACTCTTTACAGGTAGCCTCATCCTACAGGTAACCTGAACCGTGCTAGGCCTGGTTTCACAAAACTAATGCGTTTTTCATCGTTTTCTACATTTTTTCCACTTTTCAAGAAAACAGGAAATGATGAGAGCGAGAGGAATGTTACTGTTTTCTATGTTAGGTTTAAGTTAGAACTAGCTTCAAGGCAAAATACATGAAAATATGAATATACAAGGAGAAAGGAGACACAGGAAACAGTGGATTGGCGGAATAAATGTCATACTTCTTCTTCTAAATTACTGAAAGAATATTCCTGTTCGGCATTCCTGTTCGGCGTCTGCCTTTAAATGGACGTAAAGTTGCGTGGATTCTCTGTGTCGTTACTTAGCGCACACAACGGGCACTCTACAATGCAATCTCATCCCAGCGTTGTGCTACCAATGCCAGACTTGGAACCTAGCCTCAAGAACAATAAGAAAAATGACCACGACTGAGATGAAATGTGTATACGATTATCGGGAAACAGCCAGAGAGATGAGATCAGAAATGAAGAACTGAGAAAAAAACTGGGAATAATTCCAGCCAGAGAATACATAAAGAAACAACAGATAAAATGGTTGGTCACGTCAAGACAGAATTACAAAACACAACATAATGAGCTTTTAATAAACGTTGCGAGAACACGAGACTCGAGAACTGACCACGAAAAAGATGGATTGATTGTATATTAGAAACATTATGTAACATAACAGCAGTAGAGACCAACAGTAGAGCAAAAGATGGATTGATTGTATATTAGAAACATTATGTAACATAACAGCAGTAGAGACCAACAGTAGAGCAAAAGATGGATTGATTGTATATTAGAAACATTATGTAACATAACAGCAGTAGAGACCAACAGTAGAGCAAAGATGGATTGATTGTATATTAGAAACATTATGTAACATAACAGCATTAGAGACCAACAGTAGAGCAAAAGATGGATTGATTGTATATTAGAAACATTATGTAACATAACAGCAGTAGAGACCAACAGTAGAGCAAAAGATGGATTGATTGTATATTAGAACATTATGTAACATAACAGCATTAGAGACCAACAGTAGAGCAAAAGAAAGTAAATTATATCTCCATCGACGTTGAAGGCAAATAATAAAGGAAAGAAAAAGAAGTTAGTTTCGATAAATAGCGACATATACGCCTTTTGCCGCAGTACATCCGTTTTCGTCATGAAATTGTAGGTACTGGGTAGCCTTTCTACTTCAATGTCTTCTCGGTCTTCTAGACTTGTATGTAGTCTGTTGTCAATGGCATCACTGCGTGGGTGGATTAGAGACAGAATCAGATATATTGTTTGCCGTCGGTCAGCTATGAGTCACTAGCCACTCTCATCTATGTGCTAGTGGGAGTCTTGACCTAAATAACTTAAAGATAATAACGATGATTACAATGCAAGTTACAAACTAGTAATGTTCAGAAAGCTAAAATAGTTTGCAACACCTCACAGTGCAATCAATAAACACATACTATGGACCTCATTAGGTATAGCAAAAATAAAAATGTCAACTCCAACGTTAAGCCAGTCCTGTTATATGGCTGTGAAACATGGCGAACAACAAAAATTACAATCACGAAGGTACAGACCTTCATCAATGGATATCTGCGAAGAATAAACAGCTGGAAATAGCAGGACAAAGCGTTAGAATTATGGAAATGTACACTCAAATACCAGGAGACAGATACAACGAAAACGGCTCTGATAGGGACACAAAGTGCGGAAGCCACGAGAGTATTAAAACGACAAGTCCTTTTTCGGAATCCCCAGGGGAATAGAGACAAGTGGAAGTAGAGATGAAGAGAGTGGGGAAGACGTGGAAAAGATCTTAAAAGAATGGAAAAAAAACAGAAGGATTGGAAAGTGGTTGCTGAAGACCTATGCTCCAAAGGGAGCTGAAAGGAAGAAGAAGAATTAACTTAGTGCAGTACAGGGATAGACGATTAAATGTCATTTCTCACATCGGCGAAAGTAAGAAAAGATAACTCGTGTAAAGATCTTGTTCAACGAACCATAAAGTTCGTGCAACTAATCTCTTTTTGGTGGTTAGTTGAGTTGCCAGGAGTTGGGTAGGCAGTCAGAGTGTTAAAACCAAATTCACACAAAGCCAGTGTGCTTCTCTCGGTGAAGATACCTAGCGTCTTGAAACACGCGTTAAGCTCACGCCAAACAAGGTGTGACCGTATTAGCGTCTGCGCGTCTTGAGTACACTCTACAACTGCCTGACTAGTTCTGATAGGCTGTTCCAA